>CM053245.1:44648883-44798883 GCA_028583405.1 Pogonophryne albipinna
GGGGTGCGCGCGCGTGCGTGCGCACCCCCACACACACACACACGCAGCAGCAGACTCCCCATAGAGCACAGTTTATAACTCGAAGCCTGCCCCCATCCATACCAAAAATAAGTTAGAAATATTTACCTTCATCCTCCGAGGATTCGGGATGTCTGTTACGACGAGGAGAAGGTGAATGCTGCTGAGACTCTTCGGACTGCTGAGGAGACCTGGAACCCTCTGGGGGTCGCTCTGGAGTTTTAGTTGGCCCGACTTTCTTGCATTTCCTCCCCTTTCTCTCTCTGGTTGCAGACTCAGTGCTGTGTTCTTGGACCTCGGTTTCCTCTGGTTTCCTCTTCTGAGTGTATTTAACAGCCAGCTTCTTCCGTCTGCCTCTCCCTGCCTTGGGTGGCATGTTAACGTAGAATTAAAGTAGAATTTACCTTGTGTTCTGCTCCCAATAATCTCCGATCAAGAATTTGATTTCCCACACGGCCGAAGCTTTTATACCATCGGGAGGTCACGTGTCGCCTTCGTGTGAGGTTCGGGTGCCATCGTGTGGCCTTCTGTAGGCATCGTACTTGCTTCGGCTGTTGCTTCGGCTGTTGCTTGGCCGATGACCAAGTTCGGGGCCATCTTCGTGCGAAATTCACAATTCCATATTCGTGTGTCCATCGGGAGTCAATTTCGGGACAGTGTGACAGGGCCTTAAGCAGGGGGACACGTCTGGCACTGCAGGATTTGAGTCCCTGGCGGCGTAGTGTGTTACTGATGGTAGCCTTTGTTACTTTGGTCCCAGCTCACTGCAGGTCATTGACTAGGTCCCCCCGTGTGGTTCTGGGATCTTTGCTCACCGTTCTTCTGATCATTTTGACCCCACGGGGTGAGATCTTGCGTGGAGCCCCAGATCGAGGGAGATTATCAGTGGTCTTGTATGTCTTCCATTTTCTAATAATTGCTCCCACAGTTGATTTCTTCACACCATGCTGCTTACCTATTGCAGATTCAGTCTTCCCAGCCTGGTGCAGGTCTACAATTTAGTTTCTGGTGTCCTTTGACAGCTCTTTGGTCTTGGCCATAGTGGAGTTTGGAGTGTGACTGTTTGAGGTTGTGGACAGGTGTCTTTTATACTGATAACGAGTTCAAACAGGTGCCATTAATACAGTTAACAAGTGGAGGACAGAGGAGGCTCTTAAAGAAGAAGTTACAGGTCTGTGAGAGCCAGACATCTTGTTTGTTTGTAGGTGACCAAATACTTCTTTTACCGAGGAATTTACCAATTCATTCATTAAAAATCCTACAATGTGATTTCCTGGATTCTTTCCCCCCATTCTGTCTCTCATAGTTGAAGTGTACCTAGGATGAACATTACAGGCCTCTCTCATCTTTTTAAGTGGGAGAACTTGCACAATTGGTGGCTGACTAAATACTTTTTTGCCCCACTGTATTTGTGTTCAAAGTGTAAGAAATAGAAAGTACAGGTATTTGTGTTCAACATGTAAGAAGTAGAAAGTACAGGTATTTGTGTTCAACATGTAAGAAGTAGAAAGTACAGGTATTTGTGTCCAAAATGTAAGTAGAAAGTACAGGTATTTGAGTTCAACATGTAAGAAATAGAAAGTACAGGTATTTGTGTTCAACATGTAAGAAATAGAAAGTACAGGTATTTGTGTTCAACATGTAAGAAGTAGAAAGTACAGGTATTTGTGTCCAAAATGTAAGTAGAAAGTACAGGTATTTGAGTTCAAAATGTAAGAAGTAGAAAGTACAGGTATTTGTGTTCAACATGTAAGAAGTAGAAAGTACAGGTATTTGGGTTCAACATGTAAGAAGTAGAAAGTACAGGTATTTGGGTTCAACATGTAAGAAGTAGAAAGTACAGGTATTTGTGTTCAACATGTAAGAAGTAGAAAGTACAGGTATTTGTGTTCAACATGTAAGAAGTAGAAAGTACAGGTATTTGTGTTCAACATGTAAGAAGTAGAAAGTACAGGTATTTGTGTTCAACATGTAAGAAGTAGAAAGTACAGGTATTTGGGTTCAACATGTAAGAAGTAGAAAGTACAGGTATTTGTGTTCAACATGTAAGATGTAGAAAGTACAGGTATTTGTGTTCAACATGTAAGAAGTAGAAAGTACAGGTATTTGTGTTCAACATGTAAGAAGTAGAAAGTACAGGTATTTGTGTCCAAAATGTAAGAAATAGAAAGTACAGGTATTTGTGTTCAACATGTAAGAAGTAGAAAGTACAGGTATTTGTGTCCAAAATGTAAGTAGAAAGTACAGGTATTTGAGTTCAACATGTAAGAAATAGAAAGTACAGGTATTTGTGTTCAACATGTAAGAAATAGAAAGTACAGGTATTTGTGTTCAACATGTAAGAAGTAGAAAGTACAGGTATTTGTGTCCAAAATGTAAGTAGAAAGTACAGGTATTTGAGTTCAAAATGTAAGAAGTAGAAAGTACAGGTATTTGTGTTCAACATGTAAGAAGTAGAAAGTACAGGTATTTGGGTTCAACATGTAAGAAGTAGAAAGTACAGGTATTTGAGTTCAACATGTAAGAAGTAGAAAGTACAGGTATTTGGGTTCAACATGTAAGAAGTAGAAAGTACAGGTATTTGGGTTCAACATGTAAGAAGTAGAAAGTACAGGTATTTGTGTTCAACATGTAAGAAGTAGAAAGTACAGGTATTTGTGTTCAACATGTAAGAAGTAGAAAGTACAGGTATTTGTGTTCAACATGTAAGAAGTAGAAAGTACAGGTATTTGTGTTCAACATGTAAGAAGTAGAAAGTACAGGTATTTGGGTTCAACATATAAGAAGTAGAAAGTACAGGTATTTGTGTTCAACATGTAAGATGTAGAAAGTACAGGTATTTGTGTTCAACATGTAAGAAGTAGAAAGTACAGGTATTTGTGTTCAACATGTAAGAAGTAGAAAGTACAGGTATTTGGGTTCAACATGTAAGAAGTAGAAAGTACAGGTATTTGTGTTCAACATGTAAGAAGTAGAAAGTACAGGTATTTGTGTCCAAAATGTAAGAAGTAGAAAGTACAGGTATTTGTGTCCAAAGTGTAAGAAGTAGAAAGTACAGGTATTTGTGTTCAACATGTAAGAAGTAGAAAGTACAGGTATTTGGGTTCAACATGTAAGAAGTAGAAAGTACAGGTATTTGTGTTCAACATGTAAGAAGTAGAAAGTACAGGTATTTGTGTTCAACATGTAAGAAGTAGAAAGTACAGGTATTTGGGTTCAACATGTAAGAAGTAGAAAGTACAGGTATTTGGGTTCAAAATGTAAGAAGTAGAAAGTACAGGTATTTGTGTTCAACATGTAAGAAGTCGAAAGTACAGGTATTTGTGTTCAACATGTAAGAAGTAGAAAGTACAGGTATTTGTGTTTAAAATGTAAGAAGTAGAAAGTACAGGTATTTGTGTCCAAAATGTAAGAAATAGAAAGTACAGGTATTTGTGTTCAACATGTAAGAAGTAGAAAGTACAGGTATTTGGGTTCAACATGTAAGAAGTAGAAAGTACAGGTATTTGTGTTCAACATGTAAGAAGTAGAAAGTACAGGTATTTGTGTCCAAAATGTAAGAAGTAGAAAGTACAGGTATTTGGGTTCAACATGTAAGAAGTAGACAGTACAGGTATTTGTGTTCAACATGTAAGAAGTAGAAAGTACAGGTATTTGTGTTCAACATGTAAGAAGTCGAAAGTACAGGTATTTGTGTTCAACATGTAAGAAGTAGAAAGTACAGGTATTTGTGTTTAAAATGTAAGAAGTCGAAAGTACAGGTATTTGTGTTCAACATGTAAGAAGTAGAAAGTACAGGTATTTGTGTTCAACATGTAAGAAGTAGAAAGTACAGGTATTTGTGTTTAAAATGTAAGAAGTAGAAAGTACAGGTATTTGGGTTCAACATGTAAGAAGTAGAAAGTACAGGTATTTGTGTTCAACATGTGAGAAGTAGAAAGTACAGGTATTTGTGTTCAACATGTAAGAAGTAGAAAGTACAGGTATTTGTGTTCAACATGTAAGAAGTAGAAAGTACAGGTATTTGTGTTCAACATGTAAGAAGTAGAAAGTACAGGTATTTGTGTTCAACATGTAAGAAGTAGAAAGTACAGGTATTTGTGTTCAACATGTAAGAAGTAGAAAGTACAGGTATTTGTGTTCAACATGTAAGAAGTAGAAAGTACAGGTATTTGTGTCCAAAATGTAAGAAGTAGAAAGTACAGGTATTTGGGTTCAACATGTAAGAAGTAGACAGTACAGGTATTTGTGTTCAACATGTAAGAAGTAGAAAGTACAGGTATTTGGGTTCAACATGTAAGAAGTAGAAAGTACAGGTATTTGGGTTCAACATGTAAGAAGTAGAAAGTACAGGTATTTGAGTTCAACATGTAAGAAGTAGAAAGTACAGGTATTTGGGTTCAACATGTAAGAAGTAGAAAGTACAGGTATTTGTGTCCAAAATGTAAGAAGTAGAAAGTACAGGTATTTGGTTGACAAATACAAAATGGATTCACAAATACCTGATGGAAAGTTGTACATGTTAAAGAGATAAAATATTTTGCGTATTTGCAGATCCGTTTTACATTTGCACATTTATTTGCAAATGTAATTGCATTTGTGGATGGTGTTTTAAATTTACAAATCACATATTTACACACAAATGATGAGACATATCTAAGCCCATAGTTATTTATAATTTGTTAGCATGTTTTTAATAAGCATTTAACATTTTCAATTCATTTCAGAAAAGCTCTTATGGCATGGTGGTTTTAGTTAAGGTTAGCTACCTTTGCTATTAGCTAACATTAAGATTAGCCTGCCAGGAGTTTTAGCCATATTGACCTTATAAACAGTAAAGTTACCTGCCAACATTTAATTTCGTGTAAGTACGGCTGACAATGCAAATACTCAGTGAAGCTGAATAACTTACCAAGACGTACTTCCAGAGAAACGTCTTCCACAGATTCCAGTCAGCAGCTCTGCCTGTAGTGCTCTACTGCCATGTGCGCTGCTGCTCCCTTGGCTTCACTCCATGAACTTGGAGTTACATGTACAGTTTGGTCGAATCGAGTAAATTACTCACATTGAATGAGTAAAATCATAAGGTTAGTGAGAAATAAGTAAAGTTACGAAGTTGGTTTAAGAAGGCTACCCTTCTTCTTCTCTGGAGTCAACAACCCCCCCTTGTCTTTCAGGGTTTAATGAAGGATAGTTTAACTGTGAAGGAGCTGTGATGTGGACCAAATTACTAAAAGCATATTCAGAGACACAGAACAAGCTTTTGGACAAGTTTCCTTTTTTATTAGGAAATGAAACAAAACATGTCAGATACTTTTTTCTATTCGGGGGAAAACTTGCAAAGGTTCAATTGAAAATACAAAAGTACAAAAAAAAAGATATTTCAGTGAAAAATACACAAAGGTGGTAAATATAATCTTGAAAGAACAAAAAAAAGAGTATGTATTTATCACAAAAAGAGTACACAATGGTATATGTAACACTCAAATATGTTTAAAAAAAAAAAAAGGTAACTTAAAGAACTTCCCCAGTTCATTACTGACTCTACAACTTTTCTAAGTTTTACATTTAATTAATCAAACAATGCTTATTTTGAACTAACCTGCAAACATGGCCAGCTCAGAAAATTAAAAACATTTGTTGAAACCAGAGTTCAGTTTGCTCCGCTAATAACCAATCAGATCCATGGATTCCAGAGAAGAGGAAACTTTAAAGGCCTTTTTCTCAAAACGATGACAGTCATTATATAATGTGACATATTTCGCTTAATATTTGGAGTACAAAAACAATCCTGATATCATTAGAAAGCTAGGAATCTCCTCTTTCCAACAGTGTATACAACTCAGGTCTTCGGGTCAATGCGGAGCAGCACATTTGTTCTCACTCGTCATATTTATACTGTTTCTCTCCAGTGTGAGTGCATTCATGTCTCCTAACGTGACCTGATGATGTGAACAATTCCCCACACGTTTCACACCAATAGGGTTTCTCTCTAGTGTGAATGCGTTCATGTCTCCTAAGGGTACTTGATGATTTGAACAATTTCCCACATGTTTCACACCAGTACGGTTTCTCTTCAGTGTGACTGACACGGTGAGATATTAGGCTACTTATCCCAGAAAAAAGCTTCTCACATTGGTCACAGCTGTATGGTTTCTCTCCAGTGTGAGTGGATTCATGTTTTCTTAAGTTACTCAATGATCTGAACAATTTCCCACACGTTTCACACGAGTAGGGTTTCTCTCCAGTGTGGATGCGCTGGTGGGCTTTAAGAGCATATTTAACGGCAAATGTTTTCCCACATTGGTCACAGCTGTACGGTTTCTCTCCAGTATGGATGCGTTGGTGGACTTTTAACTGACTACCAGTAGAAGACGTTTTCCCACACAGGTCACAGCTGTACGGTTTCTCTCCAGTATGAACTCTGTGATGAATCTTTAATTGTCCAGAGGCTTTGAAGGATTTGTCACACAGGTCACAGCTGTGAAGTTTGAGTCCCTCTGTTCCTCTCTGGTTCTAAAGCAACAGACATACAGAGAGAGACATTCATTAAGCAAATTTTTTGACAATCTTTTGCAACATGTCTTCTTGAACAAAAACACAACTAATTGAGCTGTCATGTTTAACTAATCGTTCTCAACAAATGTTATTAAACTGTTAAAGAATCACTCAAATGCAGCAGTAAAGGTAAAAAACTATTTTAAACATACTGAAAGAACCAGCATCAAAAGCCCTAATTCTGCATAACATCGTATTATTATATATAATCGTAAAAATGAATGGGGACAGGAGGTTGGTCCTGATGGCGGGGGGACAGGAGGTTGGTCTGGATTGGGGGGGGAACAGGAGGTTGGTCCTGATCGGGGGTGACAGGAGGTTGGTCTAGATGGGGGGGGGGCAGGAGGTTGGTCCTGATGGGGGGGGGGGGGACAGGAGCTCAATGAGGACGGGGTGATGGGGTCACGGATTTGGGTCGGGGTGAGCAGACGGGCGGTGGAGTTCTTGATTAATTGAAGTTTGTTGATGATTTCTGAAGGTGAGCCATAGAGGAGGCAGTAGTCCAGACGGGAGCTGATGGAGGCATGGGAGGAGGGTTTCTGCAGCAGTGGGGAGAGGGATGGACGTAGACGGGTGATGTTTCTGAGGTGGAAGAAGGCTGTCTTTGTGATCCGTTTGATGTATTGGTTGAAGGAGAGGGTTTGGTCGAATATGATGCCTAGGTTCCGGATGTGAGGACAGGTTAGAACTGGGAAACCGTCTATGTTGAGGGGGAAGTTTTGGATCGATGTGTTGAGCTTTTTAGGTCCAATGATGATTATTTCAGATTTATCGCAGTGGAGATGGACTTGGTGGAGAGGAGGAGCTGGGTGTCATCGGCAAAGCAGTGGAATTGAAGTCCATGATGGCGGATTAAGTGACTAAGGGGAAGCAGGTAGAGGATGAAGAGGAGGGGGCCGAGAACTGAACCTTGGGGGACACCTTGGGGTATTTGCAGTTATGGATGCAGATGAACTGGTGTCTGTCAGAGAGGTATGATGTGAACCAAGAGAGGGCAGTGATGTTGAAGGTGGTTTCAAGACGGGTGAGGAGGTTGGAGTGATTGATGTTGTCGAGGAGGATGAGGATGTTGAGGTTACCGGCGTCGGAGGAGAGGAGAAGGTCCTTGGTGGTTTCGGTGCTGTGGTTTGAGCGGAATCCGGATTGAAAAGCTTCGTAGAGGTTATTGGCAGAGAGGTGATGCTTGAGTTGTGATGCTACAGCGCGTTCCAGGACTTTGGATAGAAAGGGTAGGTTCCAGATTGGTCTGAAGTTATTAGGGTTGTCAGGGTTGAGCCCGGGTTTTTTCAGAATAGGGGTGATGGCAGCTATTTTGAGGGATGGTGGGACGATGCCAGAGGACAGGGAGGAGTTGATTGTTGCAGTGATGAGTGGAGAGGGAGCAGGAAGGCAGGCCTTGACAAAGCTGGAGGAGATGGGGTCCAGGGAGCAGGAGATCAGAGAGGGAGGGGAGACAGGGGAGAACTGGGACAGGGGTTGGCAGGATAAGGGGGGGCAGGTGGCTTGAGGGGGAGCAGGTGGCTTGAGGGGGGGCAGGTGGCTTGAGGGGGGGCAGGTGGCTTGAGGGGGGGGCAGGTGGCTTGAGAGGTAGCAGGTGGCTTGAGGGGGAGAGATGTTGTCTATTTTGCTTTGAAAAAATGTGAGAAAAGAGTTGCATATGTCAACTGTGAATGACTGAGAGGTGTTGTCCAGGGGGCTGAGCAGTTTGATTATTGTGGAGAAGAGCGTTTGTGGATTAACTGAGAGTAGGTGGAGCGGGCAGGGGAGAGGGCAGCTTTGTATTGCTGTAGGTTTGAGAATGAATCGTGAGACCTGGGCTGCAGTGGAATAATCCAAAAAACAGCTCCTATCGTCTCCTCCTCTCTTGACCTCTGAGTGAAAGGTCACGGGGTTAAGGGATAGTGGATAGGAGAATTCAAAAGGATTTAGGAGAAGAGACTGCGGTGCTTTAGAGAATCGACTGCACTTTCACTATCCGACGTGTTTCTGATGCGCCAGCGGACGTCCTGAATGTGCGTCTGCTGCTGTGGGGAAACTATGGAAACTACAGTTTTCTATACAGCGGACTACAACATGGATGTTCAATAAGAAGGAGGGACTCCTGTAAACTCATCTAGAGACTCCGTGCTCTGATGCTGTTGCTTTAGGCTTTATGAACGTGGACAACAGAGAAACATATTCTTCATGACCAAAGTTGGAATTGAAATAAAAAATGAAAGTGAAACTTATGCTCGTCACCCTCTCCCTCCGGTCCACATTAATACAAATGATCCCAATACGTATGATTGATGAAAAGATCAATCAATACAGATGTATTTATTATAAACGTTAGTCCTTAACATCTATCACTGTGTATATCACCATTCAAACATCTTTTAAAAGTTGAACAAACTCCACACAGCTCAGTGAAGACTGTGCGATGTTGACTTTATTTGATCATTTCAGTAAAAACTAACGTTCATATTTCTCTCTTTGATTATAATACTGATGAACGTTCAGAACAAAGCACTTTGGCAACTTCCCACATACGTTTTAAAAAGCTTAATAAGCACCGTAACTTTCATGATATCATTTCTCCGTCATAATCGGTTGTTTCCGTGAATGGCCAAATGTGGTGCTATGGCAAATGTTGCGGCCGCAAGGCATTGTGGGGCAGCAAACGTCTCTTATCATGGCTGCCACTGAGGTACTTCCGGGTCATTTCACTCTGTAAGGAAGGTTCCTATGAGAAACTGACTATTCGACTGCAGCCCTGTTTTATTGCGGAGTCTTTCAAGTTGCCGGGCACGAGTTTTCATCAGGTGGAGCTCGGGGGTGAACCAGGGAGCAGAGCGGGTGAAGGAAACTGTTTTGGTTTTTATGGGTGCGAGCTGGTCGAGGCAGGAGGACAGAAGGTGGTTGTAGTAGTCAGTGAAATCAGAGAGGCTGTGGAGGTCCACAAAGTTTTCTGTAATTATTTCAGCGATTATATTTTCTAATTGCAGGAAAACTAATACTGTATTTCAGAGTTTTAATAACACGCTGCAGCCCTCATCTGTACATCAGCTGTGCTCTGTGTATTTAACGTGAAAGAGCAATACAATCAGGGCCGGCCCGTAGCACTAGATGGTCGCCTAGGGAGCCAGATCTGGGGAAGCGCCGCGCTGGCAGCTCTGGGAGGGAAATACATTTTTTTGACGGAAGAAGAAGATGTTTCTCCAATGATGTGGAGGAGAGTCCTCTCCAGTCAGACTGAAGCTGATAACTACAGCTCAGTGAGGTAAAGGACTCTGAGTGTTTAGATAGTTCACTTTAGTCTAAGTTATCTCAGTGGGTCTCAAACGGTTTGATCACAATTTATGTAAACACATATTTCCAAGGCACTCCTTTATAGTTATTGGGATAAAACAGGTTTGAAATCATTCTAATGTAAACTATAGGACAGTAACCAAAATATCCTTTAAAACTGGAGAGATTAAAAAATATGCATGAATAAATAAATGTTACGGTAAAATAAGATTTGAATGAACAACAAAAATAAAATAAATTACATGTATTTGTTATTGTCTATGGTGGTTATTGGTTATGTTCACATACTTATTTGATTATTAAAATGTAAACCTATCTTTTTCATATGGGTGTTTAGAGTTGTACTAGGGCTGTGCAATTAATCGTATTTTAATCGCGATTACGATTATGGCTTGCGACGATTATGAAAACAGCATAATTGACAAAATACGATTATTTTGCTTTCGCCCCTCCCTAAAAGCCCACTCGGCCAAGTGGGAGTGACATGTGTTGTGAGTGTTCAGCGCGAGCGAAGATGTCAGAACAAGAGCAGCAACTCGTTAAAAAGAAGGGTCGCGGGGAGATTCCCAGTCGATCGCGAGATGTGTCTAAAAATAGAACAACAATATTCTGTTTGATCGTTAATGTCCTGTAACATAATCTTCCTGTGCCAGAATAATGCACTTGAACGCATCAAAGCTTTGTGATTGGCCGGCGTGACCCCATGTGCCGGGGCGTGGCTGGTGGGCAGTGGGCACTATTTCGCTGACGTTGTCCGTGGCAACAGGAGTGACAGTCCGCACACACACAAGACCGCAATTATGGCAGAAGCAAAAAAGCCCAAAATATATAATTTTCACTCTGAGTGGGAGGATGATTATTTTTGTATCTATTCCAATTCAAAGTCCATCTGTCTCTCATCTGTCTCTCATCTGTCTCCCATCTGTCTCCCATCTGTCTCTCATCTGTCTCTCACCTGTCTCTCACCTGTCTCTCACCTGTCTCTCATCTGTCTCTCGTCTGTCTCTCGTCTGTCTCTCGTCTGTCTCTCGTCTGTCTCTCATCTGTCTCTCATCTGTCTCTCATCTGTGTCTCATCTGTCTCTCATCTGTCTCTCATCTGTCTCTCATCTGCAATGCGAGCGTGGCTTTATCAAAGAAGGGTCATTTAGGAGCGGCATTTCAAAACAGTGCTCAAACGCTACGAGACGGAATTCCCTCCTAATTCTGCCCTACGCTCCAAAAGGGGAGGAGCCTGAAAGGACAGCTAAATGCACAGCAGTCCATTTTCACCAGGCCCAACAACAAGAGCAAGGATGCTCCAGAGCATCTTATCGGGTCACGTTCCAGAGAAACACATGAAGTCTTTCAAAGACGGCGAAGTTGTGAAAGAAGCTTTCCTGGAGGCTGCCGACGCGCTTTTTGGGGACAGTAAAAATAACAGCAGCATTTCAACAGGTTTTTGATATAAAAAAACTCAAGTTAGATACCGTTATTAATCAGCTGTAAGTTTTAGTTTATTTGAACTTATTCATTCTCAAAATGGTATAAGAATGCAAACTTAAACTGATTATAGTCTATTATCAATTCAGGTTAAGAAGCTAGTGTTGCTTGCATCCTATTTTAAAGGCATTTCTTTTTATAATCTACTAAAATGCAACAAAAAAAGGGTTTGATTCTATTAATTTTGTCTTTTTTATTGCACGTTGGCAGCAGATTCCTGAGTAGCTTCAGATCTGAGTTGTCTTATTAGTAAGCCTCATTTATACTTTTGTAGCAACACTATTTTTATATAATGGCAAAGAAAGGGTTCAGAGTCTTTTCTCCCTGTGTCATATGTGGCAGCACTGCCACAAGTTCCTCTTGAGAGAGGGTCTTCAGTGCAGGTGGTAATATCGTCACCTGCCTGCGCTCATCTCTGAAACCAAACCATGAACAGGCTGCTGCTTCTTGCAAAACATCTTTAAGAGATGACGTGAGCAGCCCTACCAGCATTTGCCATGGTGGCCAAAACATTTTTATTTGGTCTTAAATTGTAGTTCAACATTTATTTCCTGTTACTTCTGGACCGTGACGGTGGGCCAGCCTTCAACGTTTAACTGAGTGCAATATGTGGAATATGTTTTACCAACATGTTGCCTATATGTTAAGGAGTCTTCAGTAGGTTGTGACATTGCACTGCAACATATTTGATTTAATTTATTTAGGTCTAATTTATTTTTATTTATCATATTAATAATATATGTTTAGTATGGTTTTGGAAGTGTGCTCCAACATATTTGTTGATCTTGTTTATTGGTAAAATAGTATTTGTTTTAAAGTTCAATAAATGGTCAATGAATAATCGTCAAAATAATCGTGATTATGATTTTTGCCATAATCGCACAGCCCTAAGTTGGACCCTCTAGATCTAGTAGTAATTGTGTGCTCAAAGTGCACCAGATTGAAGCATTTTCAGGGTTCTTACACCTTTTCCAAAGTCAAATTCAAGCCCTTTTCCAAAGTCAAATTCAAGCCCTTTTCCAAAGTCAAATTCAAGCCCTTTTCAAGGTGCATTTTCAAGCATCTTACAGCCGTCGTAAATTACATATTTATATACACATACTTATACTCAAATTATTATTTCCCAACCTCACATTAAGTCAGATGTTCTTTATGCTATAAACAACCAAATGTGTGTTTCGTGATAGCCTTCTACACGAGGATGAAAAATTCAAGAAAAGAAAACTAAGTTTAATATTTCAAAATGAGTGATCTGTACGTAGACTGGGCCTCCCATACAACCTGAGCCGATATAAAACAATCAGCCAAATAACTTTTCAATACATTATTGATTACTATTGTTGAGGTACTTTTAGGTTGGCAGAAGGGTTTCCGCTAGGATTTTTTCTCGCCGGTCAAATGTCCGGGCAGAATTTATTTTAACGGACAAATTTGAAACTTACCGGTCATATTTCACTAATAATAATAAGAGTTGTGTAGCAGAGTTTCCGTTAGCAGGTAATTACCGGACTATGAGCAGATATGCTGATGTTTAAAACTCAGTTCACAGGGCTCATTTTTATATTGTTTCAGTTTATCGTAACAGATCGAAAAATTCAGATTCATTTTTCAATAAATTATTCCACAAACAACATAATTATTACATTCAGACAAACTACTTGTAGTAGATAAAGTACATTATTGAAAAGTTTACATCAACTTTGAATAATAACACGAGAGAAACGGATCCTCTCTTTTCCTCTCTCCCTCCCTCTCTCTCCCTCTCTCTCTCTCCCTCCCTCCCTCTCTCTCCTGACAGCCCGTCTGTTTATCATGCAGCTCCTGCAGCTCGCTAAACAGAGGCGGGGCTTCAGGTGATTGTGCAGAGCTGCGTGTCTCGGTCTGACTCAGCAGCTGATCTGATCTCTCTCTCGCGTCCGGTTACACTTCACTCTCGTTTATGTCCATATCGATCAGATCCAGCTCTCCTGATCGGCCTTTATAGAGAGCACCGATCAAATTATTAAGAGAGAATATCGGCCGATAATGACCGGCGGCCGATCGATCGGAGCATCCCTAATTATTACCAGACATTTTGACCGGCAGGTTTTGAATTTACCGGTTTTTAATACATTTTACCAGCTAAAAACCGGTAATTACCGGATAACGGAAACCCTGGTTGGCAGTGAACATAAGTCAGAGGTACATGGTGTACTTCTACTCCTCTACAGTTCAGAGGTACATGGTGTACTTCTACTCCTCTACAGTTCAGAGGTACATGGTGTACTTCTACTCCTCTACAGTTCAGAGGTACATGGTGTACTTCTACTCCACTACAGTTCAGAGGTACATGGTGTACTTCTACTCCTCTACAGTTCAGAGGTACATGGTGTACTTCTACTCCTCTACAGTTCAGAGGTACATGGTGTACTTCTACTCCACTACAGTTCAGAGGTACATGGTGTACTTCTACTCCACTACAGTTCAGAGGTACATGGTGTACTTCTACTCCACTACAGTTCAGAGGTACATGGTGTACTTCTACTCCTCTACAGTTCAGAGGTACATGGTGTACTTTTCCTCCACTATATGTATTTAATACCTTTAGTTACTTCTCAGATCTGGATGAATGATGTGAAATCTAACCAAGTGTTGAATCAGACTTTAGTTCCACCTGGAGTAAATCCACCAGCTACCCTGCAGTCTACAAAGCCATTCAAACTAGCTGCACCTTCACCAGCTACCCTGCAGTCTACAAAGCCATTCAGACTAGCTGCACCTTCACCAGCTACCCTGCAGTCTACAAAGCCATTCAGACTAGCTGCACCTTCACCAGCTACCCTGCAGTCTACAAAGCCATTCAGACTAGCTGCACCTTCACCAGCTTTGAGAACACTTTCATGATCAATCATTATAAAACATATCAGATATATTATTCTGAAATGGACCAATCTGCACAACGACTACTTTTACTGTCTTTCACTATATTTTGATGAGAATACTTTTCTACTTCCACTTGAGGAACATTTTGAATGCAGGACTTTTACTGTAACAGAGTATTCCTACACTCTGGTACTTCTACTTTTACTCAAGAACAAGATCTGAGTACTTCTACTCAAGTACACGATCTGAGTACTTCTACTTTTACTCAAGTACAAGATCTGAATACTTCTACTTTTACTCAAGAACAAGATCTGAGTACTTCTACTTTTACTACAAGATCTGAGTACTTCTACTTTTACTACAAGATCTGAGTACTTCTACTTTTACTCAAGTACCAGATCTGAGTACTTCTACTTTTACTCAAGTACCAGATCTGAGTACTTCTACTTTCACTCAAGTACAAGATCTGAGTACTTCTACTTTTACTCAAGTACAAGATCTGAATACTTTTACTTTTACTCAAGTACAAGATCTGAGTACTTCTACTTTTACTCAAGTACAATATCTGAGTACTTCTACTTTTACTACAAGATCTGAGTACTTCTACTTTTACTCAAGTACCAGATCTGAGTACTTCTACTTTTACTCAAGTACCAGATCTGAGTACTTCTACTTTTACTCAAGTACAAGATCTGAGTACTTCTACCTTTACTCAAGTACAAGATCTGAGTACTTCTACTTTTACTCTAGTACAAGATCTGAGTACTTCTGCTTTTACTCAAGTACAAGATCTGAGTACTTCTACTTTTACTCAAGTACAAGATCTGAGTACTTTTTTAATGGTAACAAGTGGAACATAATATTTACGAATGTGTCCAATGATTGTAGGTAATGCTCCTCAAGACACCTGACTTCTCCATCTTCAAAGGAGACTGTGTTCATTCTACAATTACATGGGATTACAGCAACATGTAATTTGACTTGGATCAGTGATGCAAACACAGGTGGTGAAAAGAGAGAGAACTATTCGAAGCAGAAACAAAACAGCGTAATATACCATCTGATATAGTCTGCGCTATAATGCTTCAATTAACTGCTATTCTTTATAATATACTCAGATCAATAGGAGACAGAGATGTTAAGTTATAAATCAAGGGTTTTTATTATTATTTACAGCAGGGGGGGGGGGGGGGGGGACGACCTTTTTCCTTTACATTTTTACAACATCCTCCGAGGGCCGTACAAATGATTGAATTCAACCTCTGCTTAAAAAAACTAAACTCACAGCCCATTCATTTGGCCTTTCTTTCATCTGTGCAAAGAAACAGCAACCAATCCAGAGATCTCACCATGACTCACGCATGCATGCACGTGCACGGTGTGGCATGCACGTGCACGTGCACGGTGTGGCATGACCACCAAAACAGAACGATATGGACACAAGATGTGTGCAAATGTATTTAGTATCCTATCCATGTGAACATGATTTAAGTGGGGGGGGACCTAACCTCCTCTAGGGGGGACCTCACCTCCTCTAGGGGGGGACCTCACCTCCTCTAGGGGGGACCTCACCTCCTCTAGGGGGGACCTCACCTCCTCTAGGGGGGTCCGGGAGCATTTTTTTTTTAAATATTGAAGTTAAAAGCATCAATCTGGTGCACTTTGAGAGCAACATGAGGAGCTCTATGGATACATCTTTCAACACCCAGATGAAACAGAACTGTAAGCAGATTCTTCTTTTTGGATATTTTACAAATCACTCCCCTTTTAAACTCTATTAGTTTCTGTCATATAGTATTTTATACCTGTTTTTCATTTAGTCTCTAATGTCTCATTAATAACTATAATGATCATATCAAGGTGTGCTTTAACCTCACTGAGCTGAGGTTATGTGAGCCTCTCAGGAGAGAGCTCTCTTCCACCTGGTTGTAGAAAAGCTCTTTAAATTCGTTAGCATAGCTAGCTAACCAGATGCTAACAACAGATCGCCACTGTGCTTACAACTAAAGACACAGCCACGCAAACACTGCGGCATGTGTACGGCTCCTTATGGGTACTGCAATATTTGAAGAGCTGGAGCGACGGTGCTCTCCGTCAGCACTCCTTTCAGACGAGACATAACCACGTGAAGACACATTACGCTCGTGTTGTGTTCAAGGAACCTGTCCTTGGCCAGGAAAAACAGGCACTTGCTGGTTTAATTATTTTGCGATCTAGATTTCTTCTTCTTTTTTGAAGTGAGAAGTTGTCCGTCAGTCGGACCCCCCCAAAACCAAAACTCTTCCGTTCTCCACGAATTACACAAGTCACCCAAATCAGCGTTAAAAAAGCGGGAGGCGCCGAAAAGCGACTAATTTGCATCACTGTTGTATAATACTTCAAGATTTTATATAAAACCTGTTTCTAAAAGTATCAACCATAGCGACGCGGTCAAATCCTCAGTTTCTAATTTATAACATACTAACAAGCTACGGTCTAATTACGCAACCAAGTAGTGTGTTTCGTGCCTGCGTCTTTTTGTCCGGTCGGGTCTTGGAAGACCGGAAGCTGTGGGGTTCATAAAAACATGTTCTTACTCGATATCAAGCCACGATTATTGTTGTTATTTTAAATCGTATAATGTCTGACTTTTTTTGCCGTCTGTGAGGAAAAGAAATGGCTCAGAGCCTCAGAATACTGACATCTGTATTTATTTTTCCCTTCTAATTTGTTATTATTTGTGACCCGCTCTATCGAAATCAGTCAAAAGTCGCAACGGCTCATTTAAAAAATAAACTTGGATTTGTGTAAAACAACTAGTTTTTCAGGGTTCAGGTGTTTCGTTTGATTTTAAATAAACAAAGTCTTGGCTTTCAGAATATGAAACTGTTATTGCCAAATTCTCAAGATAAATACATGAAGCTTGTAAAGGGAAGAAGAGGCACCTCTCAACCCGCACCCTGCTCTTCCTCAGCGCCGCTCCCCTCCCTCCGCTGAAATGATGAACTAAAGGCGTATAGTAATCATAGATAACACGGCAGGGTCCGGGACAGTTTGCTTTCAAACAAACAAAGTCTTGGCTTTCAGAATATTAAACTTGTTTCAGCAAATTCAGATGATAAATACAACGTTGAAGCTTCGGCATAATTACAAGTGGAGAACGGAGTAACTTGACGTCACAGCAGGCATAACAACAGCCGGTGTTTCTTGTGAGTGTTTCCCCGGTACACAAACAAAATACACACAAACGCAAAAATACACAAACACACACGCACTCGCGAGCTTCCCCCAGACCAGTAATACAAACGGAAATATGTCTTAGGGTCAATGTGACTGATTTCGATAGAGCAAGTCACATTTGGTTTAGGCACGAGACATACTACCAGTAGAAATACATTGCTTTTAAAATCGCTCTGTGTCGAATCAACAGATTATATTTCGTGACTATAACACGAAATGCTGTGAGACTTAGTTGAATTACAACAGTGAGTGCTTCATCCTCTGAACACCACAGGATGGCGACTGTAACGCACATATTAACATAGGTACGCTCCTCTGATTGTCCCCTGCAATTATTAGTATCCAATACCATTAAATTCAACTTGCAACATGTTAAACAAATCAGACCTTTCTTAAGTCATACCTCCACTGTATGATTCTATCACACATTGAATACTGTTTGACAAACTGCTCGTTTGCTTGAGTCACAAACCTGAAACCCAGAGAACAGCTGTACGAGAGAGCTATCAAGGTGTTTGACAGAAAGCCACATTCATACCACCACTGTACCATCCTGGAGAAACACAGTTTATTGAGTTTTGACCATTTTAAGTCAAAATTGAATTAAAATTCCCTTAGGGGAATTCATCCACAAAAACACACTGGACGCTGCAGGTCAGAAACCAGAGGAGACTGAGGTCCACCGCAGACGGACCACTTTTGGACAACATGTCCTCTCCATTAAAGGCAGCTCATTGTGGAATAGCCTCCCAACTGAGATACGGGATTGTCCCACTCTCAATAGCTTTAAAAGGTCAACTCAGAGAATGGTTGAGAAACAAACAGACGTGCGATCACCACTAAATGCCCTTTAACTCAGGGGTATCTCCTCTTGCACTTTATGCAGCTCTTTTATCTCCTGCACCTGATATACCGTAGCTGCTACATTGTACTGCCTTGTGGCAGATAGCCTCCAAGTGAAGCGTACGTTGTTTACTCAGAGTTTGAAAGCAGCGTGGAGAAGTCTTCAGCTGTGGTAAACTGTGACCCGCCTTCTGTGGCTATCTACCAGCGATCAAGTTTAATATGAAAGACTGCACACACGTTTATCCCTTGTAACTTTGCAGAAAAACACGTCAATAAATCCTTTACAAACTATTGTTGTTGTCAGTCTTACATTTGTATCATATATCGTTAATAATATGATGTCGAGTCGATTTGATACCCTATGCTGTTAAGTAGGGATGCACCGAATATTCGGCCACCGAAAATTATCGGCCGAAAATGGTTAAAAAAGGCCCTTTCGGCTTTCGGCCAATCAAAACGCGGCGACAAGCACGGCGCGCGACCATGCTCTCGGCTGGCTCACAGCCAACATGTCTGCCGCTTGGAGATATTTCAAAATATCAGAGAAAGAGGCGCGGATTGCGATTTGTAAAACGTGTTCAGCTGACATCTCTCGAGGGGGTGTAACTGCAAAGACTTTCAGCACTTCGGGATTACTCCACCACTTGAAATCAAAACACCCGGACAAATATGTGGAGTATGATCAAATCACTAGCGCACAGAAGAAAAAAAAAGTCCTTCCCAGCACCCCGACTCTTTCTGTGGCGGACCTTTTTGAAAAGGTAAAACAGTTTCCCAGTGATGGTCCCAAGGCAAAGGGCATTACTCGGAAGTTGATGGAATGCATCGCCATGGATGATCAACCGTTTTCTGTCGTACAGGACGCAAGTATTTGAGTGCTCCATGCACAAGCACTGCCAGCGAGAGACTGTTCAGCGCTGCCTCATGTGCTTGATGAGAAGAGGAACAGACTTATGGCTGATAAAGCAGAGAAGCTACTGTTCATTAAAAAGAACCTCCCACTTTTCCTTAATAAGTAGACAAGGCTGGCTTATCATAGGCTTATCATAAGCTTATCTAGTTCTACATGTCTACTCTATACCCACTTTCCTGAACAATTTTCATTGTGAGTTATAATTCACCATCTCAGGTTATCATTAGGGGGAAATGACAGCAGCACAGTGTTCAATATATTGTACTTTTGGTATCTAAATGATACGATGTAGTTTACTTTGCTTATGAGGACAGACAGCCTTATTTACAGATTCTTGAAATTCAATTGTAATTTCATTTGTAAATATTTACATTCATGTGGATTTATCCAGTTTAGCACTTATAGGTGCATTTGTTGTTGTTGACGGCCTGGCTGTTACAGTCTTTATTTACACTATTTTGTTGTAGATTTGTTCTGAATGCACTTTGTTGTAGTTATCCTACAGAGAAAAGAAAATGCACTTGACTTGGAATTAATGTACTGTATGCATTCAAAAGTGCTGAATAAATGTTTTATGGACCCATAATAGTGATTTTAAGTTAAGTTAAGTTAACTTAACTTAAGTTAAGTTAACTTAAGTTAAGTTAAGTTAACTTAACTTAACTTAACTTAAGTTAAGTTAAGTTAACTTAAGTTAAGTTAAGTTAAGTTAAGTTAAGTTAAGTTAAGTTTTGCCATAATCATGTCTTTTTCCATAATCAGGTAGCTGAACAACATTGGTAAAAAATGTATACATTTTATATATATATATAAATTAGTGCTGTCAAAATTATCGCGTTAACGGCGGTAATTAATTTTTTGAATGAATTGCGTTAAAATATTTAACGCATTTAACGCATGTGCAGAATGGCCCGCCCCATACATCCCACCAGTGGCAACGCCAGGGTATGGCTGGGGTAGGCTACACCCATACCGAGAAATGGCTTAGCCCCACCATGAAAAATGATGTTAAAGTAAGCAAAATAAAGTCCGCCAACTCGCGCGGAGTAAATTGCACAGACAGCAGTAAGATTGATTTCAGTAGCCACTTGTCTGGAAATACAGAAGACCAGAAACGGTTTTGAAAACTTTTGTCACGTAGTGATCGTCTTCTCAATAGAACATCTTTGATAATGTCGGTGTTGTTGCAGGAAGTCCCGACGGAGAATACTTTTGCTGTAGTACAGGGGTGCACATAACTGGTACGCAGGTTATGTGCGTAATCTGAAACTTGTGTCACAAAGCGCATTTGCGTACCGACGTACTTGTGAAGCTTTTCCAGAAGGCGGTTAGATCACCGGACGACAGAGTCGGTCTCCGTGTGCACAGACAGGGCTGCTGTTAACGTCGGTCTGTACAACGGCATTGTGCCAAAACTACGCCAACCGGCTGCGGAGGGAAAGTAAGCTTTTAAAAATGTCTATATTGTGAGGCTAAATATTATATTGTATAGCATAATGTTGCATGGCAATTATATATATATATAACGAAACACATGGCCTGATTTGCATATTGGAACTTTATGGGTGCACGAGAACACATATGTCAAATTAACACTTATCAACATAATGTGGGCTCGCAGGCTGGTAGACTAGGATATCTGATCTCGTGGGTCTTAATGAGGCTTGATACAGACCTCAGTCAGTACATCATATTTCTAAGCAAATGCCTACTATAATATGTATATCATAAGTGTACATACATTCGCTCACATTATAAATGATGGTCGGGTTGCATTTTCCTGGAACTTTTTAACAAGCGTAATGGAAGAAATTAAAGTGTGGTAGTGTAGTATGTCGTGTAGATCTGTGATGCACTCATAACGCGCACGGCTCGAGTGAGACTCGGGTTTGAGTCCAGCATGAACTTTTTTGTTATTTTCATGTCGATGCATACTGAATATTATGTTTGAATAGAGGATTCCTAATATTGTTTGCCGAGACCAACATTAATGACTCATCAGCATTTTAAAGTCTAAATATCCCTGCACATGCAGCAATGACATTTCTGCTGCTTTGCAACACGAGTTAACAGTCACATGTTATCCGGATGAGTGCTGCAGAATACCGTTTTTATAAGGGATAAATGTGTGTGTAGTCTTTCATATTAAACATGATCGCTGGTAGATAGCCACAGAAGTCTTAACACAGTTTAACCTGGGCGGATGTTTACCTGAGAGGGTCACAGTTTACCACAGCTGAAGACTTCTCCACGCTGCTTTCAAACTGTGAGTAAACACCGTGTGCTTCACTGGGAGGCTGTCTGAAGGTGTACACATGTCTCAGGTGGACTTGGTATCACATTAGGAACGATATTCAGGGATAAGTCTGGCAACAATAGCTGGTTTAAATGATTTATTGGAGCTTGCAACGTTTTGAACAGACATCCCCAGTCAACTCGTTTTTCTTTTTGTAGTCCCCGCTGTTCGCGTCCGGATATCTCCATCGTAACCACAACCTCACACACTGGTACTGAATGTGCATCAAAGTCTTCCTACCGAGCCAAATATACCAAAAGATTTATGTAAACGACAGAAGAAGCGATCGAAATGTGTATTTCAGTCGAAGGCCACGCCCCCCACCTCTGTAAACCAGTTAACCCGGAACACCGGACGAGTAGCGTGACAACATGTGCGGCGGAAGAAGGAGAATAAGATGAGATAAGTGTGTCGAACACTAGACTGTGTGTGGCTTCGACAGTCAAACAGATTAAAATACTCAACAGTGGAATTAATACGGGATTTCTGTTCTTATAAAATAGTTGTTTCTTACCTGAGATCCGCGAGCCCTCCGCTGATCCTCCATCTTTCTTCTTCTTCTTCTTCTTCTTCTTCTTCTTCTTCTCTTGCTTTTGGCGGATTGCAAACAACTTAGAAAGGTGCATACCGCCACCTACTGTACATGAGTATGAATCATCACATCATTCCAACTCTTTAACTTATGCTCTAATCAAAATTAAAATAAATCAATAAAACCATGAAATAAATAAAACAAAAAACAAATCCATGTTCTTTCCTGTCCTAATGTTAAATTATTATTCCTACCCCAGTTTCACTCAAGAATGTAAACAGTGCCTTTCTGGTAGCTCTTACTCCCTCTCCTTTTGTTCCCAAACACCAACCACACTCCCTCTCTGCCTCTCAGACTTCAGCCTTTAGTTTTTCTCTTTCTGCTTTATAGATGTCACAATGTAACAAGATATGTTCTGCATCTTCTTTTACTGCACAGTTCGCACACTTGTTACTGTCACTTTTCCCCATGATATACAGAGCACTATTCAAAGCCATGTGATTTATTCTGAGTCTCGCCATCATGATTTCCTCCCTTCTGTTTCTTTCTTTATGAATATTAATTGTGATTGTCTTTTGTACTTTGTGATAGTCTTTGCCTTTCTGGTCTTCCTCCCACCTCTTCTGCCAGATCTCCATCCCTTCTTTCTTAATGACTGCTTTTCCTTCTCCTTTTCCAAGTTGAACTGGTAATGTTATTTGCTTTTGTAGTGCACTTTTTGCTAATTTATCAGCACACTCGTTCCCTTTCACCCCCTCATGTGCACTCGTTCCCTTTCACCCCCTCATGTGCACTCGTTCCCTTTCACCCCCTCATGTGCACTCGTTCCCTTTCCCCCCCTCATGTGCAGGCACCCAGCAGAACTGCAGATCTATCGCTTCTGTGCAGTCTTAACAGGCTATGATTCAGCTCTATGAGAATAGGCTTGTTTGAGACAAGCGAGACCTGCGCAATTTCGATCAACGTCTTGCTAGTGCGTTGCATGATGGGTAGTCATTTTGTCCGACTTGCTCTGGAGGCTCGCCTTCATGAGACGTTGAAATCTTCGCGGGACAAAGACGCCCGCAGCCTTGAGAGCCAGGCGCGGCGAGGCGGCGCAGTTCCTCTCCACGGGCTGCGGAAGCGAAATGCTTGATGGGAAACGTCTCGCTGGTATCTCGAGCTGAGCGCTCATTGGTGGGTTTTACCCCGTGCTGCAGATGAAGCTCTCCCATTGGCTCGGCAAAAGTTTGTTGTTGTTTTGTGTCAGTTTTACGTTTCCACTTCCATTCCCATTTTTCATCATGAAATTAATATCTATATATTTTATACTATACTTGCACTGCTTACCGTTTCATACTTTATATATCTTAGCATATTAATACACACTGTTCATACTGCTCTGAGGCTGCTGTGTATATCTAGTGTATTAATACACACTGTTCATACTGCTCACAGGCTGATATCTAGTGTATTAATACACACTGTTCATACTGCTCTCAGGCTGATATCTAGTGTATTAATACACACTGTTCATACTGCTCTCAGGCTGCTGTGTGTATCTAGTGTATTAATACACACTGTTCATACTGCTCTCAGGCTGCTGTGTGTATCTAGTGTATTAATACACACTGTTCATACTGCTCACAGGCTGCTGTGTGTATCTAGTGTATTAATACACACTGTTCATACTGCTCACAGGCTGCTGTGTGTATCTAGTGTATTAATACACACTGTTCATACTGCTCTCAGGCTGCTGTGTGTATCTAGTGTATTAATACACACTGTTCATACTGCTCACAGGCTGCTGTGTGTATCTAGTGTATTAATACACACTGTTCATACTGCTCACAGGCTGCTGTGTGTATCTAGTGTATTAATACACACTGTTCATACTGCTCTCAGGCTGCTGTGTGTATCTAGTGTATTAATACACACTGTTCTTACTGCTCACTGGCTGATATCTAGTGTATTAATACACACTGTTCATACTGCTCACAGGCTGATATCTAGTGTATTAATACACACTGTTCATACTGCTCACAGGCTGATATCTAGTGTATTAATACACACTGTTCATACTGCTCTCAGGCTGATATCTAGTGTATTAATACACACTGTTCATACTGCTCTCAGGCTAATATCTAGTGTATTAATACACACTGTTCATACTGCTCTCAGGCTGATATCTAGTGTATTAATACACACTGTTCAAACTGCTCTCAGGCTGATATCTAGTGTATTAATACACACTGTTCAAACTGCTCTCAGGCTGATATCTAGTGTATTAATACACACTGTTCATACTGCTCACAGGCTGATATCTAGTGTATTAATACACACTGTTCATACTGCTCACAGGCTGATATCTAGTGTATTAATACACACTGTTCATACTGCTCACAGGCTGATATCTAGTGTATTAATACACACTGTTCATACTGCTCTCAGGCTGATATCTAGTGTATTAATACACACTGTTCAAACTGCTCTCAGGCTGATATCTAGTGTATTAATACACACTGTTCAAACTGCTCTCAGGCTGATATCTAATGTATTAATACACACTGTTCATACTGCTCTCAGGCTGATATCTAGTGTATTAATACACACTGTTCATACTGCTCACAGGCTGATATCTAGTGTATTAATACACACTGTTCAAACTGCTCTCAGGCTGATATCTAGTGTATTAATACACACTGTTCATACTGCTCACAGGCTGATATCTAGTGTATTAATACACACTGTTCATACTGCTCACAGGCTGATATCTAGTGTATTAATACACACTGTTCATACTGCTCTCAGGCTGATATCTAGTGTATTAATACACACTGTTCATACTGCTCTCAGGCTGCTGTGTGTATCTAGTGTATTAATACACACTGTTCATACTGCTCTCTGCTTGTTGCACCTGGTTAGAAGCTAAACTGCATCTCGTTGTCTCAGTACCTGTAATATGTGCAATAACAATAAAGTTGAATCTAATCTTGAGCAGGAACAAATGTATTTACTTAGTACATATCTGACATTAACGATTAAACACATGTGTGCATTCTTTATAAATGCAAACCGAGTCAAGCCGACTCCGGAGGTGGCAGTATGCACCTTCAAGCTGTTTGCAATCCGCCAAAAAACCGAGAGAAGAAGAAGAAGAAGACGAAGCCGACTCCGAGCTGTCCGACTTCAGGCGAGCTTTTTGAGACCTCCCCCGGCTGCGATCGGCTATTCTCATCTACTTTCGAGGCGAGCCGCAACGCGTCTCAAACAAGCCTAATGTCTTCTCTAGTGGTTGTTGTTGATTGTATGCTTTGTAATATGGACAATGAATCTGTACATATAACCACCCTATCTGGTGTGACCTCTTCAACCCACTGCATTCCTATTATTACAGCAAGCATTTCTGCTGTATACACTGATAATTGATCAGATGCTCTTCCTGCTGCTTCTTCTTCTATGGGTTTATTGGTGGTTGGCCACCAACGAATGGGTGCATTACCGCCACCTATTGGACTGGAGTGTGGAGCAGTAGATTGGCAGGATCTCCATATCAAGTTGAATAATTAAAACGTAAGTTAGTTATAATCAAATATAATCAATTATATTCTTGTATAACCCACAATGAAAATGCTTCATATTTTAGGTTTGTCTATATTTACAGTATAAACAAAGTGGTTTGTTAAGTTGAGTGTAAGGCCTATAATGATTTATGGGTGTCACTAATAAGGGAGAAGGCAGTTTCTTCCCTCTCCTCTCACAGCAGGGAGGGGGGCTCCTGACTTAGGAGAAATACATTGAGGCCTCAAAAAGGTGGCTATGTCATAGCCATAGAATATGTCTGGTCATGTCCAGTCCTGTACATCAGAGGCCATGCCCAGTTTCCACAAATATGGGTGTGGAGGAGGGGTCTTTAGGTTTTTATATCCTGTTGTTGAGCATAAAGACACTGGCAGAGAGAGAGGACATTTCTTTTTGGGAGAGAGCAAGAGAGAGGGGGGGGGGGGTTCCCCTGGTATGCTCTCTCTCGGTAAGCTCTGTCCCTCAGAGCTGGGTTTTAGCTCTCGGTAAGGTTCTCTCAGACTTGGTAAATATCTCTCAAATGTCTTGGTTGAATGCTGAGTGAATTACTTTGTGAAATGAGTGGAATGAATTGAGATGTGTTTGTGAGTATTAGGCCCGCCAGCTGTGAGGAATCTTCTTCCGAATTCATGGGGATAGGAATGGGTTTTTGAATGTTATTCCCGCCGTCTGTGTCGGAAAAAAGGTATGAAATTGATGTGAATTGATTTGGTGAAAATGAAAGTTTGAATGTGCTTTTTATTATCACCAGTCATTTATGAGGAAAGGCCTCTAAATTCTATCGGGAGATTTAGAAATCACAACTGAATTGGGCAGTTGAAATTACAATTTTGGTAATAAATGTAAGACTGTGAATTAAAGTTTCATATTTGAACATGATCACAGCATCATTTAGTTTAGTATGATTATAATGTGTTAAAGAGAGAAGGTAAAAACCCTGTATTAGTTTGGACCTATTTTTCTTCAAATAAACTGATCCCACCTTTTGGATTGGGACAACTTAAAAGACATCTGCGCTCTCCTCTCCTGCTTCAAAGGTAAGACTGCACCCTGCCACACTCACACTTAGGTAGGGCCACACCTCATTTACTGATATCAAAATCCTTCAGGATCGCTTAAACAGATTAAAGAGAGTCGTCTGAATAGAAACAGCAGTTAATTGAACCTGGTTCTTCGGGGAGTTAATAGAGGTGAGATCTTGCTGACGCTGGTGGATCTGAGCCAAGCAGTAAACTTACATAGACTCAATAACTTCGGTCAGGTCAATTAGTAGGTCTGAGTAATTTCCCGGAATAAGAGACCCTCCCCCACAATACTAGGAATGTGGGGGAGGGTCTCTCTCTCTGCAAGGGGGGAGGGGGGCACTGGGGACAAAGTGCATTCAGACTGGGAGCTACTTTACTCAAGTAGAAGTACAGAAGTATGGGCTTTGAAATGTACTTAATTAAAATGTATCTCGTGAGCACGAGAAACTGACAAGTTATCCCGACTTTTTTTTTTCTCGCCCGCAGCTGTTTATAGAGAGCAGCTCTGAGAGGAGCAGCAACAGGAGGCCGTGACGTGTGACTCAGCAGCTCTGAGAGGAGCAGCACCAGGAGGCCGTGACGTGTGACTCAGCAGCTCTGAGAGGAGCAGCACCAGGAGGCCGTGACGTGTGACTCAGCAGCTCTGAGAGGAACAGCACCAGGAGGCCTTGACGTGTGACTCAGCAGCTCTGAGAGGAGCAGCACCAGGAGGCCGTGACGTGTGACTCAGCAGCTCTGAGAGGAGCAGCACCAGGAGGCCTTGACGTGTGACTCAGCAGCTCTGAGAGGAGCAGCACCAGGAGGCCGTGACGTGTGACTCAGCAGCTCTGAGAGGAGCAGCACCAGGAGGCCGTGACGTGTGACTCAGCAGCTCTGAGAGGAGCAGCACCAGGAGGCCGTGACGTGTGACTCAGCAGCTCTGAGAGGAGCAGCACCAGGAGGCCGTGACGTGTGACTCAGCAGCTCTGAGAGGAGCAGCACCAGGAGGCCGTGACGTGTGACTCAGCAGCTCTGAGAGGAGCAGCAACAGGAGGCCGTGACGTGTGACTCAGCAGCTCTGAGAGGAGCAGCACCAGGAGGCCGTGACGTGTGACTCAGCAGCTCTGAGAGGAGCAGCACCAGGAGGCCTTGACGTGTGACTCAGCAGCTCTGAGAGGAGCAGCACCAGGAGGCCGTGACGTGTGACTCAGCAGCTCTGAGAGGAGCAGCACCAGGAGGCCTTGACGTGTGACTCAGCAGCTCTGAGAGGAGCAGCACCAGGAGGCCGTGACGTGTGACTCAGCAGCTCTGAGAGGAGCAGCACCAGGAGGCCGTGACGTGTGACTCAGCAGCTCTGAGAGGAGCAGCACCAGGAGGCCGTGACGTGTGACTCAGCAGCTCTGAGAGGAGCAGCACCAGGAGGCCGTGACGTGTGACTCAGCAGCTCTGAGAGGAGCAGCACCAGGAGGCTGTGACGTGTGACTCAGGAGCTCTGAGAGGAGCAGCACCAGGAGGCCTTGACGTGTGACTCAGCAGCTCTGAGAGGAGCAGCACCAGGAGGCCGTGACGTGTGACTCAGCAGCTCTGAGAGGAGCAGCAACAGGAGGCCGTGACGTGTGACTCAGCAGCTCTGAGAGGAGCAGCACCAGGAGGCCGTGACGTGTGACTCAGCAGCTCTGAGAGGAGCAGCAACAGGAGGCCGTGACGTGTGACTCAGCAGCTCTGAGAGGAGCAGCACCAGGAGGCCGTGACGTGTGACTCAGCAGCTCTGAGAGGAGCAGCACCAGGAGGCCGTGACGTGTGACTCAGCAGCTCTGAGAGGAGCAGCACCAGGAGGCCGTGACGTGTGACTCAGCAGCTCTGAGAGGAGCAGCACCAGGAGGCTGTGACGTGTGACTCAGGAGCTCTGAGAGGAGCAGCACCAGGAGGCCTTGACGTGTGACTCAGCAGCTCTGAGAGGAGCAGCACCAGGAGGCCGTGACGTGTGACTCAGCAGCTCTGAGAGGAGCAGCAACAGGAGGCCGTGACGTGTGACTCAGCAGCTCTGAGAGGAGCAGCACCAGGAGGCCGTGACGTGTGACTCAGCAGCTCTGAGAGGAGCAGCAACAGGAGGCCGTGACGTGTGACTCAGCAGCTCTGAGAGGAGCAGCACCAGGAGGCCGTGACGTGTGACTCAGCAGCTCTGAGAGGAGCAGCACCAGGAGGCCGTGACGTGTGACTCAGCAGCTCTGAGAGGAGCAGCACCAGGAGGCCGTGACGTGTGACTCAGCAGCTCTGAGTCAGACAAACTAATAAGGCTTTATTTAAACATTAAAGAATACTTTAGGTTAAGGTCTTATTTTGAATAAGAAAAAAGCTTTGGGGGTATAAATATTAAGCCTGACAAAGTACTAATATATTGCTTTCCTGCAATGCTAACTACTGCATGTTGAAGCACTTATTTTAACTGATATTATAATGTATTATACTCATATAAGATGTATGTAGATAGTATAAGAAATGTGCAGAATGACAGTTTAATGGTGGAGGTACACACATATTGATAGATGTCTTGTAATGCACTGTTGAGGAACCTGCGACCAAAGTTTTTAATCTCCGGCCTTGTCAGGTATTGAACAATCAATAAATAAAGAACACAGAATTATTAAATATAAAACACAGAATTTGTGTGATTATACTAAATGATTTACAAATAAACACCACTGCATATTTACAACTGTTACACATGCTGATGTAACGCAAATGTTCCAACTTGGGATCAATAAAGTATATCTTCTCTTAAGATGATCGATGGCTACTGCCATATTTGCTAAATGTGCCTCTGAACCTTGACAAGTGCATGTTTCAGGCTTATCAATTAATGTAATGTAATGTTATCAATGAACAACAGGAGGGGTCACAAACATAAGACCAGCTGTTAAATAAAGCTCTTCTGACCTTAGCTGACATGTGTGTATATATATTAATGCTGCCCATTATGGGCACAAGCAATTTTCACCCATTTATTAATTATATGTTTTAAATTTGAGTGTTTCCTATCCCCTAAACCTCCAGGGATGTACACAGTTTAATACTGGCAACTTCTTATTATGGGAAATACGAAAACGTCTTTTAAAACTACAACTCCCAGCAGAGACGTGCCATAGATAGAGAACATGTTGCGAAACACAATAGCCAGCATGTGTGGTTCTGGGGACGGGGTGGGGGAGGGGGGGACGCGGTGGGGGAGGGGGGGACGGGGTGGACCCGTTCAAATACAGTTTTGGACAGTCTGCCGTGGTTCCATCCCATTTCAAGTGCTGTTCGAGGCTCGGCGTAACCCTCGGCGCACACTCAAACATCCAATCACAGAGCTCGAGGATTATCACGGGGTTTGTCAAGCGAAGCGGAGAGAATACTTACTTCCCGGTGTAATATTCTGTAAAGCAAATGAGCTGCTCCGACCCTCGGTCCTGACGGACTCCAACTTGTGTTTATTAATCAAACAAATAAATAAACACAAGGATAATGATGTGTTATTGTTGAGTAAATAACAGTGTGGTTTAGAAAAGAATACAAAATTAGAAGGAAAAAACGATGAAACAATACAGATTTCAGTTTTCTGAGCCCCTACTCTCCTCCTAACTGACGGCAACAAAAGTCCTACATTATTCAATTAAAATAAGTAAAAACAATAAGTGTGGCTTGATATTGAGTCAGAAAAGGTTGATAAACTCTGTGAGAATGGATCTGCGGAGAGCATTTTGCCGCGATCCCAACTCGTCTATTGCCAACGTTCAGGGAGCTCTATGCAAGTCAATGGGACGCCCTGCCCATTGAAAACTGACTCTCAAGGGGTACCCTGTGCGTAATAGAGTGACGGGGAGGGGCCCTGACCGACCGTCAACATGTGACGGGTTGGGAGTGAGAACGTGTTGGACTGAGAGGCTGATAACTACAGCTCAGTGAGGTGAAGGACTCTCTGAGGGTTTAGATAGTTCACCTTAGTCTAAGTAGTGGGTCTCAAACAGTTTGGTAATCAATTATGTAAACAAGTATTTCCAAGACACTCCTTTATATGATCATTATAGTTATAAAACAATAAGAGAATAACAGTATGAAATAATTCCAACTCATACTATAGGACAGTAACACAAAAATACAGTTTGAAAGGGGAGTGATTTGTAAAATACCCATAAAGAAAAAGTACATCTGTTTACAGTTCTGTTTCACATGGGTGCTGAGAGATGTATCCATAGATCTCTTAATGTTGCTCTCAAAGTGCACCAGATTGATGCTTTTAACTTCAATATTAAAAAATCTTCCCTGAGGAGCATGCCCCCGGACCCCCCTAGAGGAGGTGAGGTCCACCACCTACCCTCACCCCCTGTCAAATTGTCCCACCCACATGGAGGATGCTTCCTACGCCCATGGAGACGGGTATAGTCAAATAAAGGTTATACAGGAGTTCATACTGGGAAGTTTATTTAGTTTACAAAGAATTTTCCGCTGATTTACAGACGTTTCTCTTACAGAGTTTATATTTTGACCTAAATACCTGATGTACTTATATGATTCTGTTTTCTTCAAGGTTGTGTCTTCCTGGTCGATTGTACTTATTGTAAGTCGCTTTGGATAAAAGCGTCAGCTAAATGCAATGTAATGTAATGTAAATCAAAATATAATATTATTTTCAAAAGCTTTTTTTGTCTGATGCTTCGATTAATTTTTTGAACAGACAGTTCAACAGAAGGATACCCAAAAAATGTAATTTTATCATTTAAATATTGAATTGTTCTCTCTTAGTAAGATCCCATTTTCAATAAAATGGTGGTCTTACCTTGACTTGAAGATGAAGTCCATTTGCCTATCCTTCTGGACAAACATCTCTATTACTTTTTTGTAAAAGTCCTCCTTATCTTCTTGTAGTTTCAAAAGTCGAATCATAAATCTAATCGATAGATTTATGATAGAAAATTCCAGCTTAACAAAACGTGCATTTATCTAACAGGTTTGGTCCCACAGATCTTATTTTGAGCTATTTTCTAAAATCCCATGGATAAATCTCATTGCTTTTCTGTGGAGGGAAGCCATGCGCAGCTTACTTCCGGGTTTTAGGACGCGTCACTGCAGCTCTCTTGTCTCCTCTTCACGTACTTACAGCCAATCAGCTCTGAATTATGTGAGATGACTTATGGTGGGGATGGCAGCTCAGTGCCCCTATGGGCATTATTTTTTTGCCACACACATTAAATAGGAAAATACTCTGAGCATGCGCAGTGTAGTTTTTACAGTCACCGTTCAGTTAGACAGTGAGAGGGAGGGGTATGATCGGGTTTTGTCCCACATGGCTCTAAACAGCTCAATAAGCACACACTGTAGACACTAAGGCGCGTTTCCACTACACGGCCTCGCTCGTTAGGACTGGCTCACTTCGTTAGGACTGGCTCGTTCGTTAGGACTGGCTCACTTATGGCGCGTCTCCATTACAGTTTAGGAACTGGGGTAGTATCTATAGTAACGCAGTGTAGGCGAAGCGATCGGCTTGTTGTTGTCCTTCACTACGCGATACTCACTCTTCAACTTTTTCAGTTTTTCCCTACACTGCAAGACAGTCCTCGAGTAACCGCTTCCGCACATCAGTGTAGAGACCTCCTGAAACACTTTCATATTGCGAGTTGCCCTGTCGAGCTCCCGCTGGATCTTGCCATCTGCAATAAAGTGTAGGAATGTCGTAACTTCCTCGGCGGACCACGGTGTGCTTTTCTTTGCCATTTTTATTGATCCTCTGTTAACAAAAATGCTGTTTATAAAAATGCTGCAAGCTTCGCTATATATATATATATATTTATATATTTATATGCGACGATTCTCTCTGACCAATCAGCAGTCGAGAGTGACGTCACAGCCTGGTTGTTCCTGGCCCTCGAACCCCGATTTTATGGGGCCAGAAAAACTGTGAATTAGGACCCGCTAGCCGGTACTATGCCAAGTGGAAACGCAACCAAAAACAGGCCGCTGACGTCACAGCCCTCTTAAACGGGGCTCCGCGCTGTAGTGGAAACGTGCCATAATTTGAAGAACACAGACTAAAACAGCAATGTACAGAGGAATCAGATGATTAAACATGATCTTAAAATATATTGTATATATATTTTTTTTTTGCATTTTTTTGTAATCATTATTTTTAATACTTTCTGCTGCCCCTAATGACCAGTCGCCACTGCTCTTCTCATACCCAACGTGTCTTAGTGTTTTAAAGATCACTTCAAAAAGGACAAAAAAGCAAACTCAAACATTTCAATTGAACATAAATGTGAAATAAAAATATTCAGTGAATGTTGGGCAACAAAAAATAGCAAGAACCTTTCTGAACTCGATGCTCACTAAAATTGCAATAAAGGATAATGGATTAAGAACTTTTATACATAAAGACCAGAGTTGGGTGTAACGCGTTACAAAGTAACGTGTTACTGTAATAATATTACTTTTGTCGGTAACGGAGTAGTGTAACGCGCTACTTTTATAATTCAGTAATCACACTACAGTTACTAACATTGCCCCGACACGCGTTACTTCGTTACTTACTAAAATCAGTCATAATCAAACCTCAACAAACACCTGCAAAGAACACATGCTAAGGTGAAGCTAACGCACAGCTATTTGTTGTTTGTTTATATCACGTAGTCTGTTCTTCTTCTCTGTCTTCCGGTTGTTGCCTGTTTTGAATGACGAATACACACTACCGCCGCCTGCTGGTAAGGAGAGTTATTGCCACTCACGCATGCGCAGTTCGTACATGCTCGGCTGAAGTCTTTGCGGTGTCTGGTTCCAGTGCAACACATGGCCAACATGCAGGAGAACACGCCGACGCAACAGCGTGAGCAGAGATAGACTGCGCAAAATATACAGATAGCAGGAGACCGAGGACAGCCATGGTCAGATAGGAAAGCATTCAGGATCTGGATCAGTCTTATGCGACAATGGAAACTGAACTAAAGAGAACATTTTAAACTTTTGCAGTCTGCGTGATCTGCCTGCAGGGAGGGGCGGGCCGGCCCTGCGAGTAAAGTAACGAGTAAAGTAACGAGTTACTTTATGTAGAGAGTAACGAAGTAGTGTAATATATTACTTTTCTTTAAAGTAATATGTAATATATTACTTTTTTTTAGTAACGACCCCATCTCTGATAAAGACTATATTAAGAACTGTATGTAAAAGATCCAGAGATGCTTCTATTTACAGATGTTCCCTAAACGTCTCATTCACAGGCTGCTGGTAGACAGATCATTGTTACGTTCAGCATCGCAGCAATAGCACAAGGCTGCTTTATCCAAATCAAAAAAACTATATTTTGATGAACGACTTTACTCAAATACCTTGTTTTAGTATTTCTGGTTTCTGCTCGTTAATTATTATCTACTAAACTACATCTCTGAGGGAAATATAAAAACTCTTTTTTAATCCAACAACATACATTAAGTCTTTAAAAAACAAATATTTGAACTTGAAGATACATTAATAATAACTACCCAGAAGTACAAGGCAAGTTCATTTAATTTCAACATTTCTTTCTTTCTTTATATTTATATATATATATAATGTAAAAATGTTTCCCAATTGCTTTTGAATCAATAAATATTCAAATATTTTCTTAGGGACTGTTACGACCCCCTCCACTCCACTAGGGGTCTCTGCCTTTGTGTTCTGCTGGCTCTTGTTTGTGTTTCAGGTCAACCTGATGAGCCACACCTGGGCCGTCGACATAAAAGGCCAACACCAACCCATCCTGCCCTCTCACTGTTCTGTTGGACACGGCCGCGTCTTTGTTTCTGCACATTTTCACACACCCATCATTACCGATAACTGACTTCCACATGTATTAGGTTTCTTTGAAAGCCTTTGGATTTTGTGCTATTGTAAATAAATAAGCTTGTGTTACACTTTACTTGTCTGGTCTCCCATCTTTGTTGCAGCCTATGAGCCGGGCCGTAACAGGGACTTTGCTTTTTATCACATGAAGCAAAGTGTTTATAAATCATTTAAATGGAGAAACATTACGAGAGAAAAGGAAATGTTGTATTTCCGTCAATAAACATAAGTATAAACTCCTGATGCGATTTATTGTTTTTATGAGTTTTTTTAGTATAAAGAAAACAACAGAGAAACTGAGAACATTGAGAATATTTTCTCCCAGACTTTCTGATTAAATAAACACACTTTAAATCAGTTTATTTTAACAGTTTGTGTTATCTTTATTAATTCAAACAAGGGAATGACATGTTTGTGATCTGCTGTAAAACATAACCAATATGCAGGAATGCCTCTTTTCTTTTAGTACAGTCTGATAATATAAAAAAAACAGATGAGATTCCGATTGAATACCAATGTCCTCTTTTACTCTTTCTAGCAGCAGTTCAAATAAAGACCATTCATAAAAACCCCAATGCAAAGTGATTGTGAGTAATTATAAATCATTGAACAGTTTCTAATGATGAGTCAAAGAGTCTCTTTGTGTCGACAAGTTTGAGAAACTAGAAAACAAGTTTTAAGTTTACAGCTCAGATTATTACAGCAGCAATACAAAAATCACATTTACTGAGAACACAGAAAACTAACGGCCGTCACAATGAAGTCAAAGAATGAACATGAGATAATATTATATCAGTTTCACTAGAACATGGTTTGTTCAAACAAAACAAGAACGTCACAAATGTACTTTATCACTTCTCATACTTAACGTGTCTTAGTGTTTTGAACATCACTTGAAGTAAAACAAAAATAAAGTACCAAAAAGCAACTCAAACATATCAATTGAACCAAAACTTTGAATATAAACGGTTCGGTGAACGTTACACACAGAAGCAAATATGGTGTGTGGAAACCAACATTCTGAACTCGATGCTCACTAAAATTACAACTGCTCACATAAGAGATAATTGATTAGGAAGTATAATATATACAGACCATGTTAACCTGCTAAACCTGAGAGGACCCTAATCCGGGTCTGGCGGGTAGTTTTTTCACGAAACTGTGTCTCAGGACTTCTTAATATTTAAAAACCTATTAATGTGTCATACTCATTTAACGGTTAGAAACTCAGCTAACTGAAGATATGAACAATTTTTACCAAAACAAAGCACAAGTCTCACAAGAAGCGTCTAAATGAGCCCCGAGTGAAAAAATGCTAATGCAGTTAGCACAGAACTCACGGTATAAATACCCTTATTGCTTATCGTAACTGCACATGCAATCCAGCGATTAGCAAACTGAGATTCCACAGATTCCAGAAATATCTGGGCGATCAGAACTCGCGACAGGGGGAGCAAACACAGACATCACAACACGTTGCATTACGGAGCAAACACGGGAGATCGTCTCACCTTAGCTGTTATTCTGATCAAAAGTCGTGTTCAATGGCACTAAAACGAGAAAAACGCTGCTGAAGGTTAATCCAATGTTTAATCCAATGTGTCTGTGTCACTTTGAAATGATTCCTGATAATCCATCATTCCATTTTTATGTCAAAAACTGAGATTTCATATTAGCTGCCAATGATAGCCACCAGAGTGTATCGCAGCTTCCGGTTCTGGCTATGCATCCCTCATTCACCAATGGGTAGTGTTTAGATGGATTTTAGGAACTTCCCCTCGATTCTATTGGCTCTAATGGTTAAAAAGAGATGTCAATCATCAAAATCGAACAAGGGGAACAGAGATAAGGAAAATGCACCCAAATGACCCCAGAAGTGGGTTGTTTTTTCTAAATCTCTCTAAAAAGGTCAAATGTCACTTCACTTGTTTTGCATCAATCTTGATACAGGGTACTCATTATATGTTATAGTTTGGATTCCTAAAGCTTTTAGTCTACTATCCCATCATTCAAGGGTGGTTTTCACTGTAAGTAAAACAAAATGTTAGGACGGACACTATCATTTACATGTTTTCCCTGAGTTCAATCTGAATTTACTTTAAAATAAAAACATCTATATTTATTCTGACACTTCTACATCCAACTCACAGAACCTTGCTTTGAGAAAAAATATTACTAATTTACCCCTTTTATAAGTGAAGATATGGTCATTTGTTCTGGGAATGTCATTTTCGAGCCTGAGGCCTGAAAAACAGACTCAGGGCTTAACAGGTTAAGAAATGTATGTAAAAGATCAAGAGATGCTTCTATTTACAGATGTTCCCTAAACGTCTCATTCACAGGCTGCTGGTAGACAGATCATTGTTACGTTCAGCATCGCAGCAACAGTGTAAGGCTGCTTTATCCAAATCAAAAAATGTCATTAACCAGAGCACTCACATATGGAGCTAAGTGTGTGAGGAGAGCAGGATTTTGGGAGGTCTGAATGTAGTCCATAAAAAACATGTTCATTAGAACGTAAAGTCACTGTTGGTCAGCTTTACATTTGGTCAAAAGCAGGGGGAATGCTAGCTTGACTCAGAAAAGGATCAGATGGAGGCAGAGTGAGTGCGCTGGTGGACTTTAAGATTATCAGATCTTGTGAAAGCTTTGTCACATTGGTCACAGCTAAATGTTTTTTCTCCAGTGTAAATATGATGGTGCCTTGTGAGACCTCTTGATGTAGTGAAAGTTTCCCCACACTCTTCACAGCTGTATCGTTTCTCTCCTGTGTGAGTGCGTTCATGGACTTTGAGGTGACTATCTTGAGAAAAAGTTTTCCCACACTCTTCACACCAGTATGGTTTCTCTCCGGTGTGAATACGATGATGGCTCTTAAGATGACCTGATTGAGTGAATGACTTGTCACACTGGTCACAGCTGTATGGTTTCTCTCCAGTGTGGATTCGCTGGTGGCTTTGAAGGTGAACTTTCTCAGAAAACGTTTTCCCACACTGGTCACAGCTGTAGGGTTTCTCTCCAGTATGAATGCGTTGATGAGATGAAAGTTGATATTTCTTAGAAAAGGTTTTCCCACACTGGTCACAGCTGTAGGGTTTCTCTCCAGTATGAATGCGCTGATGTGATAAAAGGTGATATTTCTTAGAAAAGGTTTTCCCACACTGGTCACAGCTGTAGGGTTTCTCTCCAGTATGAATGCGCTGATGAGATGAAAGGTAATCTTTCTGAGCAAAGGTTTTCCCACATTGGTCACAGCTGTACGGTTTCTCTCCAGTATGAATGCGCAGATGAATCTTTAAAGTATTAGATGTTGAGAAGGGTTTGTTACACTGGTCACAGACGTGAGGTCCGGTTTGGTTTCCTCTTCTCCGTTCCTAAAATATACAGCGAGAGACAAAGAGTCAGTGAGAGGCCGTCGTGCAGAGATCTACAAAAATAAAACAAGCCCATTTGATTTCTTACCTTAACCCTAAGAGTTTCCAAACTCTTTTAAGAATCTGAATTGTTCTGAATTATAATTCTCATAATATTGACTGTTTAAAAAAAAATCTGAATCTAGTCGTTTTCATCAGAATTCGATATTTTTTATTATATAGTATTTCCATTTTCTGCTACTGTGTACTTCTACTCCACTACAGTTCAGAGGTACATGGTGTACTTCTACTCACTACAGTTCAGAGGTACATGGTGTACTTCTACTCCACTACAGTTCAGAGGTACATGGTGTACTTCTACTCACTACATGTATTTAATCCCTTTAGTTACTTCTCAGATCTGGATGAATGATGTGAAATCTAACCAAGTGTTGAATCAGACTTTAGTTCCACCTGGAGTAAATCCACCAGCTACCCTGCAGTCTACAAAGCCATTCAGACTAGCTGCTCCTTCACCAGCTACCCTGCAGTCTACAAAGCCATTCAGACTAGCTGCACCTTTACCAGCTACCCTGCAGTCTACAAAGCCATTCAGACTAGCTGCACCTTTACCAGCTACCCTGCAGTCTACAAAGCCATTCAGACTAGCTGCACCTTCACCAGCTTTGAGAACACTTTCATGATCAATCATTATAAAACATATCAGATATATTAACGACTACTTTCACTGTATTCTGATACTGTATTTTTTTTCATAATACACTTTTTCTGAATTGGATTAACACATTTTCTTTATCTTGTTTATATTTACATGTCTCAGAATCACAAATTATTTCAATACTGAGATTTTTCCAAACTCTTATAAGAATCTAAAGGTTTCTGAATTATAATTTTGACTTTAAAAAATAAATAATCAGAATTCTGACTTACTTTCAATGAATTTTGAAATGTTCTCCGAAAAAATAATTGAATTCCGCCTTTTCAAATTTTAGACTTTTTTCTCAGAGGTTTGACTCTCTGTTTTCTTACGGAGGGTGAAAAGAGGAATTAGAAAAATAAAGAGCTTTTTGAACATTAAAGCATGGAGACAAGTACACACACACAGTAGAGACACTACATACTGATATACACCTGAACATCAGCAGGAGAGGACTCTTTAAAGTAGAGACACTACATACTGATATACACCTGAACATCAGCAGGAGAGGACTCTTTAAAATAGAGACACTACATACTGATATACACCTGAACATCAGCAGGAGAGGACTCTTTAAAGTAGAGACACTACATACTGATATACACCTGAACATCAGCAGGAGAGGACTCTTTAAAGTAGAGACACTACATACTGATATACGCCTGAACATCAGCAGGAGAGGACTCTTTAAAGTAGAGACACTACATACTGATATACACCTGAACATCAGCAGGAGAGGACTCTTTAAAGTCGAGACACTACATACTGATATACGCCTGAACATCAGCAGGAGAGGACTCTTTAAAGTAGAGACACTACATACTGATACACACCTGAACATCAGCAGGAGAGGACTCTTTAAAGTAGAGACACTACATACTGATATACACCTGAACATCAGCAGGAGAGGACTCTTTAAAGTAGAGACACTACATACTGATATACACCTGAACATCAGCAGGAGAGGACTCTTTAAAGTAGAGACACTACATACTGATACACACCTGAACATCAGCAGGAGAGGACTCTTTAAAGTAGAGACACTACATACTGATATACACCTGAACATCAGCAAGAGAGGACTCTTTAAAGTAGAGACACTACATACTGATATACGCCTGAACATCAGCAGGAGAGGACTCTTTAAAGTAGAGACACTACATACTGATATACACCTGAACATCAGCAGGAGAGGACTCTTTAAAGTAGAGACACTACATACTGATATACGCCTGAACATCAGCAGGAGAGGACTCTTTAAAGTAGAGACACTACATACTGATACACACCTGAACATCAGCAGGAGAGGACTCTTTAAAGTAGAGACACTACATACTGATATACACCTGAACATCAGCAGGAGAGGACTCTTTAAAGTAGAGACACTACATACTGATATACACCTGAACATCAGCAGGAGAGGACTCTTTAAAGTAGAGACACTACATACTGATACACACCTGAACATCAGCAGGAGAGGACTCTTTAAAGTAGAGACACTACATACTGATACACACCTGAACATCAGCAGGAGAGGACTCTTTAAAGTAGAGACACTACATACTGATACACACCTGAACATCAGCAGGAGAGGACTCTTTAAAGTAGAGACACTACATACTGATATACACCTGAACATCAGCAAGAGAGGACTCTTTAAAGTAGAGACACTACATACTGATATACACCTGAACATCAGCAGGAGAGGACTCTTTAAAGTAGAGACACTACATACTGATATACACCTGAACATCAGCAGGAGAGGACTCTTTAAAGTAGAGACACTACATACTGATACACACCTGAACATCAGCAGGAGAGGACTCTTTAAAGTAGAGACACTACATACTGATACACACCTGAACATCAGCAGGAGAGGACTCTTTAAAGTAGAGACACTACATACTGATATACACCTGAACATCAGCAAGAGAGGACTCTTTAAAGTAGAGACACTACATACTGATATACACCTGAACATCAGCAGGAGAGGACTCTTTAAAGTAGAGACACTACATACTGATACACACCTGAACATCAGCAGGAGAGGACTCTTTAAAGTAGAGACACTACATACTGATACACACCTGAACATCAGCAGGAGAGGACTCTTTAAAGTAGAGACACTACATACTGATATACACCTGAACATCAGCAGGAGAGGACTCTTTAAAGTAGAGACACTACATACTGATATACACCTGAACATCAGCAGGAGAGGACTCTTTAAAGTAGAGACACTACATACTGATATACACCTGAACATCAGCAAGAGAGGACTCTTTAAAGTAGAGACACTACATACTGATATACACCTGAACATCAGCAGGAGAGGACTCTTTAAAGTAGAGACACTACATACTGATATACACCTGAACATCAGCAGGAGAGGACTCTTTAAAGTAGAGACACTACATGCTGATATACACTTGAACATCAGCAGGAGAGGACTCTTTAAAGTAGAGACACTACATACTGATATACACCTGAACATCAGCAGGAGAGGACTCTTTAAAGTAGAGACACTACATGCTGATATACACCTGAACATCAGCAGGAGAGGACTCTTTAAAGTAGAGACACTACATGCTGATATACACCTGAACATCAGCAGGAGAGGACTCTTTAAAGTAGAGACACTACATACTGATATACACCTGAACATCAGCAGGAGAGGACTCTTTAAAGTAGAGACACTACATACTGATATACACCTGAACCCATATCTAAAATAAGAGTCTGTAAAAGAAACCCCACAATGTTCAAGTGTATTTTCTCCTTAAATAAAAGTACAGGTTTAAAGTCCTTAATAACCCAAATGACCCCCAGTGTCAGGGATAACAGTGATAGGAGTATATTGTGATGAAGTGAACACTGACCTGAGGTCTGGGGGTCTCTTTGTTCTCCTCCATGCTGCTCTCAGTGCTCCTTCTCCTGCTGGCTCTCTGAAATAAGTATTAACACTACAGTCACCACAAAACCAATCTACAGCTAAGAAGTAGCTTAGCAGCAGAGGTGGGAAGTACACTTACTCAAGTACTGTACTTAAGTACAACTATAGAGGTACTTGTACTTTACCTTAGTATTTACATTGTATTCTACTTCTAACCCTCTCCAGTTCAGAGGTACATGGTGTACTTCTACTCCACTACATGTATTTAATACCTTTAGTTACTTCACAGATGTGGATGAATGATGTGAAATATAATCAAGTGTTAAATCAGACTTTAGTTCCACCTGGAGTAAATCCACAAGCTACAAATGAAAGCCGTTGTTTATCCGATGGGAAAATGTGGTTTTGTGACAGTTGTTCTAATAATGAACACATACACAATACAATAAGTAAGGCATTACAAAAATCAGTGTTTTTATACTTGAGGTATGAGTGTCATCTCAAATGAAGGCAAGGCTACACAGACTATAATGCTGTTTGAGTTTAAGCTTCAGTTGAAAGGAAACAGTGTTTCTGTTTCATAAGTCAGGTGTCCATGTTCTGCATTAAACAACTCAAAGAATGGAAGTAGCCAAAATAAAAAGCAGAACGGAAATGAAGGCAATACGTCTATCTTTAATATCTATATCTGTATTTCAAAATGTATTTTAGCGGTGCTGGTAATCCACGTGTTTAAAGAATGTAACAGTAATCTGATTACTTGTTTTTGTAACGTAATTATAATCAAATATAGTTAACTTCTTTTCTGTATCCTGATTAAGTCATCTCGTTACTCCCGAGCACATTAAAACCCCTTTAATAATGCTTAACGATTAGCCACATAGCATAAAAAGCTAAAAACAAACCGAACCACAGGAGGCCTTAAATCCGTCCGAGGCAACAAAACCACGGTTTAACGGAAAACAGCTCGGATGAAATCACCTGAAAGGATGCACTTACCCTTTGTGTGTGTTTTAAAAGTCTCTTAAACACGTTACATTCGCTATAAACTCCGTACATCTGCGTCAACGGCTGTTAGCAACCTCTGATAGCTTCTGAGTGTTGTATCCTGGCAAAGGACCTCCGCGCAATGCATCATGGGGAGTGTAGTTTCTTTATTTAAACAGCTATTCAATGGAGACTACAAACAAGACACACTGCCGGTGTTACCGTTTAAGTCAGGGTCGATCGCGATCGACCTGTTGGTTACCCCTCCCTGGTCGATCTTCAAAGCCTTCACTGTCGATCCCTAGTATTTAAAAAATAAATAAATAATATTTTCACAAAAAATGTTCATGCTGGTTGTTTAAACAAACTTTTTAGACCTAGCTCTGGTTTGTTGATTTGAATCACGCACAGGTCATTTTACAAACTCCAATTGGTTATTAGATATGTTGACTTCTATGAATTGCTGCATGCAATTGTGGGTGGGGCTAAAAAAAACGTTATTTTAACGGTCATCTTGAGGAGTAACTTAAACTGTACCAAGTTCTGCTAATCTTTAACTAACATCGATATGGCTGAGGGTCCGGCGAAAAATAAATCAAAAACGTATTATTTCCACCCGGAATGGGAGCATGAATTTCTTTTCACATCAGCGAAAGAGAAGACTATATGCCTCATATGCCAACCAGGGGCGGCGCCAGGGGGGGGCTAGGGGAATATATGTATTTTTTTTTTTTTTTTTTTTTTTTTAAATTATTATTATTCTTTTTATTAAATTAGAAAGATTATTGATTACATCAATGCAAATGTGAAACAAACAAATGTTTGACCAAAAACATAAAGCCAACACAGGTGATATGATTAGGCCAATGGCCAGCACCCATTAGATTTTTGACCTACCCATAGGCTAAATTACTTTGTGACACTTGAGTGACTTCCTGTTAGCTAGAGCACCAAATTATTTGCTAACAGCAAAGTGAAAAATTGATCGTTTTTTAGTCCTTAAACGTCCACGTGTGGACACTCAATCAAAACCACCTGAAAGCGAGAGGGATTCTGCACATAATAGGCCTGTGAGTACAAGTAGCTTACTTCTGGGTCTCTGTGTTTCATTCAAGCTCTGCTCTGTGTGTGTGTGTGTGTGTGTGTGTGTGTGTGTGTGTGTGGCACGAGCCTTTTTGTGTGCGTGCGCGAGTGAGCGAGCAAGAGAGAGAGCTCGCGCACCGGTGGGTATCTACTATCTACCGGAGATCGTTGTGGTTAGCATCTGGTGCTAGCTAGCCAAGCTAACGGATATAAGGAGCTTTTTCAACAACAAGGTGGAGGGAGAACTCTCTCCTGTCAGACGGAGAGTCTCAGATAACCTCAGCTCAGGTGAAGTAAAGGACTCTCTCAGTGTTTAGATAGTTCACTTTAGTCTAGTTATCTCAGTGGGTCTCAAACGGTTTGTTTTAAAAGGGGAGTGATTTGTAAAATATCTATAAAGAAATAGAAAATCTGTTTATAGTTCTGTTTCATGGGTGTTGAGAGATGTATCCATAGATCTCTTAATGTTGCTCTCAAAGTGCACCAGATTGATGCTTTTAACTTCAATATTTAAAAAAAAATCTTCCCGGGGGAGCATGCCCCCGGACCCCCCTAGAGGAGGTTAGGTCCCTCCTAGAGGAGGTGAGGTCCACTCCCCACTTGTAAAAATAGCACTTTACCCCTGCTTACACCTATATGCCGTGAGCTGATTATCGAGCCTTCATTGTAACAGTCGCGGGTACACTGTGTGTGTGTGTGGGGAGTGTTGCAGTAGAAAATTCAACTGTAGCGCTGGTGCATTAATGGGAAACCCTTAATGTTGAGCACCCTCTATGAAACATCAAGCTACCCCACAGCACCCCCTAGAGAAAATCTCTGGCGCCGCCACTGATGCCAACAGGCGGTAGCCTTGGCGAAACGGGGCAATGGAGCGCCATCATGCGAGCACCCATGGTAAATTCAAAGACTCATATCCACTCAACAGCGCATTAAGAACCAAAATAATTGATGAACTGAAAAGAGGACTAAAAGCACAGCAGTCGCTTTTCATCGCGCCTACAGCAAAGAGCAATGCAGCTACAGAAACGTCCCTCCGGATTAGCCATTTTGGCTCAGCACAAAAAAACATTTACGGATGGTGAGATGATTAAAGAAGCAATGAGAGCCACAGCTGACGTCTTGTTTGCGGATTTCAAAAACAAAGAGGACATAAAAGCAAGGATAAAAAGTGTACCACTTGGTGCACCTACTGTAGCCAGAAGAGTCGAGTCCGAAGATGTATCCCAGAAAGTATTAAAAGACTTGTCTCTCTCGGAATACTTTTCAGTTCAATTTGACGAGCCTACCGATGCCACAGACACAGCCCAGCTAGGTGTGTTTGTCCGGATGGTTTTCACGGATTTTAGATAGATAGATCTTTAATTTGTCATTGTACAGGTACAACAAAATTACAATGAACTCAAGGTGCCAACACGCAACAACAAGACAATATAAAAACAACAAGACACTATAAAAACAAGAAATGGGACTTAAATAGACATGATAGGGAATATGTACATAAATAAATAATAAATTAAATTACACGATTCCCCTCGTATTGCACGGAAGACTTATATAATTTAAATATTAGCAGCGTTTAGTGCACATATGGCCCTGGGAAAGAAACTGAATTTGAGTCTGTTTGTCCGGGAAGACATGGTACAGAAGCGCCTGCCTGAGCGCAGCCGTACAAAGTGCTTGTTACTGTCAAGGAGGCCTTTCTTGCCCTTTGAAAGAAAGAACCAGGGGTGAGGATGTGTAGAAGGCATTCAAGGACTATGTTCGTGAGTACAAGATTCCCATTCATAAAATAGTGTCCTTCACAACCGATGGGGCACCAGCGATGCTCGGTGTTCGTTCAGGATTTGTTGCGCTGTGCAGAAAAAACCCAGACTTTCCACCATTTGTAAACTATCACTGTGTGATACATCAACAGGCATTGGCAGCTAAAGCAATTGACATGTCACATGTAATGAATGTTGTTGTTAAGATTGTCAACTCAATTCGCGCAAAAGCGCTCCAGCACCGGATATTTAAGTCTTTATTGGACGAGCTCGACTCTGTGTATGGAGATTTGATCCTTCACGTAAGGTGGCTCAGTCGGGGCAAGGTGCTCCAGCGTTTTCTGGATTTGCTGCCAGAGATCATCAGTTTTCTGAAGTCGAGGAACGAGGAGTATGAGCAGCTGTCCGACGATACTTGGTTATTGGACTTGGGGTTCCTTACCGATCTGACTGCAAAACTCAATGACCTTAACCGAGAATTGCAAGGGAAAGACCGAGAGCTTGGTCACATGATTAGCGCAGTGGAGGCATTCAAAGTGAAGCTCAGTTTGTGGACCACTCAGTTAAGACATGCGAGGCTGACACACTTCCCAAATCTTGAAACGGTGTCACAAAACCTCACAGACAAAACTGCTTTCCATCCTGAACAATTCTGCGCCCATTTGAACAAACTGACATTGGAATTTGGTGCTCGATTTGTGGAGCTACAAGACATGGGGCAAGTAGTTGGTTTTGTATCAAACACTTTCCTCAGCGTTGACATTGAACAGCTGTCCGCTAAAATGCAGGAGGTGTTTACATTACCTATGGGTGTTGACATGGAGATCATTGAAATGCAAAGCGACATTGAATTGAAGGCCAGAGCAAGAGATCAGGACTTTTGGTCACTCGTGAGTAGAGAGAGGTATCCACTGATTGTGCCATGTGCGCTTAAACTGAAGGCCTACTTTGGCTCCACCCTCTCCTCTCCAACACGGGGGAATTACACATAAACATGCGCGGGGCGTCACAGTGTTGTCGCCAAGTTTAATATAAAGTTTCACAGCTTTCTTACAGCGGAATCCAGTTTGTTAATGTTCAGTAGCCAACAGCCAGCATAGCATAAATGGCTAACGGCTAACGTTCGGCTAACTTACTAGTTAGCTCTGCTCTATATATTACAAGCTAACATGACTAGCTAATGTCACACTGTGTGAACCAAAATACTTTTTGTACTACATCATACATGCTTGGTCCAAATCACTGCTAAAATCATTATTTTTAACACAATTATTATTATTGTTACAACCCGGCTCGTGGGCTGTAACATAAAGCAGGGAGGCGAGACGAGAGGTAAGAATATACGTTTATTTGTTAAACACGTCAACTAAATAGACACCAGCATCAGGTCCTCGAAACTGGCGCAGAGAAAGTGCCCAGAGGAGTGAGACCGACGTAACCGGCTGGGCTCCTCCTATATCCTGTTTCATCAGGTGTAACTCATCCGGCAGGTGCGCCTCATCAGACAGCTGCAGCTGGAACCTGCAATCACACACAAAACACACACACAACCAGACGGCACCCCACGTGGTGTGGAGGGGTCGTCACACTCCCCCCCATAAGAAAGGAGTTCCCCTAAAAACACCGTTAAGTACCCGAATAGCTAAGAGCTCTTCTCCGATATTCCGGCGCGGACAGAAAACCACTCTGGCCAGTCCCTTGACCCAGCACCTGGAAGAACCCGGAATGTCCCCCCAGAAACCGCAACCTAGCCCCCGGGCAACAAACCCAAGACCTGACCCCCAGGTCGCTGCCGAACTGGCCCACCTGTCCGACACGCGTGACATGATCCAACATGCCGAGACACATCTTTCCTCAAACCAGGTCAAAAGAAATACTGCAACAGGTAACCACATGTTTTACGGACACCCAGATGTCCCGACTGCCCATGCGCTTTTCTGAGGACCTCCTCGCGAAACCTGACAGGAACCACAATCTGATGCACTGGCCCACCAATGAAGCCTTTCCCATGTGACCACCACTTTCTGACCAGCAATCCCCCATGCAGCTGACAACCCCTGGTGACACCATTTCCATCCCCGGTGGAGAGAACCACCTCAAAATACGGACTGAGGGAGACATCCGCTTTCTGCTCCACCATCAACTCACTGCGGGATACCGACAACAACCAGTCAGGAATAACCACAGAATCTATTTCACTGACCCCTTCACCCTGCTCAGATCCCTCCTGTGCACGGCTCACAGCCACACAGAACAAGCCACCAACACTGCAGGAGAGCACTTAACATTCTCCTCTGCGTTAACAGTCACAGTGGGTGAATATGACTGCGTGGTAGGCGGTGGACCCTCAGCCCACACACGGCTGCCAGCCAGGCCGTTACCCAGGATAACATCCACACCACCAATTGGCATTACAGGACGGACCCCCATGGCGACCTCACCCTGCACCAGACCAGAGTTAAACACAACAGAATGCAGAGGAACAGACACAACATTCATTCCCATCCCTCGCATCCAGACAAAATCCCCAGTTCTAGACTCTTCAGAAAACGATAGCACAGAGCTCAGAATGTAAAAAAAATGGAGTCATACAATGCAGTGTCTCTCAAAATCTTTACTGGCACGCTGATATCACTTCCCACCAATGACACGTATCCGGTTGACACAAATGCAGAAAACACTGGGTTCTTCCACCCGCATGGCTCATTATTCTGCTGACAGGGAGAGATGACAGGTAAGGGCACTACAGACACAGCACAAGCAGCAGAGTTAAACTGGCCTACACAGTTCCTCCTGCTAGCCTTAGCTTTTGGACAGTCAGTCTTCCAGTGCCCTCTCTCCCTGCAGAAATGACAGATTTCCGAATCACCCTGTGGCTGACCTCGTATCTCACACTCAGGTTTACCCCAGTGCGGATTAGCTTTCTCTTCCCATCTCCCTGCTGCACGGTACATACCAAGGCAAGGCAAGGCAAGTTTATTTATATAGCACTTTTCAACACAAGGCAATTCAAAGTGCTTTACGAAAAATGAAAGACATTAAGAAAATGGCATTTAAAATCAGTCATTAAAAAGAAAAGCGAATAAAATAAACATTAAAAGAAAAAAATACATGAATAAAAGTTACAGAGCAGTCTAAGATGTGAATAGTTCAATTAAAAGCAGCGACAAAAAGAAAAGTCTTCAGCCTGGATTTAAAAGTAGTCAGAGTTGCAGCGGACCTGCAGGTTTCTGGGAGTTTGTTCCAGATATTTGGAGCATAATAACTAAACGCTGCTTCTCCATGTTTAGTTCTGACTCTGGGGACAGAAAGCTGACCAGTCCCTGAAGACCTGAGAGATCTGGATGGTTCATCATTTAGCAGGAGGTCAGAAATGTATTTTGGGCCTAAACCATTCAGTGCTTTATAAACCAGCAGCAGTATTTTGAAATCTATTCTTTGACACACAGGAAGCCAGTGTAAAGACTTCAGAACAGGAGTGATCCACTTTCTTAGTGTTAGTGAGGACTCGAGCAGCGGCGTTCTGAATCAGCTGCAGCTTTCTAATATATTTTTTAGTGAGACCTGTGAAGACACCATTACAGTAGTCGAGTCTACTTAAGATAAAAGCATGGACAAGTTTTTCCAAATCCTGCTGTGACATTAGTCTTTTAACCCTAGATATATTCTTTAGGTGATAGTAGGCTGATTTAGTAACTGTTTTAATATGACTGTTGAAACTCAGGTCAGAGTCCATGACTACACCTAGATTTCTGGCTTTATCTGTTGTTTTGAACATTACAGACTGAAGCTCAGCGCTAACTTTTATACGTTCTGCCTTGGCTCCAAAAACCATTACCTCAGTTTTATCTTTGTTTAATTGGAGAAAGTTCTGACACATCCAGTCATTGATTTGTTCAATGCACTTACTCAGTGTTTGAATTGGAGCATAGTCTCCTGGTGAAATTGTTACATAAATTTGTGTGTCATCCGCATAGCTATGGTAACTTATTTTGTTGTTCTTCATTATCTGAGCCAGTGGTAGCATGTAGACGTTAAAGAGAAGAGGCCCCAAGATGGAGCCTTGAGGTACCCCACATGTCATATTTGTCAACTCAGATGTGTATTTACCTATAGAAACAAAGTTGTTTCTGTCCTTTAAGTAGGATTCAAACCAATTTAGAACTGTTTCCGAAAGTCCCACCCAGTTTTCCAGTCGGTCTAGTAATATGTTGTGGTCAACAGTGTCAAACGCAGCACTGAGATCTAATAATACTAACACTGAAGTTCTGCCACTGTCTGTGTTTAAGTGGATGTCATTAAAGACCTTTACAAGAGCAGTCTCAGTGCTGTGGTTTGGACGAAAGCCTGACTGGAACACATCCAAACAGTTATTTAAATGCAAGAAATTACTCAACTGTTGAAAAACAACTTTTTCAATGATTTTACCTAGAAATGGGAGGTTTGATATGGGCCTGTAATTGTTAATTACTGAAGCATCTAGATTATTCTTTTTTAAGAGCGGTTTAATGACTGCAGTTTTCAGGGCCTGTGGAAAAATACCTGTGTGAAGAGATTTGTTTACTATATGAAGTAGATCTGAGGCCACGCAAGGCAAAACATCTTTGAAAAATCCTGTTGGAATAATATCAAGGCAGCAGGAGGAGGATTTCAGAAGTTGTATAATGTCCTCTAGGTTTTTATCATTAATCTGATGGAATTGTGTCATGGTGTTTGAATTGATGTTAAGTGGACACAGAGACAACACATTTGCTGTTCCTGATGCAGAGGCACTGACTGCTTGTCTGATTTTCTGAATTTTGTCAGTGAAAAAGGAGGCAAAATCATTGCACGCCCTGGTGGATAGAAATTCAGAGGCTACTGACACTGGGGGGTTAGTTAGTCTGTCGACGGTAGCAAATAAGGCACGTGCGTTGTTTTTGTTTTTGGTAATGATGTCAGAGAAGAACGATTGTCGTGCGTTTTTTCAATTCCAAATTATAAAGGCCAAGTCTCTCTTTATAGATTTCAAAGTGAACCTGGAGATTTGTTTTTCGCCACCTGCGTTCAGCCTTTCGACATTCTCTTTTTTCTGTTTTCACGGTCATGGCCTTTCTCCATGGAGATATTTTCTTAACAGACACTTCCTTTACCTTAGTTGGAGCAATGGCATCTATAACATTTTTAATTTTTGAATTAAAATGATCTACTAGCTCATTTACTGAGATGTTAGCAGGGGCAAGTGTGGAAGAAAAATTCTGAGTAAACATTTCCCTAGCGTTTTCAGTTAAATATCGCTTTGTGGTTACCTCTTTCTGAACATTTTTGTGAACAGAAATAGAGCTCTCAAAGAAAACACAGGAATGGTCAGAGAGTGCAACATCAGTCACCACAACCTTAGAGATATTCAGACCCTTTGAGATAATTAAGTCCAGAGTGTGCCCCTTATTGTGCGTGGGCTCCGTCACATGCTGAGTCAGTCCATAGCTATCAAGAACACAAAACAGTTCTTTAGCCCCTCTGTCCTGGGGGTTGTCAACATGGATGTTAAAATCACCAACAATGACTAGACGGTCAAAGTCAATACACACTATAGACAGCAGTTCGGTAAAATCATCAAAAAGCTTGCACAGTATTTGGGTGGTCTATAGATATTTAGGAACAGAGCTCGAGAGGAGCATTTCAGCTGAAGGGCCACATATTCAAAAGAAGCAAAGTTCCCATAAGATGTCTTCCTGCATTGAAGGGAATCATTGAACAGAATAGCAACTCCACCCCCTTTCTTATGCATTCTTTCCTGACTCATAAAACTAAAGTTGGGAGGGGTTGATTCGATAAGAACAGCTGCACTGTTATTTTGTTCAATCCAAGTTTCTGTTAAAAACATAAAATCCAGATTGTGCTCAGTGATAAAATCATTGATTAAAAATGTTTTTCCTGCCAAAGACCTGACATTTAATAAAGCTAGTTTAAGTTCGTTAAACACACTATCAGTCAGGTTTTTTGTAACAAGCTGTGGCTGACATGGAATCACTGCTAAATTAGATAAACTCACACAAACGTTTGAGCGCTTCCTGTATCTAAGATGATTCACCGCTCTTAATCTATTACCTATCAACACAGATATCGGCAAAGCTACAGGCAGGCAGGGCCCCGGCATGTCCTGGAAAGAGTTGAGAGTGCCATACGCCCTTGAGCCTGGACCCAGCAGATATCAGTTTGCAGCGTTTTGTACACACACATCCCTATCAGGCTTTGAAGGGGAGGGAGGACCCACCACCCTGCTCCTCTCATCATAGGAGGCCAGGGTGAGGGCTACACTGTAAGCCGGGGGAGATGGTGCGCATCTCTGCTTCGGTGATTTTGGTGGGCGTCGTTGAGGGGCGGGGGTAAAGGACATGCTGCCAATCCTGCGTGTCGCCTTCATGTGGTCATCGAACTCCAGGGGGGTGGGCGAGGGTGAAAGGGTGAGCGGAGAGTAGAGAGAGCTGGGGGATGAATGAAGAGTATCCTCAAAGGCGTTGACAGGGAGGGTGACGGGCAGTGGAGACTCCTCCATTTGTGTCATAGGTCTCCCATAATCAGAACATTCCTCAGGCGGGTGCAGTGATACTTCTTCAGTGTTTTCTGCGCGATGTGTTGTGTCTTTCTCCTGTTTTGATTCCTCTTGCCGCTTGTCCTTGGCAGAGGGAACAGATTGATGACGCAGGCAGTTGAATATGTTAGAGATAAACAATTTCACTCCTGACTTGTTCAGGCAAACTCCATTTACCTTGAAAAGATGTCTGCGATCCCAGAAAAAGTTAAAATTGTCAATAAAATGGACAGAATGGTCAGTACAGACAGTTGAAAGCCAGGTGTTCAGTGCAAACAATCTGCTGAATCTCTCCACTCCTCTTCTGACTGGCGGTAGAGGGCCACTGATGAACACCTCTGCATTTAGAGAGCTGACAGTTTCCAACAAACATTTAAAGTCTTCTTTCAGCACTTCTGACTCTTGTTTCACAACATCATTTGTTCCAATGTGCAGTACCACATTCTTCACAGTCGGATGTTCAGCCCCAATATGCAGGATCTTCTCAGCCAAGTCAGATACCACATCCTTGGGAAAACAGAGTACTTTGGTGTTGTTCTTATTACACAGACCTTTTACATCTCTTACAGCAGAGTCACCCACAATCAGAGTTTCAGGCCCAGTCGTTAGCTTTCCCTCTAGCCTTTTACTTTTGGATACCAGCTTCATCCTGGTCCCTGAAAACTCGACCGCCCCTGTGCGTTAGCACAAAGTAATCTGCCAGAGCAGCAGCCTCTGCAGCAGTCTTCACTTTGCGTTCGCTGATGTAAACCGCAATGTGGCTGGGTACAGAATTTTTAAATTGCTCCAACACCATCAACTCACATACTGCAGTATACGTTTCAACATTCAGGGATTTACACCACCTACTGAAAAAAGTAACCAGATCCCTGGCAAACTCAACATGGGTCTGTCCGCTAGACTTCTCCCAGGACCTGAACCTCTGTCGATAGGCCTCAGGGACTAACTCGTATGCCTTCAGCACAGCAGTCTTAACAGATAAACCTTGCTCTCTGCCACCGTCAGAGCAGAGTAGGCTTGCTGGGCTTTACCCGTTAACACACACTGTAACAATAAGGTCCCCTCAGCGTCAGATCACTCTCTAGTCTCAGCTACACGTTCGAACAGGGAAAAAAAAGTATCTGGGTCTCGTTCACTAAACTGAGGCACTACCCGCAAATTACTGACAACGTCAAATGGAGTAGCTCTACCAGGGAAATTAGAGGCCTGACTTGCACCACCAACAGGAAAACCCAACCTCCGCTCCTCTAACTCAAGCCTTTTAATTTCTACCTCCCCCCTTATTTTTTCCACTGCCAGCTTCTCCATTTCTGTTTGCAACAACAGCAACTCCTTTCTCTGTTCAAAAGTCAGGCCTGTATCACTGCAGCCAGACGTACTGCCACTGTCTCTGCTAGGATTAACAGTATGTTTTCCTCCTTTGAAAACACCTAACTCAAACAAATTTGCTCTAACAATCTCTCTTATGTTTTCCTTCATCCTTTTATCCCCAACATCCAAGCGGAAATGTTCAGCCACACAGACCAGCTGCTCACGTGAGAAGCCCTCCAGTAGCTCCTCTGTAGGCGCTCTCACAAACTCCTCCACACTCCCCATCATGACAACACTGAGTGCACGCTCACGCTAATACACAGCCACGCTACCGCGGCCCATCCCTCTAACTGCCTCACAGAAACTAACTAAACTCCCCGCTAGTCTTCAGGTGCTAGTTATGGCGGGTACTTATGCACTAAATACCGTAAGCTCGGCGAAGCGACCGAAAAAAACGGCAACTCCACCCGCAGCCTCGGCGTGCTCCCGAGCTAATAGCTCTAACCACTTTCACACCACACTACAACCCCCCCTACGACCTCCAAGGGAGCCCGTACTAGACCTAACAGGGACAATACCAACGGTACGTGACTGCCGTGAATAAAATAATCCGTGTGCCACCCTTACTGTCGTTCACAACGAAACACTTACCCTCGTCAAGACTACTCCCAAACAACCAGCTGTGCGCCGCATCACGGCCCACTAACACGCTACAGCTGTGTGTTAAGTCCCTCTCTGTTCACAACACAACAACTCCATTTTCAAAAAGTACCTCCGAAACAACCAGGATCCCGGACGAGCTCCCATATGTTACAACCCGGCTCGTGGGCTGTAACATAAAGCAGGGAGGCGAGACGAGAGGTAAGAATATACGTTTATTTGTTAAACACGTCAACTAAATAGACACCAGCATCAGGTCCCCGAAACTGGTGCAGAGAAAGTGCCCAGAGGAATGAGACCGACGTAACCGGCTGGGCTCCTCCTATATCCTGTTTCATCAGGTGTAACTCATCCGGCAGGTGCGCCTCATCAGACAGCTGCAGCTGGAACCTGCAATCACACACAAAACACACACACAACCAGACGGCACCCCACGTGGTGTGGAGGGGTCGTCACAATATAGTATGTATTTTTGTTGCATTTTTATTAGAGATGTCCCGATCCGATCACGTGATCGGGGGTCGGAGCCGATCACGTGATTTTCAAAAGATCGGAATCGGGAAAAAAAAAAAAGGTGATCGGGACATCCCTAATTTTTATCACACTTGACAAAAACTATTTGAGTTCATCATTTAAGAACAGGAGAATGAAAATAATGATTTGTGGTAATCAAAAACAAGGTATTTAATTAATACTTTGAATATTAATGACTAAAGAAATAGATTTGAAAATGTATAGTAAAGAAACACTCAGCCATGCATGAAATAACATAGCAAAAGAATACGGGTAATGTTTGACCCATGTTGTGCCTTAGAAGTGTCGTGATACAAACATGATTTTTATTAAAGAAAGTAAGAAAGGGAAAAATAAACATTTGAATTGGTGTTGATCCAAAACAGGTTAATTGAGGAATACCTGGAATCCTGAATGGTTAAGGTAATTTATTGCAAAGATATTTACAATTTAAACTAATTCGGGTCACTTTTGACACACGTTGGTTGTATGTTGTGTAACAAAGGGTTAACATGACGGCTGTGATGGTCACTCTTTTGACAGAGCACCAGTGGACAGTGAGGACTATGGAACAGAACATGTGATGGCTTTATGTGGAAAGCTGCTGACGCCAGCTCGTGTCCCTCATCAGTCTCTCCAGGCAGCACCCAGCTATTCTTCCATCTTGCAGATGAAAAGACTTTGATATGTGAGTAATAACTAACTTGTGTCTAACATAAGATTCAATGTGGTTTAGTAAAGTATTTAAAGATACCCCACATTGTACATGTACAGGACAATCAGACCTTGTTCAACAAAGATCATCAGACAATTGTTTTGTCTTTGAGGTACAGCCGCAGCAGAGAGTCTGAGTTTGAAGAAAACACTAACATTTTATTTAGTGTTTTTTAATCAATCAATATTTACTGGTCTTGAATTTCCTCACTGGATTACAACATGCTCGAATCTTATTGTACAGGGACATTATGCAGATGTCATCACCTGAAGATGAAAATATAGATTCAGCGATATGTACAACCTGTCCTTCACTGCAAACATCGCTGCTACAACCCGCTGCTGCAGATACACGCTTTACAACATCAGGAGGATGCGTCCCCAGCTGACCCAGAAAGCCACGCAGGTTCTGGTCCAGGCTCTCGTCACCTCACGCCTAGACTACTCCAACTCCCTCCTGGCTGGTCGACCTGCATGTGCCATCCGACCTCTGCAGCTCATCCAGAATGCAGCGGCTCGTCTGGTCTTCAACCTTCCTAAATGTTCCCACACCACTCCGCTCCTCCGCTCCCTCCACTGGCTTCCAGTAACTGCTAGAATCCACTTCAAGACAATGGTACTTGTGTACCATGCTGTGAATGGATCTGGCCCTTCCTACATCCAGGACATGGTTAAACCGTACACCCCAGCACGTGCACTCCGCTCTGCATCAACCAAACGACTCGCTGCACCCTCACTGCCAAGGGGACCCAAGTTCCCATCAGCAGAAACACGTGGGTTTGCTATCCTGGCTCCAAGATGGTGGAATGAGCTCCCATTGACATCAGGACAGCAGAAAGCTTACACACCTTCCAGACTGAAAACTCATCTCTTTCGATTCCACTTCGAGCGATAGAACTATTAACAAAGCACTTATATACTAACAAAGGACTGGCTTACCTAAAGCCAGTTGAGTAGCACTTGACATTTTTTAGCTCTTTGAAACCTGATGTACTTTATGATTCTGTTTTCTTCAAGTTTGTATCTTGTTGGTCGAACGAACTTATTGTAAGTCGATTTGGATAAAAGCGTCAGCTAAATGCAATGTAATGAAATGTAATTTACCATTTTAAAGAAATAGACTGTTAGTGGTATTGACCGAAGCTCCGCAGCTGTAGCTAGGCGCTGCTAATGAAAACTCAAGTGCTCAATTTGTTGGTTTTTCTTTTTTATTAAGAATTGACCAAGCATATCTTCCTCTTCGAAATCCCAGTTGTACTTCGCTAACACGCAGTGCCTGGGAGGGTGCGTTTGATTGTTCCCAGCCTTACCTCATTTATGGACTAGGTCATGTTAGACAAGCAATCCAGTGGTTAGTTTTAGGGTAAGCTCCATTGTTTTGTTTTTTATTCATTCACTTTAAGAGAAAGGGATTTCAGAAACAAGTCTCACAAGTTTGGCTTGAGGTAACATTAACAAAAGCTAACTGTCGTTAGACTATGTTCCCCCCTTCTAAACGTAAGAAATGAATGAGCAAAATATGAACGACTCTGAGCCACGACCACACAGCTTTAAAGTTGTAGGAAGCTGAAGCATTGCATTCGTGCCAGCGCCTAGTTATAGCTTCTAAGGTATTAGAAAGTTGGTGTTCTGGAAGGGGTTTAGCATTCGATCAATTCCCTTGGGATGCTCTCAAGAACTGTCTTACAATCAATAGCATGTTTTTAAGTTTCCAACCCTGCTTCAAAGGTCCATCATACAAGATAGGGGATCCATTGGCAGCTGCTGATAATAACATTCATCATTATGGTTTACTAATTGTTGTCTTTTTGTCCTCTAGGTTGCCACGTCTACAGCAGCGCAGAATGGACAGAGGAAACATGATTGGGCCTCAAGTTTTTTGCAGCCAATATTCATTATCCTACAGACTTGGGATAGGAGGGCGAGTGAACAAGCTATCCATTGGTTGGAACCTACCATTGTTAGACGTACTAAATCCTGCACACTGCTCCTTCACATTGACAATGTGAACATATGTCGCCATTTTGCAATTTCTGTTATTTTCAGTTGAGAATGTTTTAAAGTAATCTTAAAAAATTAAACTTACTTTTTGTTTCTACTGTTTATAAGTATGATGTTTAAATATGAAATGCTGTATTCATTAATGGTTGTATAATTCTACAAATATTTTTATATTTTAAGTTTTACATTTTTTATAGTAATTGTTCCCTACAGAACGTTTTGTGCTGTCATTTTATTGAACCTGTTTGATTGGAAAATGTTACAAAAAAGCTGTAAAATAACAGTATTCTAGCTGTAGAACTTTAGGTTCTCTATTTATTTTTGTGTTTGATCATAAAAATCTAATAACAAAAATGTAAAAAACTGTTTTTCTCTTCAGAACTTTATTGAAGGTATTTGAATGTAACATTTTAAGACAATGGATTGTCTCACGGGTGAGATGCTTTTTGTGCATTTTTGCTTGCTGTATGTGGATGACGTGATTAGTCATCCAATAGTATTTGACAGGAAACCATTGTATGAGCTTCCTCCAGGAAGTACCGGAGCTGGGGAGTACAGTTATGCACGTCTATCATTGTAAATTCACAGTAAATTGCTGGCAACTCCTGCATTGCTTTCACAATATAAATGTAAAAGTACAGGCCCTTGTTGTAATGCATGTACAACAAAATTATGTAATTCCCCAGTAACACACTGTAATATCACAGTAATTCCTTAGTCATTGAAGCTGTAAAATGACAGGATATAGTTTTACCTTTACAACAATTCATTGTAATATCATGGATGTGAAATTACAATACATTGCTGTGAAGACATTCACAGTCAATTGCTGTGAACCTTACTGTGAAAGTCATGCAAAAAGCTGCCAGGTAATTATTGTGAATTCACGGTGAATATTTTTACAGTGTGGAGGTGCACTTAGACAAGGGACTGAACTGGAGGATCAACACTGACGCTGTGCACAAGAAGGGGATGAGCAGACTCGATTTTCTGAGAAAGCTGAGATCCTTCCACGTGTGCAGCAAGATGCTGGAGGTCTTCCAGTCTGTTGTGGCCAGTGCACTCTTCTTTGCTGCGGTCTGCTGGGGGGGGGGCAGCATCAGAGCCGGTGACACCAGCAGGACCAATAAACTGATCAGGAAAGCTGGGTCTGTCATCGGCATCAAGCTGGACCCCTTTGAAGCTGTGGTGGAGAGGAGGACACTGAACAGGCTGTTGTCCATCATGGATAACCCCACCCATCCTCTCCACCTGCAGCTGGACAGTCAACGGAGCTCCTTCTCCAACAGACTGCTGCAGCTCCGCTGTCACAAGGACCGATACAGGAACACATTCCTGCCCACTGCAATAACTCTGTACAACAAATCACCTCTGGCTGGAAGAGAACAATTCTTCTTCTCGCCTACAAAGCCCTTAATGGGCAGGCGCCATCTTACCTTAAAGAACTCATTATACCCTACTGTCCTACTAGGGCATTGAGTTCCAAGAATGCAGGGTTGTTGGTTGTTCCTAGAGTCTCTAAAAGTACAATGGGAGCCAGAGCCTTTTCTTATCAAGCTCCACATTTGTGGAATCAGCTTCCAGTTTGTGTTCGGGCGGCAGACACCCTATCCGTTTTTAAGAGTGCGCTTAAGACCTTCCTTTTTGATAAAGCTTATAGTTAGGGCTGATTAGATTCAGCCCCTAGTTTTGCTGATATAGGCTTAGTTTGTCGGGGGACATCTTACTTCTTCCTTCTCTCTGTCTATACCTGTGTACTCTCATGTTCCGATTAACCCAGCTTCCCCAAATTTCTTTCTTTTTGGTGTCTATATACGCCGGGATCCAGAGTCATGGATGATCCTGCGGTCCTGTGTCCTGCATCGCGAGCCCTGGATCTTGAGTCGTGGCTGTGGTCCTGGATCATAGGTCCTGGATGGATATCCTCGTGGATTCATCTTCCTATTATACACACATGCATTTCCAAACATTTGGACTACCTATGTTGCAAATGTATTATCTTTTCAATTTACACACGGCATCTATTGCACGTCTGTCCGTCCTGGGAGAGGGATCCCTCCTCTGTTGCTCTCCCTGAGGTTTCTCCCATTTTTCCCTTTAAACTGTGGGTTTTCTCCGGAAGTTTTTCCTTGTATGATGTGAGGGTCTAAGGACAGAGGGTCTGAGGACAGAGGGTCTGAGGACAGAGGGTCTAAGGACAGAGGGTCTGAGGACAGAGGGTCTGAGGACAGAGGGTCTGAGGACAGAGGGTCTAAGGACAGAGGGTCTGAGGACAGAGGGTCTAAGGAAAGAGGGTCTAAGGACAGAGGGTCTAAGGATAGAGGGTGTCGTATTGTCATACTGATATTCTGTACAAACTGTGAAGTCCACTGAGACAAATGTAACATTTGTGATATTGGGCTATATAAATAAACATTGATTGATTGATTGATTGATTGATTGATTGATTGATTGATTGATTGAAGAGAACTCTCTGCTCCATAGTTTCTCTTGGAATAAAACCTCGCTGTACATTTTACACATAAATAATCTGTTCAATATTTAATATTCCATATGTCATATATTTTTGAAAATATATATTTGCATATATAATATCTACATGTATATTTTCAATTTTCTTTTATTTCTATTCTTGTTTATTTGTAGTTTTGTTTTATTGTAAAATGCCTTGTCTTTTATGCTGCAACAAAAACAATTTCCCAAATTGGGATCAATAAAGTACCATCTTATCTTATCTTACCTTACCTTATCTTATCTTATCTTATCTTACCTTACCTTACCTTATCTTATCTTATCTTATCTTATCTTACCTTACCTTACCTTATCTTATCTTATCTTATCTTATCTTATCTTATCTTATCTTACCGCAGCATCCGGACTAACACCACCAGACTCAGGCACAGCTTCATCCCACAGGCCAGAAGACTATTAAACACCTGAACTTTGAAACAACATCCATAACATTAATCTGGCTGCTACTTAGAAATGATTTGTCTAATATATCATATTCCAATCACCTGTATAGACTCTTATTGCACCATTTCACTTTTTACTATTTTCTTTGTGTATTTACTTGCACTATTTTTTCTGTTTATCTGTTTTATTGTGTTGCACTGTTGGAGGAGCCTGTGACCTAAGGGGGGGGGGGGGGGGTAGGACACGTTCGATTCCTGTTTTGAATAGTGTGACATCGATGGGTTTCATTCCATCTCAAAATGCTGCTTGACGCTCGGCGTAAACTTCGCTCACTGCCACTCCAACATCCAATCACAGAGCTTGAGGGCAAATCACGGGGTTTGTCAAACAGAGCACATAGTCCCAAACGATAGCTGAGGATTCTGGGTAGTGTAGTGTCTTCTGCCATCCTAAACTCTGAACAAATATGTGTTTCTCCGAATCGAAGGTGAAAAATACAAAAGCATTGTACACAATTTAAACCAATCAATGTTGTGTAATCAACAAGGACACTGGTGTGTTTGAGTCGATGAGCAGATATCACTGTAAAATCAATCGACAGTAAAGAGAATACTTACTTCCGGGTGTAAAATCCTGCGTTATCCAATGGGAATGGACGCTCACATTGCTCTCCGTAATACAATAAAGGGGACATGATCAAATCGGAATAATAATAATTATAATTATTATAATAATAATTATCTTTTAAAAAACGTTAACTAAAGGGAACAATCTATTTGACACAGCTGAAGCTCTGGCCTAACTAATTTAATAAAAATCACAGTTGAGTAACCTGAACATCCTCATCCTCCTTGACCTCAGCGCTGCCTTCGACACCATCAATCACTCCATCCTCCTCACCCGTCTTGAAACCACCTTCAACATCACCGGCACTGCCCTCTCTTGGTTCACATCATACCTCTCTGACAGAAACCAGTTCATCTCTACACCAATAACTGCAAATCCCCCACCGCTCCCCTCCCCCAAGGTTCAGTTCTCGGCCCCCTCCTCTTCATCCTCTACCTGCTTCCCCTTGGTCACTTAATCCGCCGTCATGGACTTCAATTCCACTGCTTTGCCGACGACATCCAGCTTCTCATCTCCACCAAGTCCATCTCCACTGCTACCCACTCCATCCTGACAAACTGCATCACTGAAATCCTGGCTCCAACTCAACTTCCTGAAACTCAACTGCGACAAATCTGAGATAATAATCATTGGACAGAACAAGCTCACCACACCTATCCATAACTTCACCATCAACATAGACGGCTTCCCAGTTCAAACCTCCCCTCACATCCAGAACCTACGCATCCTATTTGACCAAACCCTCTCCTACAACCGATACATCAAACAGATAACAAAGACAGCCCTCTTCCACCTCAAAAACATTGCCCGTCTACGTCCATCCCTCTCCCCCACTGCTGCAGAAACCCTCATCCACGCCTCCAATCAGCTCCCGTCTGGACTACTGCAACAGTCTCCTCTAAGGTTCACCTGCAGAAACCCTCAACAAACTTCAATACATCCAGAACTCCGCCACCCGTCTACTCACACACCCGAATGCGTGAACACATTACACCCGTCCTCACCAAGCTCCACTAGCTCCCCATCCCCCAGAGAATCCAGTACAAAATCCTCCTGATGACATACAAAGCCCTCCATAACCTGACCCCCTCCTACCTGACTGACCTCCTCCACAGACACACTCCCCCCCCCCCCCCCGGACCAACCTCAAGTCCTGGGGCAGTAGAGCCTTCTCCGTTGCTGCACCCACCCTCTGGAGCTCACTACCCCAATCCATCAGAGATTCTTCCTCCCTCACAGCATTCAAAATATCACTCAAAACCCACCTGTTCAACATTGCATTCAACCACTGACCCCCCCTCCCCCTATTTTCTGTTTTGTTTATCTTTTTTTTTTTGTGTCTTTTTTGATTCTCTGTCAAAGCGTCTTTGAGTTTCCTGAAAAGCTCTATATAAGTCCCATGCATTATTATTATTATTATTATTAGTTGTATTACCCACAATGCACTGTTTTTTGAGAACAAAAATTCGTAACTAATGCACCATAATACATTCTGACGAAAAATAGAAATGATTATGAATACAAATAAAATAAAAGAAGCCTCCCGTGAGTTACTACCAGCTATAAAGTAGATTTTAAAGACGTTTTATAGAATAAAAGCTCACTGCGGGACGTTGTAGAAATGCGTGCACCACGACAAAGGAGCCTCATTCACTTTACATTGGGGTTGTTTGCGTGGTGCAGACACGTAAATGTAGCAGAGTGCGTGACTCCACCACGCACTGCGGTGTTAAGGAGTCGTGGTGGAGTCACGCATTCCTTGTTGGCCACCAATCTTGTACCAATAAGCCTGATTCCTCACCCTTATTGAAATGTCTCTCCTCCATCAGAGCCGTGAACCTCTTTCCCAACCGGGTCATCGGATGCAACATGTCGGAGAACCCGTCGAGGAAATCAACAAATCCTGGGACTCCCGTTTCCTGGTGAGCAGCACCCACGATCAGCTGATCAAGTTCTGGGACATTTCCGATTTAAAAAACACCAAGGTCACCGAGTACCGCAAGAGGAAGAAGAAAGACGGACGCATGAAGTCGCTCACCAAGAAAGCTCCCGGAGAAAACGACTTATTCGCCGGACTCGTGGAGGAACCTGAGAAGAAGAAGGAGGAGGAGGAGGAGGAGGAAGATAGAGATAGTGGAAGTGATTAAAAAACTGGACGAACTAACTGTTGATGAACTGATATAAGAACATTAGAGGTTTCTCAATACTCTAATTTCCCCTCCTCGACTCCTCGACTCCTCGACTCCTCGGTCCTCCGGTAGTGACCCGGAAATGAATTTCAGCGCGCCATGTTGAAGGACATCTCATTTCTCTAAATGCACATCGAGGACCGAGGATCGAGCGTCGAGGAGGCTCTCTGGAGGAGCTCTAACCGAGGAGACAGAGGCCCTTTCTCACTTCTCTTATTTTTCATTTCCTCGCTCCTCGGCCTCACCGGAAGTTGATTTGTCTGCGCCATCTTGAGTAGCGTCCCAATGGCCTTATTTCTGCCGGAGGACCGAGGAGCGATAATGGAGGAGCTATAACCGAGGAACCACCAGACCATCCTTCGATGAAATCCTCAGACACTCGCCCCGCCCCCTTACTGTGTATCGCTCACTGATTGGACGAGGCAGCGCATGCACTGATCTGATGCTTCTTGACATGAAAGCAGTTTCCCAGCGGAGTGAAGAAAACACATGAACCTCACGAGAGTCACTCCTCAGTTTATACCGTGTTTTGTTTCAATTCATGTTTCATGTAGTTACAAACATGTGATATATCTGAACAACAAAGTGGGCAAAAATCATTTTATTCATTTATTGGAAACATTTTCATGATCGCTTTTTTCGTTTTACATTTTCATTTATTGTCATTTCCATCCAGTCATTAAGTCTATTAAAATGTTAGTGTGCTGCATATCCACACAAACACACAAAGTGTGCAATCCAATGAATGTTCATCTAACTGGGTTTTGATAGATAATTATCTCTGTTTCTTCTCTCAATTAGATTTTATTTCTTTTGTGCTCTAATCAATATTAATCTAACTAATGTTCGTTTATACATTTTAAGAATGGCGTTTATCTTTTTTGAGAATGAGTTCTTATTGTATTTAATGTATTGGGGTCTACAACAGATGATACAAATGTGTAGTGTCAGTAAATGTGTGCTAACAGAGGCGGGGCGGGGGGGGGGGGGGGGGGGGTGTTGTGGAAATAACAGGGGACAGAGCTGCTGTCAGACGATCAGCTGTGCAGCGTCATCACAACCGGACGTCGCTTCACGTGACGCTCCGGAGGAAAGGACGTCCCATTACTCTTTAAACTCATTTCCCTGCTTCTCGTGGTTTCCTTGCGTCCCTCCTTGCTTCCCTGGTGGGAGGGACTAGACGGCAGGGAAACGACGCAAGTGAGGGAAGCAAGGAATCCATTTAATCGACCTGAGACGGAGCCACTGATGGTTCCTCCACGGCTCCTCCGCGGATGCATTTCCGGGAACGGTGGAGGCGTTACGCACGGCCCGACTTATCTCAGCCAATCACAGCTCTGCATGCATCCCCTGGATATTATTTTATTAACTGCTCTCATCAGACGCGATGTTTCCAGAGAGAACAGCTGAGAGGTCCGTGCAGAAAGCAGAGCAGATGTGTATAATATATATCACTCAGTAGAACAGGCCTACTCTCTTTGCTGTAGTTTAGTAGATATCTACAAACAAAGAGTCCAGATGTTTCTAAGACCATTTAGTGCTTCACATAATAAATTACCAGCCCACTCTCTTCAGTCTGCGTACAAATGACACGACTTTGCAAAGGCGTGAAGTCCGATTTTGCGTGCATATGATACTCCCACTTTACGTTTGTTATATGAACGTATGTCAAATGCGTTTATTTTCTACATATCTTTGCCATTTATATCCAGTCTCTGATTGTGTTACGTTATTATGAGAGTGCTCTCATACTTGTTTGATTCTGAAATTGTATATATTTATATAAATATATGTGTGTGTGTGTGTGTGTCCTCATCTGTAGCCTGTTATTGTCTCATTACACCGCACTGTGAATGAATCAAAGTAAAGAAGTGGTCATGAACTCATCTGTCCATCAGACAGAGGCTGCTGTGCCTCCTGTCATCATTAATGGACGTCTCTTTAAAATGACCGCTCAGAGGAGAGGAGTTCTCATTTCTCTAACCGCCTGCTGCTTCCCCTCCTCTCTCCTCGGCTCCCCTCCTCTCTCCTCGGTTCCCCTCCTCTCTCCTCGGTTCCCCTCCTCTCTCCTCGCTTCCCCTCCTCTCTCCTCGGTTCCCCTCCTCAGTCCTCCGCTCGCATCTCCTGTGGGCGGCACTAAGTCTCGAGGATAGGAGTCGAGGAGGGGAAATTTGAGTATTGAGAAACCTATATTATCACACACTAAAATATGAAGTGTTGGACTTTAAAAAGCTTTTATAAATTCCCAGTGGCGGTTCTAGACCAATTTGACTGGGGGGGCCAGTTGTTTTCTGAGGGGGGCCCAATAAATGCAGGACGAAAAGAGAAGTAGACAGTATGAAGTAATTGCGCATAAGAAAACAATGCAATACAGTTATTGGTATTTGTTTCAGTACACTTATTTATTTCAGATAGATCTTATAGTTATTACTGTTAGCTTCAGCTTAAGTTATCGTGCAATGTTTGCACTAACACCATATTTATATAAAAATAAAGGCAATGAACAGTTACATCTCTACTTTACATAAGGGTGTCTGCACAATCTCACATTACAGCAACAACATCCTGCGGCTTTTGGCAAACCGAGTACCAGAAAATATACATTTAAAAAAAAAAAAAATGTCATTGTTAGGGGGGCCACAGGGGGGTCAGAGGTCAGTGTTAGGGGACACTGGCCCCCCCTGGCCCCCCTAGAACCACCCCTGTAAATTCCCTGTCAGACTTGTAATTGATTTACTCTGATCAGATCGATCCTGATTTACACCAACATCTCTTTGTGTATTTAGAAAACTTACATATTTGTTGTTAAATAAAACACATTTTTCTTTGCTTTTCTTTTGGTATCAGTACTAATAAAAAGCAGGTATTGTATTAAAAAACAACATAACAACCAGCTCTATGTTCTGTCTGCTGGGTTTGAGAAAAATGCTTTTGTAATAAACATGTAAATACTTATTGTAATTGTAAGTCGCTTTGGATAAAAGCGTCAGCTAAATGCAATGTAATGTAAATATTTACAACTTTTTCATATCATATCTCTTAAAATACCATGCATGGGTTTGTCAATTCTGCCCATTGTATACTCTATTCCTGAAGAAACACACCTGTACATCGTTTCATTCTGTATTTATTTTAACTTGTCGGTACCAGTAGGTAACAAGAAATATGTCAGTCAATACAAGTTGTGCATTAAACAGTGAAAGCACCACAATACTTACAGTACTAAAAGTAAAAGTACTCGTTCAATAGAATAGCCCATCCCTGAATCATAAATATTATAATACAATATAATTACTAAGAAATCGATTAATTAATGTGAACATAGCTTTAATATTGTGTGTATAGTTTCAATATTAAATCTATCAACTAAATATAGTGTAGTAGAAAGTTAAATATGTGCCTCTTAAAGGCTGTAAAGAATAATTTGGCATACAATCTACATCAAGGGAAATTAAAAATATATTAACACGTTTCATTTAAAGATAATAAGCTTCTTTATATTTGTCTTTGTCCGAAATTCGCTTTATTTTACATTTTCTAACAGATTTACCCCGAGTTGGTACAGTCCAGTCTCCCCACAGAATGGTACAGTCCAACTGCCAGCGGGAAAGCGCTGTTTGTCACGTGACACGTTGTACCCGGTCACCATGGCGACAGAAGAAGGAGAAGGATCGTAGCTTATAAACTAGAGAAAGCAGAGACTTTATCTCCGGATTCACACCATAATCCCTGGGTTTTTACGGTATGTAAACCTTCTAATGTCCCGGTAAACTTGCATTGAGATAGATATGAACCACAGAGAGTTCGGGTCCAGCTACAGCTCAGGGTTTAGCCACATGCTAAAGTTAGCTTCAGAGCTAGCAGTCTGTATTTGTAAACAAAGACAGGACGAGCTGGAAATGAAACAAAGAATAATTAAAAACCGGCTAAAAAAAATTCTGATGGAAGGAAACGACATTTTCTCTCTTTGAATGTGGTTTATACCTTTCAGATAATATCTAGCAACAGTTAAAGCCTTACAGTAAACAGTTTTCTATGGTTGGAAACTATACTTTAAGGTCACATACTCCTTAGGCTACATATCAGAGATACATATTGTTCTTTTAATACTCTTTGTTTGTCTGGATTATATCTCACATTTGCATTAACAGTAATATATGTATAAATGCAAAAATATATGATACTCTACATAGAAACTACTCAGTGTATGTTGTAGTGCCGAGAGATAGGGAGTCGGAGGCGGTGCAATGAAGGTACAAAGCTGGCTTTAATGAGCAGCAGAAATGCAGATGTTGTCGGGTCGCAGCCCGGGAAGACAAGAGGAAGAATCAAGGAGGGCACACAATATATACAGTTAGCAACACATATGTCCGTGCGGAAACAATACCCCCAACCTGTAGTTCCATGAGTGAATTATGTAATACAGTGGTCACCACACAAGCCCCCCCAGAATTCACCCATGGACACAATCCTTGCGTCCGGGAGGAAGCACCACAGGGGCCACAGGCGAGGGCCGGGCCATGGAACGGGCTGTCGGAAGGGGGCCGCAGGAGAGGGTAGGGGCCCTAACGAGGGCATCCCCACCGGGGGTGGGGGGCGGGCCGGAACGGGCCGTCGTAAGGGGGCCGCAGGAGAGGGTAGGGGCCCTAACGAGGGCATCCCCACCGGGGGTGGGGGGGCAGGGCATCCCCACCGGGGGTGGGGGGGCGGGCCATCGTAAGGAGGCCGCGGTAGGTGTCGTGGCGAATGAAGAAAACCTCCGCCACCCGTAGAAAACGGGGCCGCTTTGCTGCGACGTGGGGACGGGCGTGAATATCCCGGTGGTCCCCAGCAGGCAGGAGCGCTGCCCGGCCGCATGCGAAGGCACAGCGGCGGTGGGTACTTAGTCCCCGGGAGGAAGGAGCCGTGGACATGGGAGAGGCCAGACGGGGCGCCGTCCGAACCCGCGAGCCGATGAAAGCGTGGGTGACGTCCGAAACCGCCGTCGAGGTGGTGAAAAAGTGAGAGGGTCCACACGAGGCCGACCAGACATGATTGAACCTCCTCTCCGGCACCACAAAAAAGGGGTTAACAGTCGGATGTCAACCGATGGATGTCGATAGCCGTTAGCTGTCGTCGTTAGCCGCTAGCTGGTAGTCTTCGGTAGCTGCTAGCCGCCGTCATTAGCTGTTAGTTGTCGTTAGCTGTTGTTAGCTGTCGTGGTTAGCTGTTGTCGACGGCCGCTAACCGTAAGCCGGCAGCCTCTAGACGATGTCGTCGACTCCGGAGCCACCGGCGTGCCTCTACCAGGGAAGGTTCACCAATGTAGTGCCGAGAGATAGGGAGTCGGAGGCGGTGCAATGAAGGTACAAAGCTGGCTTCAATGAGCAGCAGAAATGCAAATGTCGCAGCCCGGGAAGAATCAAGGAGGGCACACAATATATACAGTTAGCAACACATATGTCCGTGCGGAAACAATACCCCCAACCTGTAGTTCCATGAGTGAATTAAGTAATACAGTGGTCACCACAATGTCACAGTTTACACTTCACCCTTTCTAAACACTGAATGAAATAGGTTTTTGATGCTTATACATTTAAATAAACGACCTGTTTAAACTTTTGATGTGGTTTATACATTTCAGATAACTGTCAACAGTTAACGGTACAAAAATAAACAGTTTTTCATGGTTGGAAAGTAAATAAAGTACATTTACTCAAATACAGATTGCAGGTAGTTTTATTAGCTGAAGTATTTTTATTTGATGTCACTTTATACTACTCCTTAATTACATACCAGATATAAAGATGCACTTTTAATAAGATGAGAGAAGAGTTACACATCATGTGAAACTAAAACTGGTATATCTACATATATATAATCAATGAGTAAATGTGTCTTTCAGACGCCCCTTGATTACATGATGGTTATTAAGTAATCTCAATATATTTCTGTTTTCTTTCTGCTGATTCTCTGTCATTAAGGTGAGAGTTATCACGATGCCGGGGAAAAACGAGGACCAGTTCAAACAGGGAGACCTGGTGTTCGCCAAGATGAAGGGATTCCCCCACTGGCCTGCCAGGGTACACACACACACACACACACACACACACACACACACACACACACACACACACACACACACACACACACACACACACACACACACACACACACACACACACACACACACACACACACACACACACACACACAAGCAGCCCTACTTGCTACAAACTTAAATATGAAAAGGTTCAACTACGCACACACACAGGCCCGGTTCCAGAACAAAATGACTCAGGGTGCATCTGAGATTCGAGAGGGTGCAGTGGGAAAGTGCTATTTTTATAAGTGGGGAGTGGACCTAACACCCTCTAGGGGAGTCCTCACCTCCTCTAGGGGGGTCCGGGGGCATGCTCCCCCGGGAAGATTTTTTTTTTGAAATATTGAAGTGAAAAACATCTATCTGGTGCACTTTGAGAGCAACATGAAGAGATCTATGAATACACCTCAACACCCATATTAAACAGAACTGTAAGCAGATTTACTATTTCTTTATGGATGTTTTACAAATCACTCCCCTTTCAAGACCGAAATGTCTACATGCATAGCAGAAGATGGCATCTTTTTTACATGAATATTCCAGCCGATCTGTGTTTTGAAACCATGAGCTGCAAAATGAGCGCCTCACCCCACTGTACAGGCGAGTTGGGTACTTTTTTAAATATACCTGGGCAGGCTCTGTTTTGCCGAGGTCCTCTGGCACTTGCGGGCCGCCGAGGGTTGGCGTGTTTGGGGCAACGAGGACGGCTGCGGCTGCTCCGCCTCCATGGGCGAGGCGGGCAAAGCCGGCGAGTCGGGCGGTAGGACGTTAGTGTCCACGACAGTGGCCGCGGGTAACGTAATGTCCCCATGATCTGAACTGTTATCACCTGCAGTAGATGCAGTGTTATTGCTGGCGATAATGGCTGGTTGTTTTAACCATTTTCTGATGTCCATCATTGACTGCTGTGTAAGCACCTTGCAGGTGACGAACGCGCAGCGGCACAGGTCACGCACACCTGACATACACTGAACAAAAATATAAACGTAACACTTTTGATTTTGCTCCCATTTTTCATGAGATGAACTCAAAGATCTAAAACATTGTGCCTTAGGCTGGCCACAATAAAAGGCCACTCTGAAACGTGCATTTTTGCTTTATTTGGGGGCTCTTGGGGGGTCCGAAAACCAGTCAGTATCTGGTGTGAGGGGTAGGGTTAGGGTAACGTTGTGAATCGAGTGGCCTGTGTTCGTCGTCCATAACATACGCCTGCCCATACCATAACCCCACCACCACCATGGGCCACTCGATTCTGTGAATCACAGATGTATGATTTCACTGCGTCAAGCTCAGACCCCTCCTTATGGGAGCTCAGCTCAACATAATACCTGCGTGCAGATGTGTATTCCTAGCTAACGTGATATTCTGTGTGTTCAGGTGTGTCAGTGTGACGGCGGTGGAAGAAATAAGAGAATCCCGGTCTACTTCTTCGGGAAGCATCAGATGTACGTACACACACACACACACACACACACACACACACACACACACACACACACACACACACACACACACACACACACACACACACACACACACACACACACACACACACACACACACACACACACACACACACACACACACACACACACACACACACACACACTGTAATCCTGACAGCAAAGACATGATGACTTCAGAGTTGAATATCCGTCCTCAGAGGAACGATCCCTCCGGAGAACATCGTGCCGTACGTCGGGAACAAGCTGAAGTTCGGCAGCGGCGTCCGGATCAAAGGCTTCACTGAAGGCATGTGGGAGATCCAGAACACCGCCGTCGTGGGGAGCAAACTCAAAGTAAGAGTCGCTTATTAAAACGGATGTTCTGTTCAATCCTCTCTCTCTTCATTAGACTCCAGTTTACAACCAGCTGCTCTCACCTTAAAGTGCAGCAGGTTTACTCGACATTGAGAAACGGGCCACTATTTCAAGTATACTACGTCATCGAGTGGCGCCGAAGGACTGTTTAAATGCATGTTAAATGCCCAGCATTCGGCGCCACTCGATGACGTAGTATACTTGAAATAGTGGCTCTGCAGCAGGTATACTCGACATTGAGAAACGGCCTCTCTCTCCTCTTGGGTTGCTTGGCTCTACTGGACCTTGGTTCAAGGTTCAAGGTCCTTTATTTTGTCATACGACCATAGCTACAGTGTAGTTATGCCGATGAGAAATCTTAGGTCACAGGCTTCTCCAACAGAGCAACACAATAACACAGATAAACAGAAACATATAGTGCAAGTACAGTGGGGCAAAAAAGTATTTAGTCAGCCACCAATTGTGCAAGTTCTCCCACTTAAAAAGATGAGAGAGGCCTGTAATTTTCATCCTAGGTACACTTCAACTATGAGAGACAGGATGGGGGGAAAGAATCCAGGAAATCACATTGTAGGATTTTTAATGAATTAATTGGTAAATTCCTCGGTAAAATAAGTATTTGGTCACCTACAAACAAACAAGATGTCTGGCTCTCACAGACCTGTAACTTCTTCTTTAAGAGCCTCCTCTGTCCTCCACTTGTTAACTGTATTAATGGCACCTGTTTGAACTCGTTATCAGTATAAAAGACACCTGTCCACAACCTCAAACAGTCACACTCCAAACTCCACTATGGCCAAGACCAAAGAGCTGTCAAAGGACACCAGAAACAAAATTGTAGACCTGCACCATGGCTGGGAAGACTGAATCTGCAATAGGTAAGCAGCTTGGTGTGAAGAAATCAACTGTGGGAGCAATTATTAGAAAATGGAAGACATACAAGACCACTGATAATCTCCCTCGATCTGGGGCTCCACGCAAGATCTCACCCCGTGGGGTCAAAATGATCACAAGAACGGTGAGCAAAGATCCCAGAACCACACGGGGGGACCTAGTCAATGACCTGCAGAGAGCTGGGACCAAAGTAACAAAGGCTACCATCAGTAACACACTACGCCGCCAGGGACTCACATCCTGCAGTGCCAGACGTGTCCCCCTGCTTAAGCCAGTACATGTCCAGGCCCGTCTGAAGTTTGCTACGAGAGCATTTAGATGATCCAGAAGAGGATTGGGAGAATGTCATATGGTCAGATGAAACCAAAATAGAACTTTTTGGTAAAAACTCAACTAGACGTGTTTGGAGGAGAAAGAATGCTGAGTTCATCCAAAGAACACCATACCTACTGTGAAACATGGGGGTGGAAACATCAGTGCTTTGGGGCTGTTTCTCTGCAAAGGGACCAGGACGACTGATCCGTGGAAAGGAAAGAATGAATGGGGCCAGTGTATCGTGAGATTTTGAGTGACAACCTCCTTCCATCAGCAAGGGCATTGAAGATGAAACGTGGCTGGGTCTTTCAGCATGACAATGATCCCAAACACACCGCCCGGGCAACGAAGGAGTGGCTTCGTAAGAAGCATTTCAAGGTCCTGGAGTGGCCTAGCCAGTCTTCAGATCTCAACCCCATAGAAAATCTTTGGAGGGAGTTGAAAGTCCGTGATTGCCCAGCGACAGCCCCAAAACATCACTGCTCTAGAGGAGATCTGCATGGAGGAATGGGCCAAAATACCAGCAACAGTGAAAACCTTGTGAAGACTTACAGAAAACGTTTGACCTCTGTCATTGCCAACAAAGGGTATATAACAAAGTATTGAGATGAACTTTTGTTATTGACCAAATACTTATTTTCCACCATAATTTGCAAATAAATTCATTTAAAAATCATACAATGTGATTTCCTGGATTCTTTCCCCCCATTCTGTCTCTCATAGTTGAAGTGTACCTAGGATGAACATTACAGGCCTCTCATCTGTTTAAGTGGGAGAACTTGCACAATTGGTGGCTGACTAAATACTTTTTTGCCCCACTGTATATACAAAAATACACAAAGAAAAATAGTTTGAAAAAGTGAAATAGTGCAATAAGAGTCTATATACAAGTTATTGGAATGATATATTAGATAAATAGATAAATAATGACTAAGTAGCAGATGAATGTTATGAAATTGTTTCAAAGCTCAGGTGTTTAATAGTCTTCTGGCCTGTGGGATGAAGCTGTCTCTGAATCTGGTGGTTGTAGTCCGGATGCTTTGTGGCTGGGGCGATGGGGGTCTTTGATAATCCTGAGGGCTTTCTTCCTGAGCCGCTGGGAGTAAAGGTCCTCCATGGATGGCAGCTCCGTCCTGGTGATGTGCTGTGCAGTTTTCACCACCCTCTGTTTGTTTTTGCTGTATATACTGATACATGTTCACACACTACACACATTACTGATGAACTGACTTCATAGTTAACTTAGTTTCTTTAAATAAATATGCTTTAATTGGATGAATCGCGTGTGGTCTCCTTCTGTTGTCCGTCCTTGAGCCAGGGCGTGACATGGGGGCTCGTCCAAGTCAAATGTTGTTACCATGTGTGTTCTGTGCTAATTTAGGTTGGAGTATCACACATGGATGTAGTTGTTTTGGAGAGCTTTATAATAATCTAGTTTGGGCCAGTTTTCTTTGAGGTAAATATGCTAAAATGTTTGGTGTGGCATGTGACTGGTATTCTCCTCTGTGAGGCCTAGCAGCAGGTTCTAATGGAGAGTCTGCTGTGGGGGGTTGGCTTTAGCGTGACAGAGAAAGTGGCTAGAGCAGTTGTCTCTGGATCACGTCCATGGTTTCTTGTGGGGTCGCTGTGTATACAGTTGCCTTCCAGTTGCCTTCCAGTAGCCTTCCAGTTGCCTTCCAGTAGCCTTCCAGTATCCTTCCAGTAGCCTTCCAGTAGCCTTCCAGTAGCCTTCCAGTAGCCTTCCAGTATCCTTCCAGTAGCCTTCCAGTAGCCTTCCAGTATCCTTCCAGTAGCCTTCCAGTACCACTGGGTTTCAGTGAATAAATACCCGCCACAAGTATCTGTGCGAGTTTAGTCAGATAAGGGGCACACTGTGATGAGTTAGTTGAGCATGGGGAGTCACCAGTTGTTGTTGCCTCTAGTTGCATAGTGTAAAGGTGTGGTGTATGTTACCTTAATTTGGTTATCTAGGTTGCTAGATTTTTGTGGTTTGATATGGCTAACATTGTGGAAGATTTATATTAAACTCATGTTCAGTGTCCGCAGATGTACGGAGTTTATAGCGAATGTAAATCGAAGAGATAATACATTTTACAGCGTAGGTAGACCAGATGTTTTGAAATGCATGTGTGTATAATAAGAAGATGAATCCACGAGGATGTCAGCAATCCTGTGGGAGCCATCAGTGAAGCAGTATGGTGAGAGTCAGGCAGGACCGCAGAGACAGGTTCAGCCACGACTCGAAGTCCAGGACTCAGATCCAGTGCTCAGGATAGAGGATCCAGGACTCAGGACCACAGCAACAGGATCAGCCTCGACTCAGGATCCCGGCGTATATATGGACACAAAAAAGAGATTTGGGGGAAACTGGGTTAATCGGAACATGAGAGTACACAGGTACAAACAGCCAGAAGGACGGAGTAAGGTGCCCTCCCCAACAGTCCAAGCCTATAGCAGCTAAACTAACGTGTCTACATACATGCACTCCCTTAGGATAGGTTGAGGGATAAGGGGTAGCAAGTAAGAATGTAACGTGTTTAAGAGACTTTTAAAACACACACAAAGGGTAAAGGGTCATCCGAGCTGTTTTCCGTTAAACCGTGGTTTTGTTGCCTCGGACGGATTTAAGGCCTCCTGTGGTTTGGTTTGTTTTTAGCTTTTTATGCTATGTGGCTAATCGTTAAGCATTAATAAAGGGGTTTTAATGTGCTCGGGAGTAACGAGATGACTTAATCAGGATACAGAAAAGAAGTTAACTATATTTGATTATAATCACGTTACAAAAACATGTAATCAGATTACTGTTACATTCTTTAAACACGTGGATTACCAGCACCGCTACAATACATTTTGAAATACAGATATAGATATTAAAGATAGATGTATTGCCGTCATTTCCGTTTTTTATTTTGACTACTTCCATTCTTTGAGTTGTTTAATGCAGAACATGGACACCTGACTTATGAAACAGAAACACTGTTTCCTTTCAACTGAAGCTTAAACTCAAACAGCATTATACATTGAACAAATTGATACTTTGGATCTCTCTCAACGCTAATTTGTTACAGCTCATTTTTTTACAGCTCATTTTTTTTGTTTATTCCAAATTCATTTTTTGACTTCAAAAAATGAATTTGAGTCAAGTAAAACATATTTCTTCCGTCTAAGATATATATTTACATTCACACAAAGTAATACGATGATTCATTCTGACGATCGCACAACATTTACTACTTTGCCATAACTGCATTTTTCCTTTTGGACTAAACTCATATTTATATTAGATCTAAGTAGAGTTTTTAAGTTTGATAAAAGAAATACTTCATTTTGTTGCAGGCAATATTTTTTATTAAAGCTTTCAAAGCAAAAACTTGAATGTAAATCAATACAATACTGTGTTTTGTTTACTGTAAACAAATTACATTTTGACTTAAACACTTAGTTTAGCTCAGTTCACATAAAGACAGGAATATTCTCTTCAAAAGACCTTAACATTTATTGGGATGTCTTTAAAATATGCATCACCTATTCTGTTTTATAAAATACAATATTTGTTTTATTAAAAAATAAATACATCAATAAATTAATACAATTAATTGAGTAAATTATGCATCCAATTTGCACTTATGTAAAAAGTAAATAAAAGTAAATCAAGATCACTTTGACTTGTTTAAAAAAACTCTCCTGTAGCCTTAACCAAATCCATCACAAAGATATGAACATGTTAAACTAGCTTGCATATCTCTCCTTTAAAATGTAAATATGCGTTTAAACCTGGCTGCCTTTTAATTAAAGACTAACGTATGCATGACATCTTGTTTTTTTAACATTTTTAAACACTTCAACAATATTTTCTGCAGCTCTTAATTACAACTTCAGATAAACATGTATTAGCCATTAAGAAGGGTTTACGTAGCATTACCAGAATCTGTGAAGTCACATTCTGTTTCAACTTCAAATGAAACATACAGAGGCCAAAACAATTAAGCAACGGAAAATGCAGTTCAATCCCTAGCATTGCAGTCTTTGAACAAGGTTGGCCTTTTGTGTCAGTTCAATCATTTCAACCAGATACGAGTTCTTGTAGAGACTGAGCTGGAGGGTGTGGACAAGATGTCAGCATCGTCTGATTGAGCAGACGCTGCTTCTTCACAGACGGTAAAGATGTATTCTTGGACACCATCATCAGGTATTGGGATGACCTTGATAGTTGTCAAATCTTCAAGGTCAGTAGTGGATGTCAGGTTGACTAGTGCATCTCCAATGTCTCTGTCTTGATATTGCATTCTAAAACGTCCACCTATAGAGGGCCACAGTGACGCGTCCTAGAACCCGGAAGTAAGTTAGCATTTTACTCCTTCCGGTTCCTTCGACAAAAACGCAATGCAATTTCTCCATAGGATTTTAGAAAATAGCTGGAAATAAGGTCTGTGGTTGAAACACATTTAAGAGATGGATCACGTTTTGTTCAGCCGGATCATATCCACATGTCTACCCTACTTTTATCATTTTCGAATCATAAATCTATTGATCATAAATCCATCAATTAGATTTATGATCCGGCTGAACAAAACGTGATCCGTCTCTTAAATGTGTTTCAACCACAGACCTTATTTCCAGCTATTACCCAAAATTCTATGGAGAAATTGCATTGCGTTTTTGTCGAGGGAACCGGAAGGAGTTTACTTCCGGGTTTTAGGACGCGTGACTGTGGCTCTCTATTTCACACACTTTCCTGACTTCATCAGTAAGTCCATTGTCTCTGGAATTCCATCAGGCAGAACGAGCTTCCTGGTGTCATCGGGATTCAGAAGAATTTGTAACTTGGCTGGCATTGTCACGGTCATGTCAGGCAACCCAAAAGGAACTAGAAAAAGCGAGAACATAAACAATGATATTAGTAATAGTGCAATGATACACTGACGACTGAATGTCAGTGTATGTCTCACAACAGACACTGACAAAAAAAAAGTTGAACTTTTCTCAACTTTTGAAGCGAGCAACGGAGGCAAAGTGACGGAGGCACAATGCCGTTCGGCAAAGCGTGACGTCAAAGTGAATGGTTGCGTTGAAGCTTCAACCAGGGTTCAAGTTATAAACTGAGCTCTTTGGGTTCTTTAAACAACAACAACAACAACACACACACACACACATCATCGTGGCTCGCGCAGCACGCTCACAGGCATAGATTGCGCAACCTTGGAAGTGCAGTGCAGGCATATTGTCATTCAAGAGATGCGTAGTTCTTTAGGAAAACATGTTTTGAGTTTAGCCTATTCACCCCATTAGCATAAATAATACTCATTACATTGACACATGCATTATTTTTGATAAAAATAATGGTTGTTGATAATGTATTAGCGACCCACACAGATGTATGATTTCACTGCGTCAAGCTCAGACCCCTTCTTATGGGAGCCTAGCTCCCATTGGCTCCCACATAACTCGAACCCTGGCTTCAACGCACGCTGCCGTGACGGGCAGTAAGTCTCCATTTTGGGTTTTTCAATCCTTTTTAAACGTACATGAAAACTACTTGCAGTTCATTTTGGAACTTACCAAATCAGCATACATTGTGACCTTCGGTGGAAACAGCAGACCTGTAAACACAAAGGAATAAATAAATAAACAAGGTGTATTTAAACGATCTTAACCCAGCATACACCACACACCCTCAAAGCATGGTCAACAAGACGGGCAGCGTGTTACAAGGAGATTCGGGTTGTTTCCCCCTCCCCACTGTTTACTGTCCTCTCCGGAGCGGCGTGGTCCGAGTGCGGGTTGCTGCAGAGCAGAGATACACCTTCAGCCACATAACTATAGCGGTCCCGGAGCTTTAATAACGGCTCGCTAAAAGTATAAACATCTCTAACGCTGGCTGGGGTCTGGCTGTTAGTGTGTTTAATATGCTGCGGTGTTTTTTATGAGCGGAGCACGCATTGAAAATGCATTTTTTTAATGAAGACATGCGATGCTGATTAAGTTAGCGTTGTACTATGTGCTCTGTTTAGCCCCCGACGGCCCCTGTTCATAAACAAGCTTGAATTAAACACTCTCGTTTTACTCCAAAGGCCCATGCCACTCACAGTTATATGCATTTCTACGGAGCCCCCTAGGGGACATGGAGAAGAAAGAAAAAAATATTTGAAAAGAATTACATATGTTTTGCGAGATCTCGCAAAACCTTTGCGAGATCTCGCAAAACCCCGTTGCAGTTTGTAGACGGTCCCTAAGCACTCCTCTCCCTCCTCCAGCTGCAGATTGTGACCAATTCTTGATGTTTAGCTCGGATGACGGCGCGTATCGAACTGTTCTGATAAAAACGACTCTGTAGCTCGTTGTCTACCTTGCTATGATTGTAAAGTCATGTTGTTTGTATTTTTACAACGTTATGTTCATGAGTTATTGATCCGCGAAATTCAAATCTGTCAATAACTCAGCTCAGAGGGACGAACATGTCCCCTCGCTCTGAGTGTTCTCTTGAGGTGTCTTCACTTATGTGAAACCCGTGCCTATTGCCAAGCACTGATGTTATATCTTTATATTTAAGGCCAAGCTCAAAGTAAAATCGATGAACCGCTCCATTGTTGTGGTTTCTGTGTTGCCGTAGCAGCCGAACTGACCAGGAAGTACTAAATGAAAAGTTTTGCGAGATATTTTTTTTTTTCACTTTTTTTTTTTTTTCTTCTCCATGTCCCCTGGGGGGCTCCGTACATTTCAGTCACCAAATTCATAAAATCTTTTCAGGGACCTTTACTTTCTTCTCCCCACTTTGCTACTTTGTTACACGTGGTTAAACTTTGCTAACACATTGCCAATAGAAAGACAGATGGTAAATTAGTTGTTTATCTTGACACAACACTAAATGGATAAACATTTAAACATAGTTTTAAACAAAACATAAACAACCATTTCAAATCCTTACCTTATTTAAAAGTGTTTTTGGGTCAGACACTCTCACAGAGAGCGGGTAGCGGTGTAATGGCGGCTGCAGCTTTGTACATCACGTGGTCATGTGACATGTTTTGAAGTGAAAATAACGATTTAGGTTAAATATTGTTTTTAAGTTATTTCGGGGGGGGGTTTGTTTTGCTTCTGGGCAAACGGAAAAAATCATGTCAAAAACGGAAACCATGATTCTTAATTAGACCAATTTAAAAATGTACTTTGATTAAATGACACAGTCGTTACACTTTTTTCAGTGTAGTAGTCTGTGTAGCCTTGCCTTCATTTGAGATGACACTCATATCTCAAGTATAAAAACACTGATTTTTGTAATGCCTTACTTATTGTATTATGTATGTGTTCATTATTAGAACAACTGTCACAAAACCACATTTTCCCATCGGATAAACAACGGCTTTCATTTGTAGCTGGTGGATTTACTCCAGGTGGAACTAAAGTCTGATTTAACACTTGATTATATTTCACATCATTCATCCACATCTGTGAAGTAACTAAAGGTATTAAATACATGTAGTGGAGTAGAAGTACACCATGTACCTCTGAACTGGAGAGGGGTAGAAGTAGAATACAATGTAAATACTCAGGTAAAGTACAAGTACCTCTATAGTTGTACTTAAGTACAGTACTTGAGTAAGTGTACTTCCCACCTCTGCTGCTAAGCTACTTCTTAGCTGTAGATTGGTTTTGTGGTGACTGTAGTGTTAATGCTTATTTCAGAGAGCCAGCAGGAGAAGGAGCACTGAGAGCAGCATGGAGGAGAACAAAGAGACCCCCAGAACTCAGGTCAGTGTTCACTTCATCACAATATACTCCTATCACTGTTATCCCTGACACTGGGGGTCATTTGGGTTATTAAGGACTTTAAACCTGTACTTTTATTTAAGGAGAAAATAAACTTGAACATTGTGGGGTTTATTTTACAGACTCTTATTTTAGATATGGGTTCAGGTGTATATCAGTATGTAGTGTCTCTACTTTAAAGAGTCCTCTCCTGCTGATGTTCAGGTGTATATCAGTATGTAGTGTCTCTACTTTAAAGAGTCCTCTCCTGCTGATGTTCAGGTGTATATCAGTATGTAGTGTCTCTACTTTAAAGAGTCCTCTCCTGCTGATGTTCAGGTGTATATCAGTATGTAGTGTCTCTACTTTAAAGAGTCCTCTCCTGCTGATGTTCAGGTGTATATCAGTATGTAGTGTCTCTACTTTAAAGAGTCCTCTCCTGCTGATGTTCAGGTGTATATCAGTATGTAGTGTCTCTACTTTAAAGAGTCCTCTCCTGCTGATGTTCAGGTGTATATCAGTATGTAGTGTCTCTACTTTAAAGAGTCCTCTCCTGCTGATGTTCAGGTGTATATCAGTATGTAGTGTCTCTACTTTAAAGAGTCCTCTCCTGCTGATGTTCAGGTGTATATCAGTATGTAGTGTCTCTACTTTAAAGAGTCCTCTCCTGCTGATGTTCAGGTGTGTATCAGCATGTAGTGTCTCTACTTTAAAGAGTCCTCTCCTGCTGATGTTCAGGTATATATCAGTACGTAGTGTCTCTACTTTATTGATTTAAACTGACATGCATCCGCTAAGACTACGTAGCAACGGCAGGAACTGCTTCGATTGTTTTTTTATTTCAGATTTGAAAACATCATTGCTTGCTTTAAAAGTAGCAGAAGTCATGATGTCATGATTTCATGAAGTCATGATGTCATGAAGTCATGAAGTCATGATGTCATGATGTCAAACCTTGGAAAGTATCGAGATATCCTGCCCTAATGCCAAAGTAACTGTTAACTGAATATGTGTCGCCGTTTGATGTCTGGATCGTTGCGTAAAAAGGACCGCAGCTCCGTGTTGAGAGTTTCTGCCCCGTTACTTCATCGCTGTTTTCTTGTCCATCTTGTCTTTTTATTTTATTTATTTAATTAATATTAAAATCCTCCACGTTGTTCTCATTCGGAAGACAATGGAAAACTAAAGACAAGCAAACAGTTTGAAAAGTATACAGTTCAATCGACCGGACTTCTTTCTGCAGATGTGAGCGTCCTTAACAACGGTCAATAAGTTCTTGACAGCGGTCTGTACTACTGGATTAACAACGTGTCACGTGTTCTGAGTTGGCCAATCAGAATTGAGTATTCAACTAAGCCATGTAATAACAGTATGTAGTGTCTCTACTTTAAAGAGTCCTCTCCTGCTCATGTTCAGGTGTATATCAGTATGTATTTAAACCTGTACTTTTATTTAATGATAAATCAAACTTGAACATTGTGGGGTTTATTTTACAGACTCTTCTTTTAGTTTTTAGATATATCTGCATCACAGCCTCTCACTGACTCTTTATCTGTCTGTCTTTTTTAGAAACAGAGAAGAAAAAAGGAACCAAAACATTTCAGCCGTGACCAATGTGGGAACGATTTCACTACATCAAGTAATCTTCAGAGGCATTATCTTGTTCACACTGGAGAGAAACTACACAGCTGTGACCAATGTGGGAAAGATTTCTCTACACCAAGTAGACTACTGGTCCATTATCGTGTTCACACTGGAGAGAAACGACATAGCTGTGACCAATGTGGGAAAGATTTCTCTACAACAAGTGGACTTCGGGTCCATTATCGTGTTCACACTGGAGAGAAACGACATAGCTGTGACCAATGTGGGAAAGATTTCTCTACAAAAAGTGGACTTCGGGTCCATTATCGTATTCACACTGGAGAGAAACAACATAGCTGTGACCAATGTGGGAAAGATTTCTCTACAACAAGTGGACTTCGGGTCCATTATCGTATTCACACTGGAGAGAAACCACACAGCTGTGACCAATGTGGGAAAACATTTTCTCAAAAAAGCAGCCTTTCAATACACCAGCGCATCCACACAGGAGAGAAACCACACAGCTGTGACCAATGTGGGAAATATTTCACTACATCAGGTAATCTTCAGAATCATTATCGTAGTCACACTGGAGAGAAACCATACAGCTGTGACCAATGTGGGAAAACATTTTCTCAAAAAAGCGGCCTTTCAACACACCAGCGCATCCACACAGGAGAGAGACCACACAGCTGTGACCAATGTGGGAAAGATTTCACTACACCAAGTGGACTTCAGGCCCATTATCGTATTCAAACTGGAGAGAAACCACACAGCTGTGAAGTGTGTGGGAAAACATTTTATCAAAAAGTTACCCTTGAATACCACCAACGCATTCACACAAGAGAGAAACCATACAACTGTGAAGAGTTTGTGAAAACGTTTGCTCAATCAAGTGATCTCACAGTCCATCATCGTATTCACACAGGAGAGAAACCACACAGCTGTGAAGAGTGTGGGAAAACATTTTCTCAAAAAGTTACCCTTGAATACCACCAACACATTCACACAAGAGAGAAACCATACAACTGTTAAGAGTGTGGGAAAACGGTCTCTACATCAGGTCATCTTAAGATCTATCATTGTATTCACACAGAAGAGAAACCATACAGCTGTGAAGAGTGTGGGTAATCTTAGATCCCACCAGCGCACTCACTTTGCCTCCATCTGATCCTTTTCTGAGTCAAGCTAGCATTCCCCCTGATTTTCTCCAAATGTAAAGCTGACCAACAGTGACTTTACGCTCTAATAAACATGTTTTTTATGTACGACATTCAGACTTCCCCAAAACCCGGCTGCCCTCACTAACTTAGTTCTATATGTGAGTGCTCTGGTTAATAAAAATGTTTTTTGATTTATATAAAGCAAATGTATGCTGTTGCTGCGATGCTGAACGTAACAATGATCTGTCTACCCGCAGCCTGTGAATGAGACGTTTAGGGAACATCTGTAAATAGAAGCATCTCTTGATCTTTGGTCTGTATATATTATACTTCCTAATGAATTATCTGTTATGTGTGCAGATGCAATTTCAGTGAGCATCAAGTTCAGAATGTTTGTTGCCACACACCGTATTTGCTTCTGTGTGTGACGTTCACTGAATAGTTTTTATTCTACGTTTATGTTCAATTGAAATGTTTGAGTTGCCTTTTTGGTACTTTTTTATTTATTACTTCAAGTGATGTTCAAAACACTAAGACACGATTGGTATGAGAAGTGATAAAGTACATTTGTGACGTTCTTGTTTTGTTTGAACAAACATTGTTCTATTGAAACTCTGCTATAATATTATCTCATGTTCATTCTTTGACTTCATTGTGACGGCCGTTAGTTTTCTGTGTTCTCAGTAGATGTGATTCTTGCTGCTGTAATAATCTGAGCTGTAAACTTAAAACTTGGTTTCTAGTTTCTCATTTCATTTAATTGTTTATTTGAATAGGGACAATGCACATTCATGTAAACATTTATAATAAAAACACATACTTTTAAAAAACTTAAAATTGTCAAAACTCAAGAAATTGTGTTTTCCAAGGATGGTACAGTGGTGGTATGAATGTGGCTTTCTGTCAAACACCTGGATAGCTCTCTTGTACAGCTGTTCTATGGGTTTCAGGTTTGTGGCACAAGCAAACGACCAGTTTGTCAAACAGTATTCAATGTGGGATAGAATCACACAGTGGAGGTATGACTTTGCAGCATTGACAGTTAAGAAAGGTCTCATTTGTAAAAAAAATTGCAAGTTATTGGATACTTTCTTAATATGTTTCTTAAAGGTCCCATGTCATGCTTTTCCGGTTATTACCCGTCCCTTGTGTTATGAAGGTTTTTCTGCATGTAAACGGTCTGCAGAGTCAAAAACCCTCAAAGTACACCCTGTAGCGAGTAAAACTCTAAAACAGTCTATGCTGCCCCAAAACGCCTCGTTGGAGATTTCTAATTTTTCCAATGTTTACTTCCTGGGTATCGCTGCGTCGGGATACTCAGTAGCCACGCCCAGAGCTATGGCCGCACCCTTTGCCAGCCTTTCACGAAACAAAGCTTCCCAAACCTTTCAGCGATTCATGAGGATATGTACAGCGTAGGGCACTGAAGAACGATGCTGTTCCTACTTTGTTTGGACCAGCGGGAGATTCGAGTACACAACCTGTAAGTATTCATTGTTGTTTGTGTATTTATGATGTTTAAAACAAACAAGGTATCTACCACGACTGTTTAAATGGGTAAACGTTTTTCGGACTGCTACGTTGGGATGGCGGAGAAATGCTCTCCTCAGACCCATTCTCACAGCGTTATAAACCTTTTTCTTCCTCAATATCAAGCCACACTTATTGTTTTTACTTCGGCTGTGAGTGTTTGTGAGCTCAGGATGAGTTTTGCTTGTTCTCCTGTATCGCCGAGACGCCGACACGGAAGCCTGTCTGCTCCTGCAGCAGCTCAGACAGCTGCGAGGAGCTGCGAGCAGCAACGAGCCTCTCAGCTTCGCGACCAATCAGAGCACACTGGGCTCACAGGGAGGGGGGGCAGGTGCTCCAACAAGCCGTTTAGGACAGAGAGTGAATACACATACTTTACAGAGATGCTGTTTGAGAAACCAATGTGAGTTTGGAAAATTGCACAGTATAAATCTATTTTAGTAGACCTCAACAATGGAATTATGATCAGTGGAAATGGCCATGACATGGAATCTTTGAAAGTCAAGTTTGAGTCCAGTATGACTCCAAGATACTTGAACTGGGAGACTAGTTCTATTTCTGCTTCGTTTTAAAACACATTGGATCCTTCGATTTTGACTGGTCGTTTACTGAACATCATGCATACTGTTTTTTTGCATTTAACTGTAAGCAAATGTTGTTCAGCCAGTGATGAACCTCGTCCAAAGCATTTGAGAAACAGGATGAGATCATTTCATTGTTTTTCCGGTGTACAAAGATGACCGCATCGTCGGCATACATTTGTACATTCAAATCAGGACATACATTAGGCAAGTAATTAATGTACAGAGAAAACAGTAATGGTCCAAGAATGGAACCTTGTGGAACCCCAACAGGGTTCACAAGGTAGGGGGATTTGGCTCCGTTGACCAAAACACACTGTTTCATGTTCGATAAGTAAGACTTAACTCACTGTATTGAATCTGCCGAAAAATTGAAATAAGTCAGGTTTGTAAGGAGCAAGTAAGTAAGTCTTGTAAGGTGGTCAACAGTGTCTCATTAAAGTTGTCGACACAAAGAGACTCTTTGACTCCTCATTAGAAACTGTTTAATGTTTTATAATTACTTACAATCACTTTGCGTTAGGTTTTTAAGCTTGGTCTTGGTTTACTAGAACGAGTATTAAAATATATATACATAGAGTATTCTGATTATTTGTATTTATTTAGTCATTTATATTTTCGTTTATCGTTTTCCCCTTTTATTATTTATTAATAGGTATTATTATTATACATTTTAATAGCTATTGATATTTGCTTTAAGTCCAATATATTCATCAAATTATCACTTTACTTATTTATCGATGTGTGTATTTATTTATCCCTTTTTCACATTAATGTATGTTTTTTATTAGATTTGCATTTTGTCTTTCTCCCTTTTTATTTCTTTGTTTACTGTAGAAGTGTCCTTGGGTTTATGAAAGGCACTATCTACATTTCAGTTATTATTATTAAATCATTTAAATTCTAATAAAAGGACCAAATAAGAAAACAATAAGAAAACTATTACAACATTAAGCAATATCTATATGTAATATAGATATACTCAAAAATAATATTAATACGCATAATGACAAACTATTCGTTACAATAAAATACAAAATGTGCAGTATTGGAATGACGATAGGAAAGCCTTGCAAATATTCAAGAAGGGAACTTTGTGTACAATGTGCAAACAAAGACTCGGCTAACTTATTACATATAGAGAAAAATAAAAAAACACCTTAGTTATAGAATAAAAAGACAAAAGCTTTTTTCAGCCTTGGTTGAGGAAAAGGACGCCACGTGATGGCTGTATCAATCAATCAATCAATCAATCAATCAATCAATCAATGTTTATTTATATAGCCACGTGATGGCTGTATGTTCAGAAACGTTCAAAACCAGAAACAGTACATATACATTTCGTGTCAGTTATTTATAATTTGTAACATTGTTAACGTGTTTTTAATAAGCATTTAAACATTTTCAATTCATTTCAGAAAATGTTGAAAGACTTAAAAAAAAGAGAATATATTTAGCACGAAAAAAACAAAAAGCGTACACAATGGTAAATGTAATAGTCAAATATGTTTAAAAAAAGTAACTTAAAGGTGGGGTAGGTTATTTTGGAAAACCAGCTCGAGTGCGCTAGAATTTGAAAATACTTAACCGGAAAAAATCTGCCACTTCCTCACAGAGCCCCTCCTCCAACACACACAAACGTGCACATGACCAATGAGGGCAAGAGATCAGTTTGTGCACAGATGGAAGGCTGACAGGCAGGTAGGCCATCCAGTTACTTTAGCCGGCTCAGATGATTGGTCGTGCTTTTTACAGCGCCACGGCTTCCACAGATGATATTTTTTATGTATTTATTGTCAAAGCACTTCAGATATTCATTGCTATCGGGATGTTAAGAGCATTCCATGGAATATAACAACAAGTGTTTCTGAAGTGAATTACCTCCCCCACCTTTAAGTGGATGTCATTCAAGACCTTTACAAGAGCAGTCTCAGTGTTGTGGTTTGTGTCCTCTAGGTTTTTATCATTAATCTGATGGAATTGTGTCATGGTGTTTGAATTGACATTAGGTGGACACAGGGTGTATACCTAGGTATTAGGGATGTTAAGATTCACTGATTCGCATCGGTGCACCGGCATAATAATAATAATACATTTTATTTCTATAGCGCTTTTCTTGAACCCAAAGACGCTTTACATTTGGGAGGGAGGGTCGACAAACACAACAAAAAGAAACAAAACAAAACAGTAAAGCAGTCAGGAGGAAGTTGATTGAGAGGGGGGGGGGCGCTTATGGATACAGAGTTGAAGAGGTGGGTTTTGAGGCGGGACTGGAACAGGGTGAGGGACTCAGACTCACGGAGGTCTTGGGGGAGGGAGTTCCAGAGCTTCGGGGCTGCCACAGAGAAGGCTCTGTCCCCGAAGCTCTGGAGTTTGGCCTTGGGGATGGAAAGCAAACCGGCTGAGGTGGATCTGAGGGACCGGGGGGGTTGGTAGAGGATGAGGAGGTCAGTAAGGTAGGGGGGGCCAGATGGTGGAGGGCTTTGAAAGTGAGGACCAGGAGTTTGTAATGGATGCGGTGAGAAACGGGGAGCCAGTGGAGTTCTTTGAGGACCGGGGTGATGTGATGCCATGATTGGGTGTGGGTGAGGAGTCTGGCGGCTGCGTTCTGGACACGCTGGAGTCTACTGAGGGAGGTGGAGCTGATGCCGTAGAGGAGTGAGTTGCAATAGTCAAGGCGGGAGGAGATGAAGGCGTGAATGAGTCGCTCAGCTGCAGGACGGGTGAGAGAGGGACGGAGTTTGGCAATATTGCGGAGGTGGAAAAATGAGGTTTTTACAACTTGACGGATGTGGGGCTCGAGGGAGAGGGTGGGGTCAAATATAACGCCAAGGTTGCGTGCCTGGGTGGAGGGGGAAACAGGGGTGCCATCAATGGTGACTATCAGGTTGGGGGTTTTGCTGAGGGTGGATTTGGAGCCGATGAGGAGGAGTTCAGTTTTGTTGCTGTTGAGTTTGAGGAAGTTGTGTTGCATCCAGGATTGTATTGCAGTCACACAGGATTCGATGTGGGTGAGGGGGGGGGGGGGTTGTGGGGGGATTTGGTGCTGAGGTAAATCTGGGTGTCGTCGGCGTGACAGTGAAAGTCCAGGTTGTATTGGCGGAGAATCTGACCAAGGGGGAGGATGTAGATGATGAAGAGGAGGGGGCCGAGTACTGAACCTTGGGGAACACCTTGGGTGACTGAAGCTGTGGCAGAGGAGTGGTTGTTGAGGGAGATGAAGTGGGATCTGTCGGAGAGGTAGGACTGGAGCCACCTGAGTGCAGTACCTTCGATACCGATATCATATATCATCATATCAGGCATAAACGTTCAAGTTGCGAGTGCACCGGTTGAGAGAGTGCACATCGGCCACAGTTTGGGTTGAACTCGCGATGCATCGATTGTAGCGTCTTTGCATCGGTAAAAAAACGATTCATATAATATCCTCTCATCCTGTCAGCACTCAGCAGAGACGATCTTTGATCTTTGCTTCGCACTACGGAGGCCGAGAGTCTCAGTTATCAACACACATGGAAGTCGAGGAGAAAGAGAAACACAGCGCACCGAAAAATACCTACAAATCAAATGTTTGGCAACACTTCGGATTGTTCAAGAAAGACGGTCAACTTCAAAAATCGCTCGCAAATTGTAAACGATGCCGAGCCGCTTTAAAGTACACAAGTAGTACGAGGAACTTAGCGACGCACATAAAGAGGCGACATGGGGTCTGCGGCTGAAAAGAGAAACCTGAAAGTTAGACATATGAGTTCGATCACTCAGTGAGGTGTTCTGTCAGAGAGAGGTGTTTAGCTTAAATGTCTTCCTATAAGCAGTTATGAAAGAGCTGTTTGTGAAAGAGGTTATTTGTATTCTTTATTGTTCCTATAGAAACCAGTGCTTTCTGCTCTCTGGTGAGTCGGCCTCTGAGTGTTCAGCACGTCAGGCAGCAGCTGTATGGGCATTGCACGATGGTAGTTGTTATTTGCACATTGTTAATCATGGGCAATGCATCCTTAAATAGTTTAACTGTGAGGTGTTATAACATTGAACTCTGGAGAGTTTTTTAAGGTGAAAAAGAAACAGCATGATGTGCAGGACTAGCAGAGAGAACCAGATATGTAAAGCACTTTTTTGTTAATTTATGATTCGCTGCATATGAGGAATAAAACAAAAATCCTCTGTCGTACCAAATTGAAGTATCATTATTTTGCATCGTGTTGAATCAAATCGCATCGAACTGTATCGCAACAGGGGTGAATCGTATCGCCTGGTGTTTCAAATGTATCGTTAATGTATCGTATCGTTGGCAACGTATCGAGATGCGCATCGCATCGGCCTCAGCGATGGAGATGCACATCCCTACTAGGTATATTACATGAAGTAAATACAACTCAAACTACTTCCAGAGTGCTTTACATGAACCCCCAAAGCATTTCACCTGAAGTATTAATTAATATAGTCAAAGTGAGGCTCCACAACAACAGTAAAACCTTTGATACCTACGCCATCTTAGATGATGGAACTGAGCGTACTATGCTGCTTCCAGGGGCTGCTAAGTTCCTTGGTTTGGAGGGAGAGCAAGAGAAGCTTGAGTTATGTACAGTGAGACAGCAGAGAGAGATGCTCGAAGGGAGAACTGTTAACCTCAAACTATCTGCTGCCTCATTCTCTGAAAGGAAATTCTCGATTGAGAATGTATTCACCTCTGACATGATCTTGCTGGTAGAGCAGAGCTACCCTATTGATAAACTTAAGCAACGTTACCCACATTTACATGGTGTCCCAATTAGTTCGTCCTCGAAGATACAGCCACACATCCTCATTGGATCAGACAACCCATTCCTCATCACGCCGATTGAGAGAGTCCAACACGGTCCAAAGGGAGCACCTGCAGCAGTGAGAACAAGGCTTGGATGGGCCCGACAAGGACCCACTTCTCTTGTTGAGTCATCCAATCCTACCCAATGCCTATTCCCGTCGCATGTCAACCCCTATAAGGAGCTCAAACGCCAGGTAGAGCTACTCTGGCAAGTAGATACCCTTCCCTTTCGAAACGAGAAGTTGATAACAAGATCAAAACAGGATAAGGAGGCCATTGCCCGACTGGACACAAAGACAATGAGAGTAAACATTGACGGAACTGACCGTTATGCAACACCTTTGTTGAGGATTAAAGGTGCACCTGTATTGAATGCCCCCATTTCCCTGTAGTGCCCCTTCTCCGCCGATCAGAACGTAAGCTCGAGAAAAACCCTGTACTGACCAACATCTATAATAAAGAGATCAGCAAACTCAGACAGGCTGGTTATGTATCCAAACTAACTGCAGCACAGATAGCTGAGTCACAAGAATCATGGTACATTCCCCATCACTTAGTGGAGCATAACAACAAGCATCGAGTAGTATTCAACTGCTCCTTCCCCTATCAAAATCAAGTACTTAATGACCAGCTTGTCCCTGGACCCCCTTTAGGCCCCTCGCTACTTGGTGTTCTGTTACGATTCCGCCAACACCGAGTTGCGATGAGCGGAGATATTAAAAGGAATGTTTCACCAAGTGAGGCTCCTTCCAGTGGACAAACCGCTTCTCAGGTTCTTGTAGTGTGACACCGAACGCAAAAAGACACCAACTCTATATGAATGGCAAGTGCTCCCATTCGGCACAACATGTAGCCCTTGCTGTGCAACTTATGCTGTGCAGAAACATGTGCAAGATAACCGTAATAACAATGAGGATGTGCTTGATACAGTACTTCAGTCGTTCTATGTGGATAACTGCCTTAAGTCACTCTCGTGCGCCAATGAAGTAAAACAACTTCTCCTCAAAATAAGGACTCTGTTATCCTCTGGCGGATTTGAAATAAGGCAATGGGCAAGCAATTTTCCATCTGTTGTTAATCACCTACCAGCAGCTGCAATATCTGAGAGTGCAGAGCTCTGGCTGACCAAAACCCAGGAAGATCTTGTAGAACAGAGGTGCCCAGTACGTCGGGGCAATGCTGGTAGATCGCGAGTCATTCATAAAAAAAAATATCCAGCTCCGTTAAAATAGACAAAACAGGTTTTGATCCCTCCTCCCTTGGCCTCCCTGCCACTTAATTCAGGAGTTTACTTGATTGACAGAAAAAGCGACCTATCACTTTCCAGTCTGTTAACCCAGAATGCAAAGCGATACAAAATCAGTCAAGTGCCGGGAAAACTCAAATTAAGTTAAAGAGACAAACAAGAGACAAACAACAAAATGAGTGCGGGACCGAGCAAGAAGCTAAAGACAAACCTCTTCCACCCAGAATGGGAGGAAGAATATTTGTTTGATGTCACATTCAAAGGTTATTTGCCTTATTTGTAAAGCAAGCGTCGCTCTGCCAAAGAGAGGTAACGTGGAGAGGCATTATCGGAGTGTTCACAAGGCATATGACAGCGACTTCCCTCCGAGTAGCGAGTTGAGAAAGAGAAAGGTCATGTATTATTGCTACACAAACATTATCTCGCAGTCTTAGTGTCGCCAACTCGTTTCTAACATGCAAAAAGACAAACAAATGCATCTATGGTCGGTGTATTTTTGATCTTTCCAATCGAGACGAGATCTCTCCCCCGTCTGTGTGCGAGGGGGCGGGGCAGTTTTACACACACGTGGCTGCTCCATGCAGCAACACACGGAGGGGATGGCGGAGAGAACTCGCTCCGAGGTGTGGTTAAATGTTACCCGTCTTGAGTTGGACAAAAAGTGCACCACATCCAGACGGAGGAATGCACCGGATTCGACTGTCTTTCTAGTAGCTCTGTAGCCCCATCCACGAGGAACGTTGGGTTACGTATTGTAACCCTTGTTATATTAGCACAGGCGGAGCCCTCTACTGGACTCTATGGGTACTACCTTACCCTGCGAGCATTCTCCCACTGAGACTTCTATAGACGTAGCCGGCCTTGGGCGGGCCTACCTGAATGCGCGCGCATCACACCGTATAAAAGGAGGCCTCGCCTCCTGACTATCATCCTACACCTCTCTTCAGCGAGCGGAATAGGACAGACAGTGCCCTGAGTAGAGGGCTCCGCCTGTGCTAATATAACAAGGGTTACAATACGTAACCCAACGTTATATCTCTCCCTGATTTATACGCGCACTGTCGTCCAACAACATTCCACCGTACTGCCCCTGACTGGCTTTTCTGGTCAGCAGCTGCTGCCCCACATTCTCCTTTAACCCGGTTGTGACCGAGGAGAAATCTGGGCTGTGGCTGACAGAGCACACACTGCTGCGCTTACCTCGCAGAAAGTGTGCTCAAAAAACCGTGCCGGGGGACCCCCCCCCCCTACCCATAGACGGATGGGGAGAGCCCCCTCGGCCCCAAATGGGCTTACTACACGCCTGCCTCCCTGAATCCCTAAGGATCACAGGGAGAGCGCCAGTGCCCATGCCCCACACTCAGACCCCGTGCAGAGTGTGTGTGGACTAAAGTGTGGAGGGCTACCCCCCTCCTGCCTCTCGGCAGGAGGAGAGCAGCCCTCCAGCCCTGTAAGGGCCCAGCGCGCCCCTCGCCCATCCCGGGACTCTCAGAGGGCCCGGGAAAGGCGACGGCGCATCACGTCCGGGGAGGGGGTCAGATGCCAACTGACCCACAACCCCCCCCCCCTTACCAGTCCTGTGTTGCCCCAGCAAGCACAGACGAGGAGAAAGAGCCAGACATGTCCAAGAGATAAAACCTTATGATGGGGCCTGGCGTCGACCAAGACGCCGCTGTGCATATGTCCTCCACACTCACACCGTTGAATAAGGCTGTTGACACAGACACAGCCCGTGTGGAGTGCGCACGAGCCCCCGTGGGGCAGGCTCTCCCTGCCTGTCCGTAGGCATGTGCAATGCACTCGCAGAGCCAGCCTGCCAGGCGTTTCTTGGACAGAGCTTTCCCGATCACACCGCCCCCGAAGCACACGAACAGCTGTTCGGTGCGTCTAAGGGCAGCCGTGCGCTCCACATAACATGCTAGCGCACGCACCGGGCAGAGCAGGTGCAGATTAGCTTCCCTGTCCCCACCATGGGGGGGAAGACTAAAACCCCCTAACTGAATAGCCCTCGACCTGAACGCACTCCTTAGGCTCTTGGGCACAAAGGAGGGGTTCGGTCTGAGTGTCGCGCTGCTCCGGTCACCCCGAATCAGTAAACAGCTCGGGTGCACCGACAGAGCGGTTAACTCGGACACTTTTTTTTGTTTTGGCTGACGTTAAGGCAAGAAGCAAAGCTGTCTTCCACGACAGTGCTTTTAGGGAGGAGAGCTCTAGAGGCTCAAATGGTTCTAAGACCAGAGCTCCGAGCACTAGGGGCAGGTCTCACTGTGGGGTGGAGGTGTGCACTACTGGGCGCAGCCTCCTGACCCCCTGTAAAAACCGCGACATCAGTGGTTGACTAAAGGCTGACCTGCCGCCAAATCCCTCATGGCAGGACGAGATGGCTGCTGCATACACTTTCACTGTGTAATGCGCAAGCCCTCTCTCCACCAGTAACTGCAAGAAGGAAAAATAGAGCCTAACTCACAAGATAGGGGCTCTATTCTGCGCTCCTCACATCGCTGGAATCCCAGCCATCTTGGCCTGTAACAGGCTGTGGTGGATCCCGCTCTAGCTGCCTGGATAGACTGAATAACACTGTCAGACAATCCACCCTGTCTCAGCCTGTCCCTCTCAGGAGCCACTGGAGAGGTTGGCCGAGAGTGGGTAACGCCCCGATTGCACCTGCCTCTTGAGACATCGCCCCCCAGAACTGGGGAACCGCCCAGGGCTGGCCCACCTTCATCTGTGTCATCTTTGAGTACCACGGCGCCCCTACGCGGTCCGGAGCCACTAGGATGACTGACAGACGTTCTCGCCTCACCCTACCCAGGAGAGGGAGAATGAGACGCAGCGGTGGAAAGGCGTATAGCAGCTTCCTTGGCCATGGCTCGTGTGCAAACGCGTCCACCCCCAAGGGTGGGTCGTCGCCCAGGGCCATGGAGAACCACAGGGCACAGTGGTTGTTGCGCCGGCTGGCGAACAGATCCACTTCCGCTCTCCCGAACTGGGCCCAGATCTGCTTCACCACCTCTGGGTGAAGCGTCCATTCGTCTGGCAGGGGGCCGCCCCTCGACATGAGGTCGGTCCCCGTGTTCTCCAGTTCCGGGATATGGAGGGCTCTCAGGGCTAACACCGCCTCTGAAGCCCATAACCACAGCCTCTCCGCTGTGGCCAACAAGGCGGCAGACCCCGCTCTGCCTGTTGATATAAGCCACTGTGGTGCTGTTGTCGCTCCTGACCAATAAATGTCTCCCTTGAATTAGGGGCATGAAATGCTGGAGGACTAACACTACCGCCCGTAGCTCTAGGAGGTTGCTGTGTCGAAACTCTGTTAGAGCCCAGCGCCCACCTATAGCCCTCTTCAGGCAGGTCCCTCCCCATCCTGTTCTGGATGCGCCCGTGAACACTGTGATGTAGGAGGTCAGCCGTCCCAGTGGAGACCCCCTGGTTGCCCTCCACTGAGGGGGGGGGGGGGGGGGGGGGTCACCAGCCGCCGTTTGTGCCTCTTGGGATCCAAACGCAGGCTGAAGAACCACCTCTACAGGCGGCGCATATGCAGTAACCCCAGCGGGACCACAATGTGAGCAGCCGCCATGAGACTCAAAGTCTGCATGACAGTTAAAGCTGTCACTGTCGCCCCCTGTCGCAGCCTGTGCACCGCCCGGAGAAGGGACGCACTTCTGCTCTCTGACAGGGTGGCGCGTAGCACGCCTGCATCGAACACCACTCCCAACTACAACGCCTGTTGGTGAGGTATGGGGGTGCTCTTTTTTCAATTGATCCCAAAGCCTAATTTGGTTAGGTGTGTGATCAATTGTGCAAAGCATTGCCTGTTCCCGGGACCCAGCCATGACTATGAGGTCGTCTAGTAAAAGAAAACTCTCATGCCGTGGGCGCGCAGCGGTTGAAGCGCTGTGGCCACACATTTGCTGAATGTGCGTGGGGATAGGGAGTAGCCGAACGGCAGCCTGTTGTTAGCCAGGCTATCCCGCAGACACTTTCTGTGCTCTGGAGCAATTTCTACCTGAAAGTACGCGTCTTTCAGGTCGATGGTGGTGAACCAATCGCCTGGCTGCACAAGCCCCAGTAACTGTTTCATAGTTAACATGCGGAATTTCCTGCAGGAAATGTGGCGATTCAGGCCGCGGAGATCTAGAATAGGTCTGAATTCCCCTGTCCTCCTGAGAACCAGCAAGTACATGGAATAAAGACCCTTTTCTCTGTGCTGAGGGTGCACAACAGACACAGCCTGTTTCTGCACCAGAGCCTGAATCTCTGCTGAGAGGAAACAGATATCCTCCTGGGAGGACAGATTTACCTCTCGCATGCCCATAAAAAGAGGTGGGTGTGGGACACCCACAAGACATTGGTCCATGTGATACAGTGGTACAGTGTATAGACATGTGGTACAGTGGGACGCTGCAAAACTGGAGTGAATAGCCCCGTTTCAGCGTCCTCCTGTCCCTCCACCTTGTTAGCACACAGCTGAGTTTCCATTCCCCAGAACATTGTGTTAATGGACAAGCCCTCAGCCGTGTGGCCGCAGCTATGAAGCTGTGATACTCTCTGGTGACCCGTTCCGCCGCAAAAACTCCCCGCGAAGGGAAGATTTGCCCATGGAGGGTTGACACAGAAAGGGCGAGTATTTACTGAGGACCCTGAACGCACCGCTGCGCGCTCTTGTGTTAGCGCGCGCTCCACCCTAATGCTGTTCTCACCACTACGGTAAACAACATTAATCGGAGTCTTTATTGGCGTAGTGTGTTTTACTAAGGTCCCTGAACGCACCGCCACGCGCTCTTGTGTGAGTGCGGGCTCCGCCATAATGCAGCCTTTACCACTACGGGTAAACTGCATTGGAGTCTTTGCTCTAGGCGTAGTGTGTTCTCTGACAGCAATACGCCGGCCATAATGTCCCTGTACCCGCATAGCGCTCTCCTTTAGATAGCACTCCCTGTGGTTCATCCCGCTCATCTGCGCATGCCCACTAGCCACCACCTTTACAGGAGCTACAGCTGGGGCAGCGAATGGGGAATTTGTACGGTTAACATTGTGTGTAGGCCTAAGTGTAGCCTTTGTGGAAACAAAAGACACTTAGATTTGGATACAGATCAACCTCATTCTTATTAGAAAACGTAGTGATCTGTGCACTATACAGGGAGGAGGCGGGATTCGCCCCCTCGTCCCGGGCGGAGAGATTTTCTCCCCCCGCCAGTCAGATGCGTAAAGACGGAAAGCCCGTCCCTGTGAGTGCCGGCACGCCGGTTCCACGGGGTGGGCCGAAGAGGTGGAGGGCGCAGCGGGCACGGGTACTCCGTGCCGGCACCTCTCCCTTCGTCTCACCTCTCTACTGAGGTCTTTGAACGCACCGTGGCCCGCTCTCGGGGGAGGGGGGCCGCGCGCGCCGTCACAATGCCATCTCTTTGAAACGGACATTATGGGGAAAAGTGGAATTGTGGAGAGAAATAACACTTACTCTGGGATAAATGCAATAGTCTTTACTGAATGGATTTTTCCCACACACCTCACTCCAGAACTAGAGTTTACAAACGTAAACCACCGTTCCCCTGCGGAGGTCCCTGAACGCACCGCGGCCACTCTCACTAGGGCCGCGCGCCCACGTATTAACGCTGTATTTCCCATTGCAACGGTGAAATGCATTAATCGGAGCTATTATACCAGGCAAGGTGTGTTTTCTGACAACAGCACTTCGGCAATAGCGTAGCGTCTCTTGAACCCGCACAGTGCTTTGACAGCACACGGTTTATTCCACTCGCGTGCACACGCCCACCTGCTGGCTCCCTATACTGGGGTGTACAGCAGGGGCGGGTAGTGTAGGACAGTGTTTCTTCCTCTGGGGATGGGCAAGAAGCAGCCACGCTGCGACTACTCCTCATCCCGTGAGCAAGGAGATCGATCCAAAGAGCCCTTCCGTAAACACGGGGGCTCCCAGGAGATCAACACGGTCCTCTTTGGAAAGTGCCACGCGGCGTGATATCCCAGGGACATCACACGGCGGGCAGCGGCGGCGGTCTTTGATGAAGTAGGGTCGACCCTATATCATGTGAAGCCACCGAGCACCGGTCCCCGGGGGAACCCGGCCTGGGGCAAGGCCCGTGGACCAGGCTACTTATTCGGCCTTGCGGCCCAATCAATCAATCAATCAATCAATCAATCAATCAATCAATCAATCAATCAATCAATGTTTATTTATATAGCCCAATATCACAAATGTTACATTTGTCTCAGTGGACTTCACAGTTTGTACAAAATATCAGTATGACAATACGACACCCTCTGTCCTTAGACCCTCTGTCCTCAGACCCTCTGTCCTTAGACCCTCTGTCCTTAGACCCTCTGTCCTCAGACCCTCTGTCCTTAGACCCTCTGACCTTAGACCCTCACATCGTACAAGGAAAAACTTCCGGAGAAAACCCACAGTTTTAAAGGGAAAAATGGGAGAAACCTCAGGGAGAGCAACAGAGGAGGGATCCCTCTCCCAGGACGGACAGACGTGCAATAGATGCCGTGTGTAAATTGAAAAGATAATACATTTGCAACATAGGTAGTCCAAATGTTTGGAAATGCATGTGTGTATAATAAGAAAATGAATCCACAAGGATATCCATCCAGGACCTATGATCCATGACCACAGCCACGACTCAAGATCCAGGGCTCGCGATGCAGGACACAGGACCGCAGGATCATCCATGACTCCGGATCCCGGCGTATATAGACACCAAAAAGAAAGAAATTTGGGGAAGCTGGGTTAATCGGAACATGAGAGTACACAGGTATAGACAGAGAGAAGGAAGAAGTAAGATGTCCCCCGACAAACTAAGCCTATATCAGCAAAACTAGGGGCTGAATCTAATCAGCCCTAACTATAAGCTTTATCAAAAAGGAAGGTCTTAAGCGCACTCTTAAAAACGGATAGGGTGTCTGCCGCCCGAACACAAACTGGAAGCTGATTCCACAAATGTGGAGCTTGATAAGAAAAGGCTCTGGCTCCCATTGTACTTTTAGAGACTCTAGGAACAACCAACAACCCTGCATTCTTGGAACGCAATGCCCTAGTAGGACAGTAGGGTATAATGAGTTCTTTAAGGTAAGATGGCGCCTGCCCATTAAGGGCTTTGTAGGCGAGAAGAAGAATTTTAAATTCTATCCTGTGTTCTATAGGGAGCCAGTGTAAGGCAGCCAGAACAGGAGTAATGTGGTCCCTTTTCCTAACTCTGGTTAGTACACGAGCTGCAGCATTTTGAATCAGCTGAAGCCACTTGACTGACTTCTTGGTACACCCTGATAATAAAGAGTTACAATAATCCAGCCTTGAAGTAACAAATGCATGGACTAGTTTCTCTGCATCGTTTTGAGGCAAGATATGCCTGATTTTTGCAATGTTACGTAGATGGAAGTAGGCGGTCCTTGAAATTGATTTTATGTGGGCGTTAAAGGATAAATCCTGATCAAATATAACACCAAGATTCCTTACAGTCTCACTGGAGGCCAAATTAATGCCATCCATAGTTAGTATATCTTTAGATCATTTGTTTCGTAGATTCTTCGGGCCGAGTACAATAACTTCAGTTTTGGTCGTGTTTAACATCAAAAAGTTTAAGGTCATCCACGTAAGTCCTTAAGGCAGTCTTGAATTTTATTTAGATGATTAATTTCATCAGGCTTGATTGATAAATATAGTTGAGTATCATCCGCATAACAATGAAAGTTTACAGAATGATTCCTTATAATATTGCCTAACGGAAGCATATATAATGTGAACAAAATAGGTCCGAGCACTGAGCCCTGTGGCACTCCATGGCTAACTTTGGTTTGCGTGGAAGATTCATCGTTGACACGTACAAACTGAGAGCGTTCAGATAGATAGGACCTAAACCAACCTAAAGCAGTTCCCTGTATGCCAACTAAGTGCTCTAGTCTTTGCAATAAGATATCATGATCGATAGTATCAAATGCAGCACTGAGATCGAGCAAAACAAGAATAGAGACAAGTCCCTTGTCAGAGGCTATTAGAATGTCATTTGTGACTTTAACCAGAGCTGTCTCTGTGCTATGATGTGTTCTAAAGCCAGACTGAAAATCTTCAAAGAAATCATTGTTTTTTAAGTAATCGCCCAATAATCGCTCTGACCTGGTGAGTCGGCGGCATCTCTAGCAATGAGTGAGTAGCCCACACACCCGCCGCCATGATCATCATCCAGGGAGAGTACAGCCCTGGGCGGTGGACTTCCATGGACGCCAGACCCGGAAGGAATGGCGAACGTGAATGGCACCGCCTCGGCCATATCCTGGTCCCCCAAACACTCGAAGCAAGGTGGTGGGGATCGGCGCCCGCTATTTCAGCCAGGGCACGAAGGACAGGCCCGGGTCTCTAGCAGTGGCGACTCCCTGAAGGTATGATAACTCTTTCTTCTTCTTTCAAACGTCTCAGTCTCTCGTGGAATCACTTCTGGTGCTGAAGAGAAAAGGATGATAGTCAGGAGGCGAGGCCTCCTTTTATACGGTGTGATGCGCACGCATTCAGGTAGGCCCGCCCAAGGCCGGCTACGTCTATAGAAGTCTCAGTGGGAGAATGCTCGCAGGGTAAGGTAGTACCCATAGAGTCCAGTAGAGGGCGGAGCCTGTGAGAGATATAACGTTTCCAGGTGTTATGTATGCTAGCAGCAACACAGGGAGTTAACTCCATTATACAAACATGGGTTAATGATTAGAGGAAACTGAGTTAGTTATTTTGTTACAGTTTCAGCTGTTCTGTTTACAGTTCTGTCATCACATTATTGAATACGATTTGTTCAAACATTGTTGTTTCTTTTGATGTGAAATATTATTTATTTAATTTAAATAAAAAGCAATGTTAATTTTGTTCACAATTTGTTAAGTTAATTTAGTAATATATGTATTTTTGAATCAAGTATTCATCTTTATTGTCTTCATTGTTAGTTTCCACATGCCTAAAACAACCTCAAGCTAAATCTAAAAGTTGATGGCTAAATCAAAGCGTTTGAGAAATTGTGCAAGGCATACAGTAATAGTCCGAATAGTCGATTAATCGTTTCATTAATCGATTATCAAATGAGTCGTTTGTTTAGCCCTATTATCCCATGTATAAATAAAACGTGTTATTCAGCAACCCTTGCAATTTGGGATTTTATTTTTGGTTGGTAGACCTCGGTGAGCTGTTCATTTCAAAAGTAGCTCACCTGCCAAAAAAGTGTGGGCACCCCTGTTGTAGAAGGTGCACTCGGGCTAAGCTGGCACTGTGCCTCTGATACCTTGGGCTATAGACATATACCTGTCCCCTATCAAACTCTAACCATGGGAAATGTATATAAGTGCTGGCTTCACAATACAACCCCTTAGGATACATAATCCCGTTCACCACTAGAGCCAAAGTCCTGCTCCAGCAGCTCTGGGTGAACAATAAGCAGTGGGACCAGCCCATCCCCACTGGTGACCTGCAACATGCCTGGGCCGACTGGGAAGGGGAACTCCCCAACCTGGTTCACATCTCCTTCCCCTGGTGGTACGACGGAGATGACCCTCATGTCCCTTGCGAAGTTATGGACAGAGAGCTACACATATTCTGTGATGCTTCAGAGAAAGCATACGGTTCAGTGGCATACATGAAAACAACAAACCAGACAGGTGAGACTAACGTCACCTTTGTAATGGCCAGATCACGTGTAGCTCCTCTAAAGCAACTGACTATACCCTGCTTAGAGTTATCTGCAGCCCTGACTGGAGCCCAGCTAGGTAAACTGATCAAATCTGAACTGACAGTCCCCATTGACAGAACCCTTTTGTGGTCTGATTCCACTGTGGTACTGACATGGCTGCACTCCGAGTCCTGCAGGTATAAGGTGATGCAGCCAACAGGATTGTGGAGATACTAGACCTAACCTCAGCAAGCGAATGGAGGTGGATTCAAAGTCAAACCCAGCAGACGATATCACCAGAGGTAAGCCACTCAAAGATCTTACCACAATTCATCGATGGCATAAAGGCCCCGCATTTCTTTATCTGCCCACTAGCCAATGGCCCGTCTGTCCTGCTCCTACCAAAGAGATAACCACAGAGTGGAGAAAACCCCTTTTTTGTGGCCTCATACAACCTAATGAGCCCTCTGACCTACCTGACCCACAGCAGTATGACACCTGGACAAACCACATAGATGCTGCATACCAAGCAATGCAAACCTCAACCAGTCGTCCTAACACAGAGGACCATCAGCCCATCAAGAACCAAAGCCGAAACTGCATTAATCTCCTGCGCTCAATCCCAGAGCTTCCCAGAGGAGTATCAGGCACTAAAACTGGGTAAACAAATTGCCCCGAATAGTCGTTTGGCACCGCTCTCCCCTGAGTTTGATAGAGCCCTTGAAATCTTACGTGGCAGACTTAGGGAGAGTAAAGACCTTGAGCCTGATACCATCCATCCCATAGTGCTTGACCCTAAGCATCCACTAACACAGCTTCTGATTAACCAGTTAAGCCCCAAGCCTGTTTTAAGGTCTCAGGCTAGAAAATGACATTCCCAGAACAAATGGCCATATCTACACTTCTAAAAGGGGTGAGTAAATAATCTTTTTTTCTCAAAGCAATGATAAACCTGTGAGTTGGATGTAGAAAAGTCAGAATCAATATAGAATGTTTCGATACTAAAGTAAATTCAGATTGAACATAGTAAAAAAATGTAAATGATTGTGTCCGTCCAAAAAATAAACATTACTTATAGTGAAAACCACCCTTGGATGATGGTAAGGTAGACTAAAAGCTTTAGGAATCCAAAGTACAACATATAATAAGTACCCTGTATCAAGATTGATGCAAAACAAGTGACATTTGACCTTTTTAGAGAGATTTAGCAAAAAAAACTCCACCTCTGAGGGGATTTGGGTGGAAATGGCCGTTTTTACAGTTTCTCTGGAACCCATTGGTCGATTTTGGTGATTGACATCTCTTTCTGACCGTTAGAGCCAATAGAATCTAAGGGGGATTTCCACATACACCTTACCATTGAGAAATGAGAGCTATGCGCACACAGTTTTGCATGAGAGTGAACCTATCTCTCGCTCTGACATCTGGAAACGGAAAAGCAGGTTTATTGCTTATGGATTATCAGAAATCATTCAAAGGGACACAGACACATTGGATTAACCTATGGATTAACTTCAGCAGCGTTTTTATCGTTTTAATGCCATTGAACAACTTTTGATCGGAACAACAGCAAAGGTAAGAATATCTCTGTGTTTCCTCCGCAAATGTACGTGGTGTGATGTCTGGGTTTGCTTCCCCTGTCGCGAGTTCTGATCGCTCAGTGATGATACTTATATTCCTGGAATCTTTTAACAAAAGGGAATATGAACATTTTTATGAAAGCAAAACACATTTTCAATGTCATGTTTAAAATTGAGATTTCTTTTAACTTCAATTTAAAATATGCAAACGTAATTTATGAACAGAAACAAAGTTAACAAAACTGTCTCTATTGTCTCTAAGGCTGGAGCCACACGAGGACGATAACGCAAACGGATCGCAATCGTTATCAAAAAAGTCTTCCGTCTACATGCAATAGGCACCAGAAACGTGTCCGTTCACACGAAAGCGCTGGAGACGCTGTAGTACATATGCCAGGCCTGTAAGTGGCGCTGTACTCCTGCCACAAAAGCAGCGAAGAAGACTTCCCGCACATGGTTGCCATGGTTGCCCTTCTGTTTATTCTCCGCTGTGGCTCTTTTTCTCCCTCCCCGAGGCAAGCGTTTGCTCCTGCTGTAAATCTCTCCGGTAGTCCACCAGCAGATGACAAACACCCACCTCTCCGCCTCTTCCAAGGGACAAGGGGACCGTGCGGCAGAGTTTCAGTTAGATTTGTTTTCGTCTGTCAACATGTCCGTTAAAGTTGAAATCTTCCAATCCGGACAAAATTTGAAAAGTGCCGGTCAGAGGTCTTCTTTGTTATTTATTGAGCTTTAAAACTAATTGGTATCGACTCTATATAATAATATAAGAATACAAAACGGAGCCTCTCTTTTCCTCTCCCTCTTCTGAGAGCCCAGCAGCTGATCTCTGAGCAGAGAGGTGGGGAGAGGCGGGAGAGGCGGGGCTATTGCTTCATCGTTATCAGGACATGATCGTATAGGCGTAAACACGGAGCCGTTTGCCCCCAGAGCGTTTCGTTTGCAGATCTACCCACCTTGGGACCCGTTATCGTTTTCTGCGTTTCCATGTCGGCCTCGTGTGGCCGAACGTCTATCTGATAGTGAACTGTAGCGGATACGACCGTTATCGTCCTCGTGTGGCCGAACGTCTATCTGATAGTGAACTGTAGCAGATACGACCGTTATTGTCCTCGTGTGGCCGAACGTCTATCTGATAGTGAACTGTAGCAGATACGATCGCTATCGTCCTCGTGTGGCCGAACGTCTATCTGATAGTGAACTGTAGCAGATACGACCGTTATCGTCCTCGTGTGGCCGAACGTCTATCTGATAGTGAACTGTAGCAGATACGACCGTTATCGTCCTTGTGTGGCCGAACGTCTATCTGATAGTGAACTGTAGCAGATACGACCGTTATCGTCCTCGTGTGGCCGAACGTCTATCTGATAGTGAACTTTAGCAGATACGATCGCTATCGTCCTCGTGTGGCCGAACGTCTATCTGATAGTGAACTGTAGCAGATACGATCGCTATCGTCCTCGTGTGGCTGAACGTCTATCTGATAGAGAACTGTAGCAGATACGATCGCTATCGTCCTCGTGTGGCCGAACCTCTATCTGATAGAGAACTGTAGCAGATACGACCGTTATCGTCCTCGTGTGGCCGAACGTCTATCTGATAGTGAACTGTAGCAGATACGACCGTTATCGTCCTCGTGTGGCCGAACGTCTATCTGATAGTGAACTGTAGCAGATACGATCGCTATCGTCCTCATGTGGCCGAACGTCTATCTGATAGAGAACTGTAGCAGATACGACCGTTATCGTCCTCGTGTGGCCGAACGTCTATCTGATAGTGAACTGTAGCAGATACGACCGTTATCGTCCTCGTGTGGCCGAACGTCTATCTGATAGTGAACTGTAGCAGATACGACCGTTATCGTCCTCGTGTGGCCGAACGTCTATCTGATAGTGAACTGTAGCAGATACGACCGTTATCGTCCTCGTGTGGCCGAACGTCTATCTGATAGTGAACTGTAGCAGATACGACCGTTATCGTCCTCGTGTGGCCGAACGTCTATCTGATAGTGAACTGTAGCAGATACGACCGTTATCGTCCTCGTGTGGCCGAACGTCTATCTGATAGTGAACTGTAGCAGATACGACCGTTATCGTCCTCGTGTGGCCGAACGTCTATCTGATAGTGAACTGTAGCAGATACGACCGTTATCGTCCTCGTGTGGCCGGGGCTTAAGATGTGTTGATCCTGGATGTTGGACCTAACCCTTAAGGCCCGGACACACCAAGCTGACACCAAATAACTGACACAGACTGACCCGACTGTTGCGCCGCCTCACGTCTCTGCGTCTTGGGTGTGTCGCACTGGAACACACCGTAAAGACTTCAGCCGACGGCCAAGAAGCACGTACGCACTGCGGGCAGTCGGCCAAAGGCAGTCGGCAAAAGAAATCACTCTGATTGGCTGTTCAGCTAGCGAATCAGTTTTCTTTAAAAAATAAACAGGCGTTTAATTTCTTAACCTTCCACACTATTTTACAGAAGCATAAACGTCATGCCTGGTGCTGCGTTCACCAGCAAGGAACAAACACACATGCCCCCCCTCCCCTCTCTTCCCAGCCACATTTATAGGAGACCGCCCGCCTTCCCATTCCAACCTGGCCAATCAGGTCATGGATCTGAAAGGGGAGTGAAGGGTTAAATACAGATTTAAACACCGTTGTCTACATTTAATAAAATCCTAAAGGCTTAATTAAATTCATAATTGTATCAACATACATATTGTACCTTCAACAACAACAAGGTCTGCTTAATACGGATAGTTTTTAACCTAATTGACACTCGTAAAATCACACATTTACTGACCAATCACGTGCAAGACTCCGCCTACTCATACGGCACATAAGGAGTACTTTGGAGCTCCCCCTTTGAGTCCTGGCACAAGATGGCTTCCAGGTCTGAACAAAGGAACAGGAGATTACTTTGTGATTGTGTGTTTTAAAGACTGTTAAATTAATTTAGATGCATTTTATTAATTTGTCTATGTAAACTGGTTTTATAACTTTAAATGAAATAAAGGCAATTCTGAAGAAAAATGTACGACCTAAACAAACAAATAGTTAAGCCAAAATGTTAGGGTTAGGGTCAGCAGGAGAGGACTCTTTAAAGTAGAGACACTACATACTGATATACACCTGAACATCAGCAGGAGAGGACTCTTTAAAGCAGAGACACTCCATACTGATATACACCTGAACATCAGCAGGAGAGGACTCTTTAAAGTAGAGACACTACATACTGATATACACCTGAACATCAGCAGGAGAGGACTCTTTAAAGTAGAGACACTACATACTGATATACACCTGAACATCAGCAGGAGAGGACTCTTTAAAGTAGAGACACTACATACTGATATACACCTGAACATCAGCAGGAGAGGACTCTTTAAAGTAGAGACACTACATACTGATATACACCTGAACATCAGCAGGAGAGGACTCTTTAAAGTAGAGACACTACATACTGATATACACCTGAACATCAGCAGGAGAGGACTCTTTAAAGTAGAGACACTACATACTGATATACACCTGAACATCAGCAGGAGAGGACTCTTTAAAGTAGAGACACTACATACTGATATACACCTGAACATCAGCAGGAGAGGACTCTTTAAAGTAGAGACACTACATACTGATATACACCTGAACATCAGCAGGAGAGGACTCTTTAAAGTAGAGACACTACATACTGATATACACCTGAACATCAGCAGGAGAGGACTCTTTAAAGTAGATACACTACATACTGATATACACCTGAACATCAGCAGGAGAGGACTCTTTAAAGTAGAGACACTACATACTGATATACACCTGAACATCAGCAGGAGAGGACTCTTTAAAGTAGAGACACTACATACTGATATACACCTGAACATCAGCAGGAGAGGACTCTTTAAAGTAGAGACACTACATACTGATATACACCTGAACATCAGCAGGAGAGGACTCTTTAAAGTAGAGACACTACATACTGATATACACCTGAACATCAGCAGGAGAGGACTCTTTAAAGTAGAGACACTACATACTGATATACACCTGAACGTCAGCAGGAGAGGACTCTTTAAAGTAGAGACACTACATACTGATATACACCTGAACATCAGCAGGAGAGGACTCTTTAAAGTAGAGACACTACATACTGATATACACCTGAACATCAGCAGGAGAGGACTCTTTAAAGTAGAGACACTACATACTGATATACACCTGAACATCAGTAGGAGAGGACTCTTTAAAGTAGAGACACCACATACTGATATACACCTGAACATCAGCAGGAGAGGACTCTTTAAAGTAGAGACACTACATACTGATATACACCTGAACATCAGCAGGAGAGGACTCTTTAAAGTAGAGACACTACATACTGATATACACCTGAACATCAGCAGGAGAGGACTCTTTAAAGTAGAGACACTACATACTGATATACACCTGAACATCAGCAGGAGAGGACTCTTTAAAGTAGAGACACTACATACTGATATACACCTGGACATCAGCAGGAGAGGACGCTTTAAAGTAGAGACACTACATACTGATATACACCTGAACATCAGCAGGAGAGGACTCTTTAAAGTTGAGACACTACATACTGATATACACCTGAACATCAGAGGGAGAGGACTCTTTAAAGTAGAGACACTACATACTGATATACACCTGGACATCAGCAGGAGAGGACTCTTTAAAGTAGAGACACTACATACTGATATACACCTGGACATCAGCAGGAGAGGACTCTTTAAAGTAGAGACACTACATACTGATATACACCTGGACATCAGCAGGAGAGGACTCTTTAAAGTAGAGACACTACATACTGATATACACCTGAACATCAGCAGGAGAGGACTCTTTAAAGTAGAGACACTACATACTGATATACACCTGGACATCAGCAGGAGAGGACGCTTTAAAGTAGAGACACTACATACTGATATACACCTGAACATCAGCAGGAGAGGACTCTTTAAAGTAGAGACACTACATACTGATATACACCTGGACATCAGCAGGAGAGGACGCTTTAAAGTAGAGACACTACATACTGATATACACCTGAACATCAGCAGGAGAGAACTCTTTAAAGTAGAGACACTACATACTGATATACACCTGAACATCAGCAGGAGAGGACTCTTTAAAGTAGAGACACTACATACTGATATACACCTGAACATCAGCAGGAGAGGACTCTTTAAAGTAGAGACACTACATACTGATATACACCTGAACATCAGCAGGAGAGGACTCTTTAAAGTAGAGACACTACATACTGATATACACCTGGACATCAGCAGGAGAGGACGCTTTAAAGTAGAGACACTACATACTGATATACACCTGAACATCAGCAGGAGAGGACTCTTTAAAGTTGAGACACTACATACTGATATACACCTGAACATCAGAGGGAGAGGACTCTTTAAAGTAGAGACACTACATACTGATATACACCTGGACATCAGCAGGAGAGGACTCTTTAAAGTAGAGACACTACATACTGATATACACCTGAACATCAGCAGGAGAGGACTCTTTAAAGTAGAGACACTACATACTGATATACACCTGAACATCAGCAGGAGAGGACTCTTTAAAGTAGAGACACTACATACTGATATACACCTGAACATCAGCAGGAGAGGACTCTTTAAAGTAGAGACACTACATACTGATATACACCTGAACCCATATCTAAAATAAGAGTCTGTAAAATAAACCCCACAATGTTCAAGTTTATTTTCTCCTTAAATAAAAGTACAGGTTTAAAGTCCTTAATAACCCAAATGACCCCCAGTGTCAGGGATAACAGTGATAGGAGTATATTGTGATGAAGTGAACACTGACCTGAGGTCTGGGGGTCTCTTTGTTCTCCTCCATGCTGCTCTCAGTGCTCCTTCTCCTGCTGGCTCTCTGAAATAAGTATTAACACTACAGTCACCACAAAACCAATCTACAGCTAAGAAGTAGCTTAGCAGCAGAGGTGGGAAGTACACTTACTCAAGTACTGTACTTAAGTACAACTATAGAGGTACTTGTACTTTACCTGAGTATTTACATTGTATTCTACTTCTACCCCTCTCCAGTTCAGAGGTACATGGTGTACTTCTACTCCACTACATGTATTTAATACCTTTAGTTACTTCACAGATCTGGATGAATGATGTGAAATATAATCAAGTGTTAAATCAGACTTTAGTTCCACCTGGAGTAAATCCACAAGCTACAAATGAAAGCCGTTGTTTATCCGATGGGAAAATGTGGTTTTGTGACAGTTGTTCTAATAATGAACACATACACAATACAATAAGTAAGGCATTACAAAAATCAGTGTTTTTATACTTGAGGTATGAGTGTCATCTCAAATGAAGGCAAGGCTACACAGACTATAATGCTGTTTGAGTTTAAGCTTCAGTTGAAAGGAAACAGTGTTTCTGTTTCATAAGTCAGGTGTCCATGTTCTGCATTAAACAACTCAAAGAATGGAAGTAGCCAAAATAAAAAGCAGAACGGAAATGAAGGCAATACGTCTATCTTTAATATCTATATCTGTATTTCAAAATGTATTTTAGCGGTGCTGGTAATCCACGTGTTTAAAGAATGTAACAGTAATCTGATTACTTGTTTTTGTAACGTAATTATAATCAAATATAGTTAACATCTTTTCTGTATCCTGATTAAGTCATCTCGTTACTCCCGAGCACATTAACACCCCTTTATTAATGCTTAGCGATTAGCCACATAGCAGTGATGTTACGTATTGCGCCGAGGCTTCGGAGCGTGTGTCGAGTAATCCCCGAAGCTTTTTGTGAAGCTTGTATCGAGGCTTGTATCGTTTTGGGCCAGTGACGTCATCGATGACAAACGAAGCCTCGCTGCCTGTCGACACCACGTGACTGCTTCAGGAAGTGCTTCAGATCGGTTGAACCACAACGCTCATAATACCCATGGATGTATAATAAGAACCATATTACCCCTCCTGTACCCGGGCCCGGTGACACGATGCAATCAAGAGAGCTCAGACCCTCACTCATATAGAGGTCGGAGCATGCCATAAGTATAAATAGATACAAGCATAAATACATGTATAAAAACATGAATAAATAAATACAGGACTAAATATGGTGCAGTGTTTTCAGGGGGATTCAGAGGGTGGGCTGTGGCTCAATACGTCTTTGTTGTTGTTTCTAAAAGCTACAGCTAAATGAGATAATGTAGTTAATAAATGTATTCTTTGATATGGTTTAGCCTTTCTCCGGCTACAACATGGTTACGAATATTATTAAGGAATACAAATCCCTCTTTGCAATGTTTACCAGCCTCCTTAGGCTTTTCAGTCACAATCATTAAACTGGAATAAAAACAATATTGTTATCATGAACATATGATTTAATGTTCGTTGCTTAGAGTTATTCTAAGGCTTTACTCAATGGGGACTCGGTATGAGAGAGAGCACACTGTTGAGATGTCCAATCTGCCTGTTTTACACACTTTGACCAGCAGGGGGGTTTGTGTTCAGATGAAGCCCATGATGAAGCCTCACGAGATGAAGCCTCACAAGATGAAGCCTCACGAGATGAAGACTCACGAGATGAAGCCTCACGAGATGAAGCCTCAGGAGATGAAGCCTCACGAGATGAAGCCTCACGAGATGAAGCCTCAGGAGATGAAGCCTCAGGAGATGAAGCCTCACGAGATGAAGCCTCACGAGATGAAGCCTCACGAGATGAAGCCTCAGGAGATGAAGCCTCAGGAGATGAAGCCTCACGAGATGAAGCCTCACGAGATGAAGCCTCACGAGATGAAGCCTCACGAGATGAAGCCTCACGAGATGAAGCCCCATGAGATGAAGCCTCACGAGATGAAGCCTCACGAGATGAAGCCTCAGGAGATGAAGCCTCAGGAGATGAAGCCTCAGGAGATGAAGCCTCACGAGATGAAGCCTCACGAGATGAAGCCTCACGAGATGAAGCCTCACGAGATGAAGCCTCACGAGATGAAACCTCACGAGATGAAGCCCCATGAGATGAAGCCTCATGAGATGAAACCTCACGAGATGAAGCCCCATGAGATGAAGCCTCATGAGATGAAACCTCACGAGATGAAGCCCCATGAGATGAAGCCTCAGGAGATGAAGCCCATGAGATGAAGCCTTACGGCCCGTCTACGCTACAGGCATCGAAAAATGCTTTCAACGCTTCGCCCATTCATTTGAATGGGGTGACGTAGAAGATTTGTAATCTTCGCCGAACTGCATTGTGGGGAGCATGGCATGGCTTTGCAAGCATCACGAGCATCTATCGGCATCAAAAGTTGAACAATGTTCAACTTTTGAGGCTCGATGCTTGGCATCAGCCAATCAAATCCCGTTTATGCAATTCCCGCCAGTACAAGCGCTAGCCAATCAAACCGCGTGCAAGCTGGGAGAGCCAGACCGCAGTTCATTTCCTCATATTCCAAACGAGAAATTACGGTAGCAAATCACCCGGTTCTGTACGACCAGAACTATTTACCGGGATACAAACCGGAGGAACCAGGCATGGAGGGAGGAGGCATGGAGGGAGGTGGCAGAGACAGTGGGTGAAACTGGTAGGTTTTCGCCTGTTTGGGGATTTTATATCCAGTTTACTTTGTTTTAACATTGCTATTGCTTTGTATGTCGGGGGCGGGAGATTCATGTGATTGGTTGTTGGTCGCCTTGGGCGCGAGAAATCGCCAAGCCTCAGACACGCCCAGCTTCAAGATTTTTTGATGCCTGTAGTGTAGACGGGGCGTCATGAGATGAAGCCTCATGAGATGAAGCCTCACGAGATGAAGCCTCACGAGATGAAGCCTCACGAGATGTAGCCTCACGAGATGAAGCCTCATGAGATGAAGCCTCATGAGATGAAGCCCATGAGATGAAGCCTCATGAGATGAAGCCTCACGAGATGAAGCCTCACGAGATGAAGCCCCATGAGATGAAGCCTCATGAGATGAAGCCTCATGAGATGAAGCCTCATGAGATGAAGCCCCATGAGATGAAGCCTCATGAGATGAAGCCTCATGAGATGAAGCCCATGAGATGAAGCCTCACGAGATGAAGCCCCATGAGATGAAGCCTCATGAGATGAAGCCTCACGAGATGAAGCCCCATGAGATGAAGCCCCATGAGATGAAGCCTCATGAGATGAAGCCCCATGAGATGAAGCCTCATGAGATGAAGCCTCATGAGATGAAGCCCCATGAGATGAAGCCTCATGAGATGAAGCCTCATGAGATGAAGCCTCATGAGATGAAGCCCCATGAGATGAAGCCTCATGAGATGAAGCCTCATGAGATGAAGTCCATGAGAGGAATCAATCAATCAATATTTATTTATAGCCCAATATCACAAATGTTACATTTGTCTCAGTGGACTTCACAGTGTGTACAGAATATCAGTATGACAATACGACACCCTTTGTCCTCAGACCCTCTGTCCTCAGACCTTCTGTCCTTAGACCCTCTGTCCTTAGACCCTCTGTCCTTAGACCCTCACATCGTACCGGGAAAAACTTCCGGAGAAACCCCAAAGTTTAAAGGGAACATGGGAGAAAGCTCAGGGAGAGCAACAGAGGAGGGATCCCTCTCCCAGGACGGACAGACGTGCAATAGATGCCGTGTGTAAATTGAAAAGATAATACATTTGCAACATAGGTAGTCCAAATGTTTGGAAATGCATGTGTGTATAATAGGAAGATGAATCCACGAGGATATCCATCCAGGACCTATGATCCAGGAACACAGCCACGACTCAAGATCCAGGGCTCGCGATGCAGGACACAGGACCGCAGGATCATCCATGACTCCGGATCCCGGCGTATATAGACACCAAAAAGAAAGAAATTTGGGGAAGCTGGGTTAATCGGAACATGAGAGTACACAGGTATAGACAGAGAGAAGGAAGAAGTAAGATGTCCCCCGACAAACTAAGCCTATATCAGCAAAACTAGGGGCTGAATCTAATCAGCCCTAACTATAAGCTTTATCAAAAAGGAAGGTCTTAAGCGCACTCTGAAAAACGGATAGGGTGTCTGCCGCCCGAACACAAACTGGAAGCTGATTCCACAAATGTGGAGCTTGATAAGAAAAGGCTCTGGCTCCCATTGTACTTTTAGAGACTCTAGGAACAACCAACAACCCTGCATTTTTGGAATGCAATGCCCTAGTAGGACAGTAGGGTATAATGAGTTCTTTAAGGTAAGATGGCGCCTGCCCATTAAGGGCTTTGTAGGCGAGAAGAAGAATTTTAAATTCTATCCTGTGTTCTATAGGGAGTCAGTGTAAGGCAGCCAGAACAGGAGTAATGTGGTCCCTTTTCCTAACTCTGGTTAGTACACGAGCTGCAGCATTTTGAATCAGCTGAAGCCACTTGACTGACTTCTTGGTACACCCTGATAATAAAGAGTTACAATAATCCAGCCTTGAAGTAACAAATGCATGGACTAGTTTCTCTGCATCGTTTTGAGGCAAGATATGCCTGATTTTTGCAATGTTACGTAGATGGAAGTAGGCGGTCCTTGAAATTGATTTTATGTGGGCGTTAAAGGATAAATCCTGATCAAATATAACACCAAGATTCCTTACAGTCTCACTGGAGGCCAAATTAATGCCATCCATAGTTAGTATATCTTTAGATAATTTGTTTCGTAGATTCTTCGGGCCAAGTACAATAACTTCAGTTTTGGTCGTGTTTAACATCAAAAAGTTTAAGGTCATCCACGTTTTAAAGTCCTTGAGGCAGTCTTGAATTTTATTTAGATGATTAATTTCATCAGGCTTGATTGATAAATATAGTTGAGTATCATCTGCATAACAATGAAAGTTTACAGAATGATTCCTTATAATATTGCCTAACGGAAGCATATATAATGTGAACAAAATAGGTCCGAGCACTGAGCCCTGTGGCACTCCATGGCTAACTTTGGTTTGCGTGGAAGATTCTTCGTTGACACGTAAAAACTGAGAGCGTTCAGATAGATAGGACCTAAACCAGCCTAAAGCAGTTCCCTGTATGCCAACTAAGTGCTCTAGTCTTTGCAATAAGATATCATGATCGATAGTATCAAATGCAGCACTGAGATCGAGCAAAACAAGAATAGAGACAAGTCCCTTGTCAGAGGCTATTAGAATGTCATTTGTGACTTTAACCAGAGCTGTCTCTGTGCTATGATGTGTTCTAAAGCCAGACTGAAAATCTTCAAATAAATCATTGTTTTTTAAGTAATCACACAGCTGTTTAGCGACTGCTTTCTCAAGAATCTTTGAGAGGAAAGGAAGATTAGAAATAGGTCTATAATTGGCTAAAACCTCTGGATCGAGGTTGTGCTTTTTAAGAAGCGGTTTTATCACTGCTACTTTGAATGATTGTGGAACATAGCCTGATAATAAAGACATATTCATAATATTTAATAAAGAAGTGCCAATTAATGGAAAAACTTCCTTCAACAGCTTAGTTGGAATTGGGTCTAACATACACGTTGATGGTTTAGAAGAGAGAATCATTGAATTTAATTGTTCAAGGTTTATGGCTGAAAAGCATTCTAGTTTACTATCTAGTGTAATATTAGAACTTACGTTTCCGGGAGCTGTTGATAACACTATACTGGTCAAAGGCAAGATGTCATTAATTTTGTTTCTAAGAGTAACAATTTTATGGTTAAAAAAGCACATCAAATCATTACTACTGAGTGCTATGGGAATAGAAGGCTCAATCGAGCTGTGGCTCTCTGTCAGCCTGGCTACAGTGCTGAAAAGAAATCTGTGTTATTCTTATTCTCATCTATTAATGAAGAGTAGTAGGCTGCTCTCGCTTTACGCAGTGCTTTCTTATATTCATTGAGAGTAATATGCCAAATTAAACGAGATTCTTCAAGTTTAGTGGAACGCCATATCCTTTCAAGTTGTCTCGACTTTTGCTTTATTTTGCGGGTTTGGGCATTATGCCATGGAGCTAATCTATGTTGTTTTATTTTCTTCTTTTTCAAAGGAGCAACAGAGTCTCATTTTATTCGCAGCGCATCTGTAGCACTATCAACAACATGATCAATTTGGGGTGGTGTACATTTTGTATAAGTTTCCTCCCCTACATGCAGACATGCTATCGAGTTAAGTATTGGTGGAATCTCTTCCTTAAATGTGGCTATAGTACTAACAGATAGGTTTCTGCTGCAGGAGCTTTTGACTAATGCTTTGTAGTCTAGTAACAGTACTTCAAAAGTTACTAAGAAATGGTCGGATAAAGCAGGATTATGCGGTTCCACTAATAGTTGCTCAATTTCAATACCATAAATCAGAACAAGGTCGAGAGTGTGATTATAGCAGTGGGTTGGTTTATTTACACTGACAGAAACCAACAGAATCTAATATAGAGTTAAATGCAACAGTAAGGCTATTTTTATCATCGTCAACATGAATATTAAAGTCACCTACGATAATTACTTTATCTGTTTTAAGAATCAAAGTTGATAAAAACTCTGAGAATTCTGATAAGAATTCTGAATAAGGACCTGGTGCACGGTACAATGTAACAAATAAGATTGGCTGCAAAGTTTTCCAGGTCGGATGCGTAAGACTAAAAACGAGACTTTCAAAGGAGGTATAATTTAATTTTGGTTTAGTATTGATAAGTAAACTTGAGTCAAAGATTGCTGCAACTCCACCTCCTCGGCCCACGCCTCGGGCAATATGAGTATTGATATGGCTGGGTGGAGTGGCCTCATTTATGCTGACATATTCTTCATGTCTCAACCAAGTTTCAGTGAGACAGCATATATCAATATTATAATCTGATATTAAATCATTTACCAATATTGCTTTAGATGCTAGAGATCTTATGTTTAAGAGACCACATTTAATATTCCTGTTTTGTTGCACTGTAGTAGTTGTTACATTTACTTTTATTAGGTTATTATGTATGACACCTCTATTAGGTTTTACCTTAAATTGTCCTTGGGCAGACACACACACCGCTAATATTGGGTATTTTATTGGGTTCGGGATTCCTATGGATGACTGCCTAGGAGAGAGCGCAGAGAAGCGTGTAAGACTGCGACTCTGCCTCCTGGTCTCAACTCCAGTTTGTCATGGATTAAGTCCACAAAGCCCTGAAATGTTTGCCGAAATGAGATCTGCACCTTCCAAAGTAGGATGAATGCCGTCTCTCTTAATCAGACCAGGTTTTCCCCAGAAGGCTGTCCAATTATTTACGAAGCCCACATTGTTTGCTGGGCACCACCAAGACAACCAGCGCTGAAATGATGACATGCGGCTATACATGTCATCATTGATCAGATTGGGGAGGGGACCAGAGAAGATTACGGTGTCCGACATTGTTTTAGCATAACTACACACCGACTCCACATTAAGTTTGGTGCATTCTGATGAAGCCTCATGAGATGAAGCCCATGATGAAGCCTCATGAGATGGAGCCTCATGAGGCTTCATCTCATGAGGCTCCATCTCATGAGATGAAGCCTCACGAGATGAAACCCATGAGATGAAGCCTTTTGCGAACCAATTGGCTGGAAAGCTTCAAAGCTTCATAAGGCTTCATCTCGCCATCACTATTCGACAGTCACACAGATTAAAATACTCAACAGTGGAATTAATACCGAAGGTATTTGAGAAACTGATTGGCAAACAAATCATCAATCATCTCAAGAACAGCTCCTTTCCACTGCATCCAATGCAATTTGGATTCAGGGCTAATCACTCAACAGAAACAGCGACATGCTTCTTCGTGGAGAAAGTTAAGGCATCAATGGACAGGGGTGGGGTTGTGGGGGCCGTGTTCCTTGACTTACGGAAAGCTTTTGACACTGTTAATCACAACATCTTATTGCAAAAAATACTCAACTTAAATGTTCCTATAGAATTCACCAACCTCTTTAATTCGTATCTTTCATCCCGCTCCCAATGTGTTCAAACTGAGAACCATAAGTCTAGTGTTTGTCAACTGGAGTACCACAGGGCTCTGTATTGGGCCCAATCCTGTTTCGTATGTACATAAATGATCTGCCTTCTGTGTGTGGAGAATGTGATGTATTAATGTATGCTGATGACACAGTTGTTTTTACTCATGGCAGAACCGCAGAAGGGGCTGCTACCAAGGTCACTGCTGTGTTGGAGAATATTACATCCTGGCTTAACAATAATTGTTTGAAACCAAATATCTCAAAGACAGTGTCTATATTCTTCTCCAAGGGCCTCAGAATTATAATGGCGCGTTTCCACTGCAGCGGGTAGCTCGCTTTAAGCGTGCCGAGCCGTGCGGGGCCCGTTTTTGGTTGCGTTTCCACTTGGCCTAGTTTTGGCCCGGGGCTACTTTTTCACCTTTTTTCTGGCCCGACTAAATCGTGGTTCTAGGGCCAGGAACAACCAGGCTGAGTCGGGCTGAGTATGCTAAACTAGAGTGAGAATCGCTGGCATGGGGGCTACAACTACAACAAGATGAACATATTTGACCGTGATTTAATTGTAATACACGTTTCAAAATGATGCCGAAGTAACAACATACTGATACTGGTTAGTAAAAACCATGAATTAATGCTTTGACAAGTCTGCAGACAGACGGCAGAGAAACACCTTTTAGAATGCTTGTTTTCTGAATGGAGCTTGGCTAAGCTAACGTTATATATGCTCCGACCGTCCACACTCACAACAACGGCCTACAGACATAAACAAACCAGCGACTGTATTCTCCATGACACAGACAGTCTGTGGTTTGGACTTGTTTAACTTTTGTCTAGTTTCTGAACAGATATGAAGAGCTGTGAGCTCTGAGTGCTAAGAGCTAACGGCTGTGTTGTTGTTTGGGGCGCTCATTGAAGATGACGTCACGGCTCCGCCTACACTGCGTTACTATAGTAACTACCCCAGTTCCTAAACTGTAATGGAAGCGCAGCATTAAAGTGAGCCGGGCCTAATAAGGCCTAACCAAACCGAGCGAGGCCTGCAGTGGAAACGCGCCATAACAGAACAAGATGTTTTCCTTTCTGGAAGGAGACTTCAGGTTGTCTCGGAGTACAAGTACTTAGGAGTACATATTGACACAAACCTCAATTTCAAAACCCATATCAAAAAGGTCTGCAATAAAGTAAAGTCCAATCTGTCAAATTACCGATACATTAGAAACTTCCTATCATCTGCAGCAGCTAAGCTATACCTTCACTCAATGGTCCTCTCCCACATCTACTACTGTCTGATCAGCTGCTCTCATGCACACTCTACAGCTCTAAGGCCACTGGAATCACTGTATAAACAAGCACTCAGAACACGAGACAAAAAGCCATTCCGGTATCATCATTGTCACATTGTTAAAAAGTATAATCTGTTGAGCTGGGAAAATCTCATAGTTTACAAAAACATCTGCTTAGTTTATAAGATCACTCGTGGGTTGGCTCCTCCTCCTCCTCTGGCTGCATCAGCCTAAAGTCCACCTCAACCAGGGCTACTAGAGGTGCGGCTAGGGGAGACTGCACCATCCCATTTAGGAAGAGCGCATTCAGCCAGGCTGTCTTTCATTCCACGCATCCCATCAATGGAATTCAATACCACAACCAATGAGAGAGTCCTCATCCTACTACACATCCAAGCACAGTGTTACAAAGTGGCTCATTGAAAACCAACAGTGTAGCACTGATGTGTGTAGGGGTGTGTGTGTGTGTGTGTGTGTGTGTGTGTGTGTGTGTTTGTGTGTGTAGGTGTGTGTGTGTGTGTGTGTGTGTGTGTAGGTGTGTGTGTGTGTGTTGTAAATGTTTTATTTATTTATTATCATGACTTGCTCTCATCTGTATTCAGTGATGTCATCTATTGTAAATGTGTACAATGGTATAACAATGTTGTGGTATTTGTATTATTGCTTGTAGGATGTCTCTCTCCATCTGGCAAAGAGACTATCGCTGAAAACTAGCCTTTTGGCTCATTCGAGTACTTTTACATGTTTTTAATATGTTGATTAATGTACACTGTCCCTTGTTTTAAATAAATCAATTCAATTCAACTTCTGTTCTGACCTGAGATCTGTAGTTCTTCTTCTTCTTCTTCTTCTTCTTCTTCTTCTTCTTCTTCTTCTTCTTCTTCTTCTTCTTCTTCTTCTTCTTCTTCTTCTTCTTCTTCTTGTGTGGGGACAAAGTGCATTCGGACTGGGAGCTACTTTACTCAAGTAGAAGTACAGATACTCGTGTTTAAAAATACGATGGATACACGGATCGTGTTCAAATCAATAGGCACGCAATGACTCTAAAGAATAATGATCACGCCACCAAGTTCTGTGAGGAGTCTCAAACAGGCGGTTTTGAATCATTTTAGTCAAGTTTGTTTTTTATAAATCTCAAAGATTGCTTAGAAATTGGCGCACTGTATGTCCACAGCAGAAATGCAGCCTGCCAGTATCAATAGGATCACAGTTGAAGAGGTCAGACCAGATGGCGTGGTGAACCCACAGACTCAGTGATTCGTGGATATATTCCTCCTGAAGCCAAAAGAGATGAAGGACCAGCAGCTGCTTTGATGACAGGGCAGCAGACTGTAAAGTAGCTTCGTCATAATAGTTATGTTAATTCCATTCAAAACAAATACATTCATTTCTTAACTTGCATAGTTGTGCAAACAATTAAACCAAAGTAAAGCGTTGTTATTAATATTTATAAGCTTATATAGTTTCATAGAAATGTTTATTCTTAAGGGTTGGATACACATTATATAAACATAGCTGTAAGCGACGCAGTAACATGTCCCGCACGTCCTATCCGTCCCACATGTGGCTTGTTGGCACCTGTGGTCTCCCTAATGCCAGCTTGACCAATGGCAGCTTGAGTTACTAAAACCTCATAACACTCATTAATAATGAAGATTAAAAGACCAATTTAAAAGTGGATGTCGCTAATTAAACTTTACATTTAATAAATATAAATTAAAACCTAAGAAACAATAAAATGAATACAAATAAACCCAAAATAAATACATATGAGAATATTAAAGATTAAAAGATATTATTATTAATATATTATTAAATGAAAAAGGGATGTCGCTAATACAACTTATAACATTGATACAAACAAATAGAAACCTATACGACTATAAAATAAATAATATAATAACGATTAAAAGAACAATTGAAAGGAATATAAAATAAATACATATAAATGAAGACCTAAAAAACCTATAAAACAAGAATAATACAAATAATTAAATACATATTGAGAATAATAACGATTTAAAGAACACTTAAAGGGGGAATGTAGTTATTAAAACCTTCACTTGTACTTCTTTCTATGTAATAAAAGTGTAAAAGGCTCTCGTGGGGGGGGGGGGGGCTGTTCCCCCTCCTTTAAATGCTAACCTAAAATAAATAAATAATGATAATACTAAAGATTAAAAGAACATATGAAGACCTAAAAAACCTATAAAATACATGAAATAATACCAAATAAATGTATATTGAGATGAATAAAGGGCTCTTAAAAGGGGGATGTAGTTATTAAAACCTGTACTTCTTTCTATGCAATGAGCGCGCGTGCTGTTCTCCTCCCGACCTCCAGGTGGCGGAAGTCTTTGATCGTAATCTGTCCAGAAATAGAGCGGATCGGAAGTGACGCGGCTTCCATTGAGTTCTCGGCCGGCGGCGGGATTCCTCCTTGTTGTTGTTTTTTAACGAGAACATTATTCAGTGTTTTAGTCTCTAAAGCTCCAGAAAAACCTCCAGACTTTCAGGTAAACTCTTCAATAAGGTTTATGCTACTCGATTATCAGAGTGAACTCGAGCAGAAGTTGATATAAAAGCCCGATTATAAGCATGTGTGGTTAGCTCCGATGCTAATAAGCTAATTAGCTGCTAAACGCTATCGTTAGCTTTAGCTCGTTTTTAATGTTTATTATTTGATTTTAACTAACATTAACTTTGGGTTTAAGTTAAAGTACTAAAACATATTGTAATAAAGGTGAAAAGAAGCTAACCGGCTGTTTACAAGTTAACATTTCCACCGGTTTAATGTGTAGCTACATGCTAACCAGCTCCGGTCTGTTTGGTTAGCTCTACTAGTTTGTGCTTCAAATGAATGAAGACCAATCATTAATTAGGTTAATGTGAAGTTCTGTAATAAAATGGTTAGAACATGTGAAAAAAATATGCGAACAGTGGTGTGCATTTTCCATAAGAAAATATGAAAAATAAATATCTGTAAAATGAATTAAAACGCAAACATATGATGAATATAGAAACCGATGTATTGCTGTAAGTTAGACCAGCTGATAAAGGAAACGGGATATTAGAAGATGAGAACATTTTTGTAAGCGAATTACGATAAATATTCACGAAGGTTTGAACCTTTATAATTTAAAAAATCAACTAAAATATGAGAGAAATTTTAAGAATGTAAAAAAATATTTGGAAAAAATTCTGAATTTTCCAAAAGAATATAGGAATAATTTAAAATACGGAAAAGCTCAGGTCTGTTTGTGTTTCAAATAAATGAAGATAATAATTAAGTAGGTTAATCTAATGTTCTGTAATACAATGTTTAGTAAATGTGTTGTGAAGTGTTTAAAATGTATTCAAAAACAAACATTTGACTGATGTTCAACATTTCCTTTTTGGAAATAAACTGAGTTACAGCAAAGAGATTAAATAATGAGTAAAAAGAGATGTTTTAAAAATGTGAAATAATATAAAAACACACGCAGCATTAAAGATTAAAGTAACTGCAGAATGACAGTAAATACTATAATTAATATGTATATATTTCAGTTTTATGTTACATCCTTCTTGATTCAGGTCAGTCTCAGGCGGTGCTCAGCGAATCAGCTGCCAGTATATTTATTGCACAACAGTGTTATATGATGGGGCTTATTTAAATAGCCAATTAGAGCACAAACAGTAGACCTACATGTTGCGTATAAGCACACGTACATAACTATAACACATAACTACGAACACCATGCTTAACAAGTAGCAGTATTTAAAGTCAATATATAAAACTGAGACGTTTTGTTGTTTTTTAATATAGATTTCCGTGTGTTTTCTAGTCCAATGGGAGACAGCGATGACGAGTTCGACCGGAGGAGGCGGGACAAGTTCAGGAGAGAGAGGAGCGACATGGAGCGATCGAGGGAGCGAGAAGAGAGGAGGCGGGACGACTGGCCCGACAGGTAAACTCACCTGAGGCTGACTGACAGACAGGTAAACTCACCTGAGACTGACTGACAGGTAAACTCACCTGAGACTGACTGACAGGTAAACTCACCTGAGGCTGACTGACAGACAGGTAAACTCACCTGAGACTGACTGACAGGTAAACTCACCTGAGACTGACAGACAGGTAAACTCACCTGAGACTGACAGACAGGTAAACTCACCTGAGACTGACTGACAGGTAAACTCACCTGAGACTGACTGACAGGTAAACTCACCTGAGACTGACAGACAGGTAAACTCACCTGAGACTGACTGACAGGTAAACTCACCTGAGACTGACTGACAGACAGGTAAACTCACCTGAGACTGACTGACAGACAGACAGGTAAACTCACCTGAGACTGACTGACAGGTAAACTCACCTGAGGCTGACTGACTGACAGGACAGGTAAACTCACCTGAGACTGACTGACAGGACAGACAGGTAAACTCACCTGAGACTGACTGACAGACAGACAGGTAAACTCACCTGAGACTGACTGACAGGTAAACTCACCTGAGACTGACTGACAGACAGACAGGTAAACTCACCTGAGACTGACTGACAGACAGACAGGTAAACTCACCTGAGACTGACTGACAGGTAAACTCACCTGAGACTGACTGACAGACAGACAGGTAAACTCACCTGAGACTGACTGACAGGTAAACTCACCTGAGACTGACTGACAGACAGACAGGTAAACTCACCTGAGACTGACAGACAGGTAAACTCACCTGAGACTGACTGACAGGTAAACTCACCTGAGACTGACTGACAGACAGACAGGTAAACTCACCTGAGACTGACTGACTGACAGACAGGTAAACTCACCTGAGACTGACTGACAGACAGACAGGTAAACTCACCTGAGACTGACTGACAGACAGACAGGTAAACTCACCTGAGACTGACTGACAGACAGACAGGTAAACTCACCTGAGACTGACTGACTGACTGACTGACCTGAGACTGACTGACTGACAGACAGGTAAACTCACCTGAGACTGACTGACTGACAGACAGGTAAACTCACCTGAGACTGACTGACTGACTGACTGACAGACAGGTAAACTCACCTGAGACACATCAGCCCTCAGCACAAACGCATGAGGAGAGACTGGTGAGTGTTTCATTGTTACATCTGACATCAGTGGGTCACTCACAGTTTCACACACACACACACTCACACACTCACAGGTTCACACACACAGGTTCACACACACAGGTTCACACACACAGGTTCACACACACAGGTTCACACACACACTCACAGGTTCACACTCACAGGTTCACACACACACACACACACACACACACACACACTCAGGTTCACACACACTCAGGTTCACACACACTCAGGTTCACACACACTCAGGTTCACACACACTCAGGTTCACACACACTCACAGGTTCACACACGCACACACACACACACACACACTCAGGTTCACACACACACACTCACAGGTTCACACTCACAGGTTCACACTCACAGGTTCACACACACAGGTTCACACACACACAGGTTCACACACACACACTCACAGGTTTTCACACACACACACACACTCACAGGTTCTCACACACAGGTTCACACACAGGTTCACACACACACACTCACAGGTTCTCACACACAGGTTCACACACACACACACACACTCACAGGTTCTCACACACAGGTTCACACACAGGTTCACACACAGGTTCACACACACAGGTTCACACACACACATGTTCACACACACACAGGTTCACACACACACATGTTCACACGGAACGCAAATACTACGCAACAAGTTGGAGTAGTGGAAGTATTAGTAGTGTTAATAATAGTGTATAAAAGTAGTGATTGTATTCATGTGAGAGCTTTGTAGTTTGTCAATCTGTAGAAAATATAGATATATAAATACTGTGTACATTAGTACTGCATTATCAACATACACATATTGGCCGGTATCGTGACAAACTATGACGGGGTTTTAATTGTCGGGTATTTTAACGTGCATGTCTGTATCTCTAAGCCACTAGCTAAAGACTTTCTTGATGTTCTAGATGCGTTTAACTTCATACGACCTCTGACCCCACGCACACAGTAGATCTGATCCCATGGTCTGCCCATTTCAAATGTCAATGTGTGTGAGGCAGCTTTATCGGATCACCTGCCTGTGCTATTTGATTTGATCCTGCCCTGTCATAGTCTTAAATCATGCGCTCCTGTCCGTCACGGTCGTATGATGAAACCCTGCTGCTAGTTTCTCCCCTGCCTTTGTGACCCTAGCCCAGTCTGACACGATGTCCTCTGACTCCCTGGACACTGAGCAACTAACCTCAGTCTTTCTCTCCTCCTGCACTGGAGCTCTTGACATTGTTGCTCCCCTGAAACTCATGCGGCCCAGAGCTAAACCTGAACCCTGGCTCAGTGACGTCACTCGTGCTGCCAGGCAGGTGGAAGAAGGACAAGCTTCATGTAACTCGTGACATTTTGAAAGACAGTTGGAGAAAGATTAGAGAAATCAGAGCACTGTAAAAGCCGAAAAGATGAGTTACTTTTCTGATATTATTTCTAGTAATTTAAGCAAACCTTGTGTTCTTTTTAAAACCATTGATGCTATGTTAAACTCTCCTTTGTCCACTTGTGTTGAAGCTTCAACTGAGGTGTGTGAAACATTCCTCTGCTGTTTTATAGAGAAGATCTCCACGATTAGAGCCAGTATCTCACCACCCTCTTTTGACCCCTCCATTGACTTCACATGCACGGCTGTGTTCCAGCAGTTTGGACCTGTGTCGTTGTCATCTCAGTGACATTGTTGCTCAATTAAAGCCCTCATCTTGTCTCCCAGCCCCTCCTCCACTTTTTAAAGAGATATGCAGGGTTCTTACGGTCATGGAAATTCAAAATGCTAATTCCAGGCCCTGGAAAAGTCATGGAAATGTGACTAAAGTTGCATCAAATATAATTTATATTTTATCTAATCGCCGAAATAGCAATACTATAATGATAATAAACACTGTATGGTATAGTAATGAAACGTAAAATGGCATTTATCTGAGGAGGTGTTTTGCTGGTGAGAGATTTGAGTTGCTTTAGCGTGTTATTTGATTTGTTTTTAGATCGGCACAACATGTTTCAGACCTTATTTTCCTGTTCCATGTTAAAATAAACCATTTTCAGTGGTACCGCTGAGAAAGAGTAATTCTTTTGGTCATGGAAAATTAGGTAAAGGTCCTGGAGAAGTCATTGAAAATCATTGGTGAAAAAGTGTATGAACCCTGGATATGGGACACTATGGGATCTAATGTCCATACAATTATAAATAGCAGCCTAGAGTCCGGTTCTGTGGCAGTTTATTTCAAACAAGCGGTTGTGGCACCCCTGATTTAAAAACCTAATCTGGACACCTCTGTCTGCTCAAATTACAGACCCATCTCGAAGCTTCCTTTTTATTTCAACAAATATTGGAGAAAACCGAACTCTGACAGCTGCAGTCTTTTATACATGCACACAATATCTTTATGTTTCAGTCCGGTTTTAAAGCGCTTCACAGAACTGAGTCTGCCCTTCTAAGAGTGTTCAATGACCTCCTGGTCTCTACAGACTCTGGTGACATCCTTATGCTCTTAGACCTCACAGCTGCCTTTGATACGATCGACCACTCCATCCTTATCTCTCGTCTAGAGCACTGTGTGGGTATCAGGGGCGCTGCCTTAGAGTGGTTCAGGTCCTATCTGTCCCAGAGATCCTTTTCTGTTAGGCTTGGTGACTTTGCATCTTCTTCTGCCCCCTTATCCTGTGGAGTTCCCCAAGGTTCTATTTTGGGGCCTCTTTTCTTTATACCTTCTCCCCCTTGGACCATTTTTTAGAGAACATGGTGTCTCCTGCCACCTTTATGCGGATGACTCCCAAATATACCTGCCCCTAAAAACACACCAGCTCTCTGATGCCCCTGGTGTCTCAATGACTTAAAGGCCTGGATGGCGCTAAACCTTTTAAATATAAATGAGGGCAAAACGGAGGTCATTGTGTTTGGACCAAATGGTGAAGTCCCTTCCAATGACCTGGGTTCCCTGCGTAGTGCGTATGCAAAACCCACGGTCACTAATCTGGGCGTCAAAATCGACAGTGCTTTTAAATTGGATAAACAGAAACTCTGGTTCAGTCCAGTTCTTATCACTTGAGGCTCAAATTAAACCGGTTTGATCCTTTTTAGACTTTGAGCGTGTAACTCATGCCTTTGTTTCTACGCGTCTAGATTACGCTGCGGCTCGGCTGCTCACAGGAACACGCAAGCATGAGCACATCACACCTACACTGGCTTCCCTCCACTGGCTTCCTGTCCATTTTAGAGTTCAAGATGTTCTTGTTTGTTTTTAAATGTCTCAATGGGCTGGCCCCTCAGTACATCTCAGACCTCCTACAGGTGTACGCCCCCTCAAGGGCTTTGAGGTCGGCTGATCAGCTGCTGCTGGTAGTCCCAAAAACAAGGTAAAAGACCAGGGGAGACCGAGCCTTCTCAGCGGTAGCCCTCAGGCTCTGGAACGACCTGCCCCCCCCGTGTCAAATTGTCGCCCACCCTCCAAACTTTTAAGCCCCGCCTGAAGACCCACCTCTTTCCCCTCGCTTTCGAGTCAGTCTGAGCTCTACCTATTCTATGCTTTTAGTGTCTGTCCATAGAAATAAAGTGGATTGGATTGTTGTTAAAATGTAGTAATAATAATATTGCATATCTCAGGGACGACCACCGGGGGGAGCCATACCGCTACGACATGCCGTACGGAGGAGGTGGGGGAGGAGGAGGTGGTGGGGGCGGGGCTCCGTTCCAGGGGGCGGGGCCTCAGGGCTGGCACCCCGACCTCCCTCACCTTCACCCGCACCACGGTGGGCACCCTCTGCAGGGCAGGTGAGAATAAAACCCACAATGCACTCTGTTGTTTACATATATTAATAATAATTCATTGCTTTTTCAAGAGCTCAAAGCGCTCCGGGTTACATATTACACATATTGGGCACGTGACAATACCGTGGACAACGCCCACGCCCCATTTGAAGGAATACTCATTTATTTGATACGGAAATATTGTTTTTAATCATGTTTTTATGATTTCTTTAAAGTGTCTGAGTTTCTAGAAAAGCGCTCTATAAACAAAATGCATTATTATTTGTTTATCTTGTTGTCATACATCACAAATAAATAAACAGGATGTGTCTCAGGTTGGGGATGATGGACCCGGACCTCCCTCCTCCCGGACCCCCCACCATGAGGAGCTTCAAGGTACAATCAAAACCACTTTTATGGATTATAATACTGTATATATTTCTTTATGTAAATGTTCCAGAAAATAATATTTAATATTTTTTATAAATATATTTTGTGCAGAAATAAAATATAAAGAAAATGTGCAGATATAATTATTAAATATTATAAAGATTGTGCAGAGAATAATAATCCATATTAAATAGTATTAATAGATGCAAGTGTGTGCAGGATGTATACCTGTGTGTGTGTGTGTGTGTGCGCGTGTGCGCGCGTGTGCGCAGGATGTATAATATAGTGTGTGTGTGTGTGTGCGCAGGATGTATAATATAGTGTGTGTGTGCGTGTGCGCAGGATGTATAATATAACGGGGTGTGTGTGTGTGTGCGCAGGATGTATAATATAACGGGGTGTGTGTGTGTAGGATGTATAATATAACGGGGTGTGTGTGTAGGATGTATAATATAACAGTGTGTGTGCAGGATGTATAATATAACGGGGTGTGTGCAGGATGTATAATATAACGGGGTGTGTGTGTGCAGGATGTATAATATAACAGTGTGTGTGTGTGCAGGAGTTCCTGCTGAGCATGGAGGACAGTGTGGACGAGACGGAGTCAGTGAAGCGTTATAATCAGTACAAGCTGGACTTCAGACGGCAGCAGCTGCAGGACTTCTTCCTTCAGCACAAAGACCACGAGTGGTTCCGGTCCAAGTTTCACCCCGATGACATCACAGCGAAGAGGGCGGAGTCTCTGAACGCCTTGAAGACGAGGCTGAGCGTCTTCCTGTTCCTGCTGGACAACAGCTGGCTGGACAACCTGACGCTGGACATGGAGCAGGCGCCCGCCATCATCAAGCTGCTGGACGCAGGTACGCTTTAGAGTGGCTTGGAAAGGTCCAGCTATGGAGCGGTGCAGGGATGGGTAGGGATGGGTATCGTTAAGGTTTTAATGGTGCTACTACTTTATCGATCCGGTCCTTTAACGGTACTCTTATCGGTTCTTTGAGAAAATAATAAGGTAAACTAACTAAACAAATTGTGAACAAAACTAACATTGCTTTTTATTTAAATGAAATACATAATCTCTCGTCTGGGTTGGAAAGATGGAAAATACACATTAGAAACGGAGTTGGCGAAACTAAAACTGCAATATAATGTTTGTGTAGCAATAATACACATGACATATATTTTAGATGTCTCCAGTGCCGATAAAAAGACCGATATCGTCGTAGCTTAACGGTACCACGGCCTTTAATAATGCAGCCCCGGGGCCCGGTACCCGTCCCTACGGGTGACGTATTCACCCTGCAGGAAGCTGCTGTTCCCTCCACAGAAAGCAACAGGATTTCTCCAGAGGATTTAGGAAAACAGCTGGAAATAAGATCTGTGGAAAACGAACCTGTTTGATAAATGCACGTTTTGTTCAGCCGGATAATCTCCACATCTCTACTTTTATAATTTTCGAATCATCAATCTAATGTCCAGAAGCTAAATGCTAACGTTATGCTATAGAGGAGCTACAGCGAGTCCAGCAGCACGACTTCAACGTCACGCCGACTTCAGATCCAGATTCAAACACACAGACTCTAGATGGAACGAGTTGAAGCGTTTGTTTGAACACTTTGCAGGAGGCAGGGACTTGCTTTCAAGCAGAACAGAAACTAACTTAGAGGAGTGTTCACGTGTTCGGCGTAATGACGTACAACGACCTCCACGACTTCTGTAGTCCTATTCAGCCACTTGGTAACAACCATCGTTTTTCAGACACGTCCACTCTTCAGAAATCACAGTGGGGTCACTGCTGATGGATTTAATGTCCTAGAACAAAACGTGATCCGTCTCTTCAATGTGTCTCTCAGACCTTAGTTCAGCTCTCTTCCTAAATCCTCTGGAGAGATCCCATTGGCTCTGAGACCAGGGAACAGGAAGTGGAGAAATGCTGACTCACTTCCTGGTTTTCGGGCGCGTCACTGCTCCGCTCTATTTGAAAAAACATGTCCAAAATAAAAATAGTCAACAAAAATAATAATAAAAATTCCTAAAAATATGTTAATAGTGTCCAAATGTTGTAAAAAACAAAAAGCCGTAATAAATGTCCTGATATTATATAAAAATGTCCAGAAAAAAAGTTAACTTTTTATGTGAAAAATGTTCTAGAAATAAGGTGCAGAAATGATATAAAGATCTCTCTGGAGCAACACAATATAAAATAAATACATTTTTATTAAAGCACAAGTAAAAACAAATAACAGATGTTTAAAAACAACTCACTAGCATTTTATTTATTAAAAAAAAAACATACAAATACGGAAGCAGCTGGTAATGTTTACAAGGGTTTGTGGGTGTTAGAGAACTCTCCCTGGTCCCGGCTGAGCTTCAATCTCAGGGTCCATGTATTTGTTATCCTCTCAAGAATAGATGTAGTCAAAACAAAAAGAGAGAATTTGTTGGTATTTTTCTCAAAATAAGAAAAAATTCTGACTTTTTTCTCAAAATAAAAAAAATTCTGACTTTTTTTCTCAACATAAAAAAAATTCTGACTTTTTCCTCAAAATTCTCACTTTTTCCAAATACTTAAATGTTAATAATCCCTGGTCCCCGGCTTGAGCTTCAGCCTCAGGATCCATGTATCTGTGATCCTCAGGATCCATGTATCTGTGATCCTCAGGATCCATGTATCTGTGATCCTCTCCAGAATGGAAGGAGTCATCACATACAGAGACTAGTTCCTGAGCAGTGTCCTTCACATGCTGATATCCAAGAGAGGGAGTTACACAGTCACAAGATGGAGGAATAGAAAGCAGTATTCAATGTTTACTTCAGATTAGCTCCACGTCAGAAATGAGCATGCTTGATGTCTCTCTCCATAGAGGCTGAATCATCATGTTAATCACATAGCTATCATCTGCCTCAAACAGTCCTGATGCTCTTCTAGGTAATCACACATCCTGTCATGTTCACAGCTACAGTTGGGATACCTTTGTTAGCATGCTGCTCTCACGTTGGAAGAGGACGTTCAGTTTGTCTCCTGTGTTTGTTTAGCGGTGATAAAGATGGAGGGCGGGACGGACCTGGACCTGCAGGTGCTGGAGGCTCCGGCTGCGGGGGGGCAGGGGGGAACAGCTGGAGGAACAGCAGAGGGAGAGAAGAGCCCAGCTGAGCCAATAGGAGGAGAGAAGAGCCCGGCTGAGCCAATGGAAGGAGAGAAGAGCCCAGCTGAGCCAATGGGAGAAGGCGCTCGGACGTCCGAGGTGAAGGCCAGTCGAGAGGAAACGAGTCGACCGGAGAAGAAGGAGAAGAAGAAGAAAGAGGAGAAGAAGAAAGAGGAGAAGAAGAAGAAGAACAAGGTGAGGAATATACTAATGCTGTCAAAATTATCGCGTTAACGGCGGCAATTACTTTTTTTAATTATTGCGTTAAAATATTTAACGCATTTAACGCATGTGCAGAATGGCCCGCCCCATACGTGCCACCAGTGGCAGCGCCAGGGTATGGCTGGGGTAGGCTACACCCATACCAAGAAATGGCTTAGCCCCACCATGAAAAATGATGTTAAAGTAAGCAAAATAAAGTCGCCAACTCGTGGAGTAAATTGCACAGACAGCAGTTAGATTGATTTCAGAAGCCACTTGTCTGGAAATACCGAAGACCAGAAACGGTTTTCAGCTGATCACAACGTTCGCAGTCTGTGGTCACGAAGTACTCCACTAGCCGTCGCCGCCGCCCCCTGTCGACTTTCCTGAAGTACCCCCCCGTTGATAGAAATCAACACGTAATGAATTCAGACCCCACGGTTGATGATTGATAGGTGTGTGGGCTGTCTTTCATTTTGACACAGAACAATGTTATAATAAACATACTGTATGTTAAATGGATATATCCGCCTTCTTTCATTTATCTTTCCATTCCCACAATATACATCAAGAAATGACATATTTTGGACATAGTTCGAATGGTGATTAATCTGATTAATTAATTTTTAAGCTGTGATTAATCTGATTACAAATTGTAATCGTTTGACAGCCCTAATTTATATATATAATATATCTGCATGATGTGATCCCACTTGATGCTTTGCTCTGGCTGCTTGTTTTACACTGATCTTATCTCTTACTGATGTAAAGCACTTTGAACTGCAACCCCCTGTATGAAAGGTGCGATACAGATACAGTTATTATTATTCAGATGGATGTTGTTAGGGATTAATTTTGTCTTTACTTAAGATATTTGACCTTTCGGCCTGTTGACGTTTTACGACCGAACCCTAAGTCTGTTATCTGTCTTAAGGAGTGAGAAGTTTTAGCTATTGTTGACATTAATAGTTTTATGACCGGTCAACTCTCGGCCACAGAGCCATTAGAGTCCGATAAGTGATTCAGTGCCTCCGGGTGTTCACGTATACCTTCCCCCAATATGTGGGTTGACTCTCTGTAAACTAGTTAAAGAGTCTACCAAGATGAGAGGCTGACACACCGTCCGTCACAGCGGGCGGAGCGGCAGGGTTTCTGCTTCTCGTTGCATTCCGCTATTTTACTGTCTTTTTCGGACACCTTGAAAAACTGCCAGACCGGTGAAGCCACTTTGCTCGTTGCCGCGCACTGAGAAAAGAGCCATGTATTTTACGTCATGCGAACGGCTCTCGCGAACGGCTCTCGCGAACGGCTCTCGCGATCGGCCTTTATAGAGAGCCCCTATCGATCGGCAGAGAGCGAACATCGGCCGATAGCGAACATCGGCCGATAACGATCGGCGGCCGATGTCTACAGTGTGGATGTTTTTTTAAAACGGTTTCCATATAATTTTGGGACTTTTATTTGAAGTCACTATTCATTTAATATAAGAAAAATGTTGTTGACATTTTTCTTATATTTGGAAATGTTTCATGTAAAAATAAAATGTATTTATTTCTTGAGAATGTTATTATTTTCACCCTTTTTTAGATTTTTTTTTACGACATTTGGATTTTTTTTTCTACATAAAGTGGACTTGTTTTGAATAATATTCTTCACATACATTTTGGACATTCTTTTTACATCTTTTTGACATTTATCACATTATATCTTTCTTATACTTTAAGGCATTTAGCTTTTAGAGATTCCCCTGAAACGTAATCCTGATGTTTGATCTGTATTCCTGAAACCCTCAGGACTCTGACAAGGAGGCGAAGCGGAACGGGGAGAAGGAGAAAGACGAGGGAGAAGAGGGGGAGGAAGAGGAGGAGGAGGAGGAAGAGGGGGAGGAGAAGAAGAAGGACGATGAAGAGGAAGAGGAGGAAGAAGAGGGGGAGGAGGGAGAGGAGAAGACAACAACAACAAAGAAGAAAGTGAGTATTTTCCCGTGTTTAGCGTCGATGCTAACGTGTGGTGCTAACGTTGCTAACCCCGCCCCTTCCTCTCAGGACAGGAAGAGGAAGCGCAGTGTGTCCGTGGACAGCGGCGAGGGCAGCGAATCAGAATCCTCCAATTCTGAGGGCGAGGAGAAGGAGGAAGAGGAGGAGAAGGAGGAAGAGGAGGAGGACGGAGAAACCGGTGAGAGAAGACACATTTCAGGTTTTTCCACATGCTTTATTTTTTGTTTCGTACACTCATAAGAGTCCTTCTTTCCTCACGGCTTCCAGCTGTTTCTGAGGAAATGTCTGATATATTTCACACAATATTCAGACTTTTCTTTCAGATGCTTCTAGGAGGTTTTTCCCCCATACGTTTTGTACATTTTAACAATATCTTTGGGGCGTTTTCTTCTCCGGCCACTTTTATGGACATTTCTCACTTAATTGTTCCAACTTTTAAAACTTATTTTTCAACCTACTATTTCATACGTTTTCCACATTTCAATATTTATCAAATTCTCTGTCAAATACTTTTGGGACATTTTTAACATTATTGATCCATCCGTCTTTTCATATACGTTTTCCACATTTTTCATATATGTCAGATTCTTTTTGGGACATTTCTCTTCAAAATTCTCTGACTTTTCATAAATGTTTAGCACATTTTTAATTTCACGTATATTTCATATATTTCTCACACTTGTTTATATTTCCCAGAGCACCGCAAGGACCGCGGCGGCGACAGGAAGGAGCGAGAGAAGGAGGCGCCGGCTAAGCCCCGCCCCCTTCACCTCACCACCTCCCTGTTCATCAGGAGCATCCCCCCCGAGTTCTCCAAAGAGGACATCACTAATGTGAGCGAGCGCACACACACATGCACATGCACACACAGACACACACATACGCACTCACGCATGCACGCACACACACATGCACACACACACACATGCACACACACACACATGCACACACACACAGACACACGCACAGACACACACACAGACACACGCATGCACGCACGCACAGACACACACACAGACAGAGACGCACGCACGCACGCACAGACAGACACACACACAGACACGCACACACAGACACGCACACACAGACGCACACACAGACACACACACACACAGACACACACACATGCACACTTTTTGGGGACTTTTAGTACATTTTACTGTAAATTTTCCTCAAAACATTACATATTTTTTATTCTCTTTTTTCCGGTCATTTTTTCGCAATTTTTTTTCTTTCTATTTTCTTTAACTTTATATTTAAAATAAATAAACTATTTGCAGATTAATTTGTAACAAGAAATACTTGTTGTAGTTGTGCCGCAGGTACCCAGGCTTCCTGCGGGTGGCGCTGTCCGACCCTCAGCCTGAGAGGAGGTGAGATGTGTTGTCAAAGTGTTATCAATTATAATTAGGAGTGTTTGTGTTTTTATTTAATTGCACATTCCACAGGAATACATGTCTCTAGTTTTCAATTCATGATTACAAAAAACAATGAAAATGTTACCATCATTTATTACATTTTCAAGACGAACCCTTAAACTAAAACGTATTGAACCGTACAGTTAATGTGTCTGTGTGTGTGTGTGTGTCTGTGTGTGTGTGTGTGTGTGTGTGTGTGTGTGTCTGTGTGTGCATCTCTGTCTGTGTGTGTGTGTCTGCGTGTGTCTGTGTGTGTGTGTCAGGTTCTTCCGGCGCTGCTGGGTGACGTTCGATCGCAGTGTGAACATAAAGGAGACGTGCTGGAACCTGCAGAACATCCGGGTAAAAACTCTTCTACACATTTTATTAATGTTTCGTATATTTTTAGACTTTTTCTTTACATATTTTTAATAAGTTAATTTTGTCTTTAATGAGTCGGAGAATGTTCCCCCCATTAAAAATCCCGCTGAGCAACAGGAAGTGGATGAAGGTCTTCTGCTGTCAGGTGAATGTTTAAATGTAGGATGCTTGCTGTGTTTCAGCTGCGGGACAGCGAGTTGTCTCCGGGTGGTGAACAGAGATCTGTGTCGTCGCGTTCGCTGCGTGAACGGCCTCACGCACCATCGCCCGGTCGTCAGGAACGACATCCGGCTGTCAGCCAGGCTCATTCACAGCCTCGACCTGAAGGGGGCGCTGTGGCAGGGACATGTAATTATATATGATGTGTTATAATTAGATTTAAAAATAAATACAATTATTTAATATGAAAATACAAAGAGAACAGAAATGTCATTAATATAAGTTTTTTTTACGGTTTACAATAATACAAAATTATAAAACATGTCGAAAAATAATAAAAAAAGCGTCTCAGTAAAATATTGAATTTGGTGAAAGTATAAAATAACTAAACGATATTTCAGTTTGTTGAAGCTGCTGCATTTGTTCTTCAGAAGATCTTAAAGTGTAAATAATATTGAATCGATCCTCAGATGGAGACGAACCCGTTTCTGAAGAACATCACGGACTTCCTGATCGAGGAGGTGAGCGCCGAGGAGGAGGAGCTTATCGGAGCGTCGGGGGGGAATGAGGAGGACAAAGACCCCGCCTCTTCCTCAGAGGTCGCCGTGGAGACCGACGACAAGCTCATCACGGTGTGTGTGTGTGTGTGTTTGTCTTGGAGGGCTGCCTGCAACCCACCATTGTTCTTTTATATACAGGTTAACCTGCAGGATATTTCCTGCATTAATCACTCAGTAAATGGACTTTGTAAAAAATGTCTAAAAGTTGGTAAAGGAACCCAAAAATACATTTTAGTCTGAAAAGAATGTCTGACTTTGTCTCGAAAGGATTTATAAAATATGCAAAATGCATATTAAAAAAACGACTCGAAGACATTTTTGCTGCTAATTTATATTTATAATAACTTTTTTTCAAACTAATTTCTACAAAATCGCAGGAAACTAAAAAATAAATATTAGGGGGGGAAATCCCATAAATATGAGAAACTCTTAAATGTGTGGAAAAGGTCAGAAAAAGAAATGAGAAATTCCTGAAAATTTTCTCTCGTAATGCATCGGAAAAATGTAAATTAAATAGTCAGCTAATCGCAGGGAGTACAAATAAATATGATTATTAAAACGTGAAAGACATTCCTGCAGGAGACACTCATGTGAACGTGTTGATTAAGTGTGTGTGTGTGTGTGTGTGTGTGTGTGTGTTCAGGTGTTGGACCGCCTGCTGCTCTACCTGCGTCTCGTTCACTCCGTGGATTATTATAACTTCTGCGAGTATCCGGCCGAGGACGAGATGCCGCATCGCTGCGGACTCCTTCATGTGAGAGGACCGGTTCCTGCAGCCAAGATCACTGCAGCAGAGGGTACACACACACACACACGCTCGCTCACTCACTCACTCACACGCGCACACACACACACACTCACACGCACACACACACGCACTCTCTCTCGCACACACACGCGCACTCTCTCTCGCACACACACGCGCACACGCACTCTCTCTCTCACTCACTCGCACACGCACTCTCTCGCACACGCACTCTCTCGCACACGCACTCACACGCACTCTCTCGCACACGCACTCTCTCGCACACGCACTCTCTCGCACACGCACGCACTCTCGCACACGCACTCACTCTCGCATACGCACACACACTCTCTCACACACACGCACACACACTCTCATGCACACACACACACTCACACTCACTCACGCACACACGCACTAACACGCGCACACGCACTCTCTCTCGCACACACACGCGCACTCTCTCTCGCACACACGCGCACTCTCTCACTCACTCACTCACTCGCACACGCACTCTCTCGCACACGCACTCACTCGCACTCTCTCGCACACGCACTCTCTCGCACACGCACTCACTCGCACTCTCTCGCACACGCACTCTCTCGCACACGCACTCACTCGCACTCTCTCGCACACGCACTCTCTCGCACACACACTCTCTCGCACACGCACTCACTCTCGCACACGCACTCACTCTCGCATACGCACACACACTCTCTCTCTCACACACACACTCACTCACGCACACACACACGCGCACACGCACTCTCTGTCGCACACACACGCGCACTCTCTCTCGCACACGCACTCTCTCTCTCACTCACTCGCACACACACTCTCGCACACGCACTCTCTCGCACACGCACTCTCTCGCACACGCACTCTCTCGCACACGCACTCACTCGCACTCTCTCGCACACGCACTCTCTCGCACACGCACTCACTCGCACACGCACTCACTCGCACTCTCTCGCACATGCACTCTCTCGCACATGCACTCTCTCGCACATGCACTCTCTCGCACACGCACTCTCTCGCACACGCACTCACTCTCGCACACGCACTCACTCTCGCACACGCACTCACTCTCGCATACGCACACACACTCTCTCTCTCACACACACACTCTCATGCACGCTCACTCACTCACTCGCACACACACGCGCACACGCACTCTCTCTCGCACACACACGCACTCTCTCACTCACTCGCACACGCACTCTCTCGCACACGCACTCTCTCGCACACGCACTCACTCGCACACGCACTCTCTCGCACACGCACTCACTCTCGCACACGCATGCGCACACACACTCTCACGCATACACACACGCTCACACACACACACACGCACTCTCACGCATACACACATGCTCACACACACACACACACGCACACACACTCTCACGCATATACACACATGCACACACACACACATACACGCACGCATACACACACTCAGAGACTCACACACACACTCTCAGAGACTCACACTCTCAGAGACTCACACTCACACACACACACACACTCACTCTCACACACACTCATACTCACACACGCATACACACACACTCAGACACTCACACACACTCTCAGAGACTCAAACACACTCTCAGAGACTCATACTCACACACACTCTCAGAGACTCACTCACACACTCTCAGAGACTCACTCACACACTCTCAGACTCACTCACACACTCTCAGACTCACACACACACTCACTCATACTCACACACACACACACACGCATACACTCACTCACTCACACAATTTTTTTAAACATTTATCTTACGTTTTTTTTTAAATGTTTGATATATATATTTGTTTTTATTGAAATGCTGGCTTTCTGCTGAATTTGTTTGTTTATATTCTTTGTTGTTGTTGTTGTTGTTGTTGTTGTTGTCAGTGAGTGAGCACCAGAAGATGTGTGAAGAGCGTCTGGCTCCCCTGTTCTCGGTCTCAGAGTCTCTGAGTGAAGAGGAGGCGGCCAAGCTGGGGAAGAAGGACCCGGAACAAGAGGTACAGAATTAAAGAATAACAAATATTAGTGTGAAGAGGACTAGTTGGAAACATAATAATAATATTTCAGAAATATCCAAAAATGTACAAATGTAAACAAATGTTTTTTTAAAGTCTGAAAATGTAACAGTATTAACATTTCTGAAAAGTACTTTTAAAAAAAATGTCGAAAAAAATGAACACGTTTTTTTTCCGAAAATAGTTATAAAATTTCAGGAGAACATTTTTGGGAAATTATTTGAACAGTGCATTAAATGTGGAAATTGTAGTCAAAATATGGAATAAATGTAATAAGTCTATGAAAAACGTTTGAAAAATGTGTTGCTAATCCTGAAACTGTATGAAACACGCTGGAAGAGGAAACATGTCAGATTTAAATTCCCTTCAGTGAAATAATGTGTTGGAACGCCGTGTTTCCAGGTGGAGAAGTTCCTGGTGGCGAATTCTCAGGAGCTGAGCAAGGACAAGTGGCTCTGCCCTCTGAGCGGGAAGAAGTTCAAGGTGAGGCGCAACATATCCAACTTCTTCGTTTTACACCTTCCTAGAAATACTCAAACGATTTCTGGGAAATTTAAAAAAGACATATTTAAACTTTTTTACCTAAAATATTTCAATTGTTTCCTAGAAATATTCAAAGATGTTTTTGTATTATTCTGAATTGTTTTTGGAGTGTTTCTCTGTGATGCTCTTTGTTGTGTGTGTGTGTGTGTGTGTGTGTCACTCTTTGTTGTTGTTGTGTTTCAGGCCCCAGAGTTTGTGCGTAAACACATCCTGAACAAACACGGCGACAAAGTGTCCGCCGTCAGACAGGAAGTCGTCTTCTTCAACAACTTCCTGTTGGACGCCAAGAGACCCGCCCTCCCTGAGAACAAGCCCCTCCCGCCGCCACAAGGTGAGCGGCATTCTGGGAAATGTAGGAAACCTAAACCTAATTTAAAAAAAAAAATGACGGACTTTATTTCCCTCATCTTTTAGGTTCTCAGGGTATGACGTCATTTCCTGGTCAGTCTCCGCAGCAGCAAAGCCTTCTGGGATATCCTCCTGGAGTCAGACCCCCCATGCCCGGCTTCCCTGGTACTACACACACACACACACACACACACACACACACACACAGAGTTTAGAATGGACCAAAATGATGTAGAATTGTCCTGAAAAGGGAAAATGCCCAAAATGATGTCAATAAATGGAAAGTATGGTGAAAAACCAGACGTTCAGGGACGGCAGCAAAACACCTGCTAACGTCTTATCAATAAATAATAAATACATCTAAACCTGATTAAACTCAAATCGTCATATGGTGTTTTTGACTTTGTGGGAAATATTTCTTGAAAATCCCCCAAAAATGTTTAGTGCAAAATTAGAAGTGCTTTTTTTGTGAGATTCTTTAAAACTACCAAATATAATCAAACTGTTGGAAAGTCCTTGAATTAGATTTCCAAGGTGTTAAAAACTAAAGAAACGTCCGTGAAATGTTGCCATGGAGGATATTTTGGTGTCCATAAGAGTTTAGAGGGGTTAACTTTAATTAAATGAACCAACTACTGAACTTTGCCGTTACTTAATTCGATTCAAAGAATTACAATTATTTATTATTAAACCTTTTTAATTACTACAAATATTTTATAATTATTATAACATGAGGTAACATTTCTGTTGTGTACGAAATGAAATGGGAAAGTCTCTTGTTGTGTATTAAGTGTGTTTTATTTATTGTGTGTGTTGCAGGTGGCGGCCCCCCCTACAACCCAAACCAGTTTGGGGCAGGGCGCGGTAACTATGACAACTTCAGGGGTCATTTAGGAGGAGGAGGAGGGGGGGGGGGATTCCCTCCGAAACCACGGAACAACAGGTACGTAAAAAAAACACTATTTTTAGACATTTTTTTATATTTCCTTTAATGAACACAAATGAATGTGTGTGTTTGTGTAGGGGTGTTCGTGGGGACCCGCGATCGATCATCGAGTACCGGGACCTCGACGCTCCCGACGACCTCGACTTCTTTTAGACACAAGAAAACTTTTTACCCTTTTTTTACTCCAACGTTTCCCATGATTCATTTCATCAACCCTCCAGCAGATCTTTGTGTTTTTGTTTTTTTAAAGTTAGTCGTGTGTGTGTGTGTGTGTGTGTGTGTGTGTGTGTCCAACCAATGTCAGTCATTACTGCTCTGAAAACTTTCCAATAAAGAAACAGGAAGACTAACGACGTCTAAAGTCTTAATTTATTATATTCTATCATTTCTGCTGCTTTTCTCTGTTTTAGATCAAAGTGAATTTCTCTGGACACGAAACGCATCGCCTCGTCTCGAGGGCTCCAAACAACATTCAATATTTTCTGGCTTTTTTGACATTTTGTGCCCTTTTTCTCAACATACTTTACAGGCAATCTTTTCTCTATTTTCTCAACGCTTTCTCTTCATGTCTTTTTGGGATTTTGTAATTTTTTCAACAGATTTTTTGGTCTCTTTTTCAACGTATTTTCCAACATTTATTGACTTCATTTTGGGCTTTTCTTTGATGCTCTTAAAGACAATTCTACGTCATTTCTACAAGTATTTTGATATTTTTTACACGTTTTGATTTATTTTTCAACAAAACTCATTCGGGAATTTAAATAATCTTTATTTACATGTTTTTTGACTTGGTTCTTTTATACTCTCACATGTATATTTTTTTAACTAAACCAAATAAACAAAAAAACATAATCACTAGATACATATTTTTTTATTTATAAAAAGTGGACTCGTCATCAAGGTGTTTTTTCACTAGACAATAAATAATAAATACAATACTTTCCAAAAAATCTGAATACTTTAAGATTTAACTTAACATTACTTATCATCATAATAATACATGTTTTCTTTAAAGCACACTTTAAAAACAGCATCATCTCAAAGTGCTTCACAATTCAACGTTAGTTAAATATTATCTATTTAAAAAAGCAGGACGTACGAAACAGGAAGTGGTTTCACTGCTCGGACAGAAGAAGAAGAAGAAGAAGAAGAAGAGTTGATGTCATTGCACCAAGAAGCAGAATGAAGGACACTTCTCTCCGGCTCCGTGAGTAACCCTGAACACATTTCATACTTCCAGATATGAAAGAGGGATAAAGGATAATGTTGAATAGATGAGAACAAATGGGGTTTGAATGTTATAAAACAGTGAAACAGGGATCAACAATATCTCTCTCCTGAATGCAGGACTGGTGTTTCTGTTTTGAATGTAATAACTTCAAACTAATAAAGTGTTGTGTTTTATCTCCAGTGCTGAGCTCCCTGTTCTGCTGCTCAACAAACGCTGCAGGTCAGTAACGTTTAGGTTCTCAGGAGGAAACACTTTGCTGCTGTTTCTCTTTTCCAAACACACAGAGACATTCTCTTTCTAAAGAATGCTTTAAAGCTACATTTATTTCTGCTCAATAAACGACATGGTGTTGAATATTTGATCCTGTTTGAGTGTTTGTTAACGTCATGAAACCACTGTCTCTGAACACTCTGTAAAAGAAGCTCTTGTGACTCTGATAACATGTCCATTAGTTGAGCTTCCCTTGTTACCGTAATGAAGGTTTGCTTGGAGCAGCAGACTCTCCTGAGAGAAAGAGAGCTTGCTGCGTAACCAGTAAAAAGAAGCTCTGGAAAACTTTATTCTGGACGGGTTTTATTTTTGAAGTTTGACTCAGAATCCAATAACTCCCTGCAGCTCGTCTGACGGTGACTCCCAGCAGCTCTCAGGTGTTTACAGATGAACGTGTCTCTCTGAGATGTGAGGACGCCTCTGATGGATGGACTGTGAGGAGAAACACGAGCTGGGAAATAAGAGCTGAGTGTGAAGTCGACTGGGGAATATCTGCTGGTTCCTCCTGTACCATCAGCTCCACTGACCCTGGGGACAGTGGAGAGTACTGGTGTGAGTCCACAGAGGGATCCACCAGTAACACCATCACCATCACCGTCTCTGGTAAGATCAGCCTCTCTGTTTCCTCATCAATACTAAAAATAATTTAAGAAGTTCATCAGAAAGAGGAAGCTGGACGACCTCAGAGCTGCTAGCTTGTGCTAACCACAGGGTGCAACACACACATTCTCACACACACTATCATCCACTGAAACACTCCTCAGTACAGTCTCATACTTTAGGGGCTAACACATATTTATACATTTTATTTTCTTCTATATTATCATAATTAAAGAAAAATGCACTTTTGAAAGTGTCCTCTTTTGTTCTAAGTCTCCAGTCGGTCCTCACATGTATATCAGAACAAGAACACATACACAGTCCCTGAGGACCAATCATTACCTTGGCTCCGTCTGATTGGTTGTTGCAGGTCTTGTGATCATTTGATGTGTGTGACGTCTTCAAAACATTGATATCAATTAAATCTCATCTTTTAACACAACATGAAAGAAAATGCAGACGAGATTCGTGGAAGAAACATGAAGAAAGAGCTTCTTTTCTTAAATCTTACCTCTAGAGGGTCAGAAATATAGTCAGTTTTGGATGGTAAGTCGATAAATGATCGTTCTTCAAACAGGACTCATATATATAATAAAGTCTTTAAACCGTGTGGAACGCCTTAAAAATCCCTCCTGTTTTCCTAGTTATTAATTATTAATAATGATAGATATTATTATCAAAAGCACTTTTTATTTAATTAGAGTTTTACTAATCATTAGTGAAGGTCTGGATGGAGAGTTTCAGAGTTTATGAAGTTCAGATTGAGGAAAGGATCTACTTATGCTAAGCTAACTGACGCCATATAGTCACATTGTCCAATGTCATTATAACAGTGATCTAGTAAAGTCCATTGTTCTACAGGACGTTTCAGACTTCAGCATGCTAACGTTAGCTTTTCAGTTAGCTACACAACAGCCTCACTTGGCAGGGAGTGGGTTCATTAATAATCTCTGCCATGTGTAAGTTATTGATCACCTTCATTCTCCATCTCGCTCTGTGTTCAGGTGGATCAGTGATCCTGCAGAGTCCTGCCCTCCCTGTGATGGAGGGAGAAAAAGTCACTCTGACCTGTAGAACAAAGATGGCCGACCCCCCCTCTGCTGATTTCTACAAAGATGGCGTCTCCATCAGGACTGAGTCTGATGGTCACATGACCCTCCTCCATGTCTCCAGGTCTGATGCAGGCCTCTACAAGTGTAGCATCCAGGGTAAAGAGTCTCCAGAGAGCCGGCTGTCTGTCTCAGGTGAGGAGCTTTCCTTTGGTTTCAGGACTCATTCCTTCAGATGTTCACCTGACCAGGTGTGATTCTTTCTGCAGACAAACCTCCTGCCTTCCCCCACCTTGTGTTCAGGCTGATCTGCCACCTGGTGGTTCTGTACTGCATCTCCACTTTCCTCATGGTGTCTTTATATCGACAGAGGGCCACAGGTAACACATTTCATCAGTTTCTACATCTAACTCAGGGGTGTCCAAACTACGGCCCGGGGGCCATTTTGAATCGGCCCTCAGCAAATTCAAAAAGTATAATGGAATATGGCCCACAAATGAAACGTGTGCTTGTCTTATATTGTACTTCTTGAATATAAATGTAAACATATAGTACACAGTAGTATTCATGTGTTAATGAGACCACTTTTCAAATAAATGCAGTCAATTCAAGTTGGAAACATTTTCTAACAAATCTTAGTTGATAAGAAAAAAGCCAAATAACTTATTTCCATAACAAGCTTGAAATAAACCTCCATATTTCCTCTTTTTATAATCACTCTGAGGATCTGCTTTAAAGGATTCACACTCACAGCATCATTTACCTATATTTGATAGATTTTGCTAACTGAACTTACGAGGTAATAAACCTCTAGAGAGCGGCCCACCCTTCTTATATTTTTCTGTATGCGGCCCTCGTGAAAACAGTTTGGACCCCCCTGATCTAAAGGGATTTAATATCCACCAAAACTCCTAATACGTTTTCTACATTTTCTTTCTGACAACAGGAAGTGAGCCGTCTGTCTCCGTTGTGATGACTCCGCCCACCCACGCTGAGCAGGGATTGGACGATAACTACGATGATGTCATGTCTGCTGTCACCACGGAGCATCAGTTCTGAAACAGTGGAGGACCCAGAACGCTTCCCTGAGGAACGCCATGTTTTTAACTCAGTGTAATTACATTCCCTCATGTATTGACTGATATCGTGCACATGCTGAATTATTCCCTTTGTTTCTGAAGCAGTGGTCTGTTAGCATTAGCAGCTAATGCTCAGTACAAAGAAGATATGCAGACACAAAGAAAACATATACTAAAGTTAAACAATTAGAAAGTTGTATTTTTGGCCATTTTCTTTCACATTTCAGGAAAATCTACTAAACTTTTAAAGTCAGTGAATTCATTCAGGATTTATCCCAAACATCTCCTAAAGCTTTTCACAAACATTTCAACAGTGATTTATGTATTAAATGTACATCTCCATATGTAGAAGTTGGAACATTGTTTATTTGATAGAAATCTTGTAGGAAATCACCTCCAGGATCTTTATTGACTTATTGACGAGTGGAAGGTGAGTCTAGTTTACAGTTACATTAAATAACTCTGCGTATAAACTCCTTCTCATTATCTGTTCACCAGACTCCGTTAGAAACCCTGTTTTTAAAGCTCACATCCTCAAAATGATGTGCAGGTCTTCTGGGACGGGTCTGCTTTCTGTCCCAGAACTAAACCTGGAGAAGTTCAGTTATTAATCTCCAAATATCTGGATCAAAGCCCAGAAACCTGCAGGTCCTTTTAAATCCAGACTGAAGACTTCCCTGTTTGCTTTGAACTGAACTATTCTTACCTCACGATGCACGGTAACTGATATTCATGTGTTGTAGACCTGAGTTATTCTATATCAGCTGGTTTCATGTTTATTTGAGTCCCTCTGCTTTTGAATGATCTGCTGCATTATTTCTTAATGTCTTTCAGTTGTGTGACGCACTTTGGATCGCCTTGTGTTGAAGGTGCTTTAAATAAACCTGCCTTACAGGAACACTTGTATTTCATTATTAGGGTTTGTTGTGTTGGGTTTCCTTTCCCTCTCAGAGCAATTAGATTAAATACTCCTTCAAAAAAACCAAGTTCAGCTTATTATTTATTCTATATTAGTATATTTTCCTTTAGTTAACAGTGTTTTTTGGAAAAGGTAGTGTATTATATATCCAGTAGGTGGTGATGAAAAAAAAACCCGAGCACATTAATCTGAGAGAGATGAGTTATTGTTTTCACGTCATTCCTGATTATTCTAGAAGAAATCCTTTGAGTGGGTTCAGATCATTCTTAGAGTCGGTGAGACATGGATTTAACTTCTGAATGTCTGCAATAATCAATGGCATTAATAATTAGTATCTCATTCTTAACTGTGAATGGTTTTCATTTATTTAACATTAGGAATGTTTTAGTCCGGCCAAACTGTCTCTGTTGAGATTCTTGGAAAAGGGAAATGACATCAAAGATTTTTCATTAAAAAAGTTGATTCAAAAACAAAACTCTGTTATTAGATCTTTACGGACGTCAGATGTCCTGTTGGGTATTCAGCCCTCCAGCGCCAGGGGGCGGTGTGGAGCTCAGTGAGACCTCCATTAAACCACAGAAGAAGAAGCAGAGTGTAAACAAACCATGAGCCAGCATTCTGTGTGTGTGTGTGTGTGTGTGTGACCAATGTCAGTCATTACTGCTCTGAAAACTTTCCAATAATTTTGGGAAAAATGTACTTTTTATCTTTTTCCTGAGCATACACTAAAAGAGCACGAGTTGTGGTGATAAGTAGTAATACAAGGGGTTGGGTGATTATTGGAAGTACATTTACTCAAGTACTGTACTTAAGTATACTTTAGAGGTACTTGTACTTTACTTGAGTATTTACATGTTTTGCTACTCTGTACTTCTACTCCACTACAGTTCAGAGGTACATGGTGTACTTCTACTCCTCTACAGTTCAGAGGTACATGGTGTACTTCTACTCCACTACAGTTCAGAGGTACATGGTGTACTTCTACTCCACTACAGTTCAGAGGTACATGGTGTACTTCTACTCCTCTACAGTTCAGAGGTACATGGTGTACTTCTACTCCACTACAGTCAGAGGTACATGGTGTACTTCTACTCACTACAGTTCAGAGGTACATGGTGTACTTCTACTCACTACAGTTCAGAGGTACATGGTGTACTTCTACTCACTACAGTTCAGAGGTACATGGTGTACTTCTACTCCTCTACAGTTCAGAGGTACATGGTGTACTTCTACTCACTACAGTCAGAGGTACATGGTGTACTTCTACTCACTACAGTTCAGAGGTACATGGTGTACTTCTACTCACTACAGTCAGAGGTACATGGTGTACTTTTCCTCCACTACATGTATTAATACCTTTAGTTACTTCTCAGATCTGGATGAAAAATGGTAAATCTAATCAAGTGTTGAATCAGACTTTAGTTCCACCTGGAGTAAATCCACCAGCTACCCTGCAGTCTACAAAGCCATTCAGACTAGCTGCACCTTCACCAGCTACCCTGCAGTCTACAAAGTCATTCAGACTAGCTGCTCCTTCACCAGCTACCCTGCAGTCTACAAAGTCATTCAGACTAGCTGCACCTTCACAAGCTACCCTGCAGTCTACAAAGCCATTCAGACTAGCTGCACCTTCACCAGCTACCCTGCAGTCTACAAAGCCATTCAGACTAGCTGCTCCTTCACCAGCTACCCTGCAGTCTACAAAGCCATTCAGACTAGCTGCACCTTCACCAGCTACCCTGCAGTCTACAAAGCCATTCAGACTAGCTGCTCCTTCACCAGCTACCCTGCAGTCTACAAAGCCATTCAGACTAGCTGCACCTTTACCAGCTACCCTGCAGTCTACAAAGCCATTCAGACTAGCTGCTCCTTCACCAGCTACCCTGCAGTCTACAAAGCCATTCAGACTAGCTGCACCTTCACCAGCTACCCTGCAGTCTACAAAGCCATTCAGACTAGCTGCACCTTCACCAGCTACCCTGCAGTCTACAAAGTCATTCAAACTAGCTGCACCTTCACCAGCTACCCTGCAGTCTACAAAGTCATTCAAACTAGCTGCACCTTCACCAGCTACCCTGCAGTCTACAAAGCCATTCAGACTAGCTGCAGATATTTACCAAAAACCTTCTCCATGTTGATCAGATATATATTGACACAAACAGCTGGTCTTTGAACAGATATTTACACACGTTTATTGAATGCGTTCAAACCAATAACAGGTCTCCCCTCCTGTTCAGTCTCTCTGCAGACGCTCCTTAACGAACGCCTCAACACTAACTGAGCAGAAGGATTTCCTCACAATCTAAATCAGATTTAGTTATTTTTTTATTATTATTTTGAACAAGATTTATTGTGAATAAAAAACAGCAGCATGGTCTTCAATAAAATCAGCCCGCAGTGATGTCATCAACAAGCGCCTCGTCTCAGTGTGACATCATCAACAAGCGCCTCGTCTCAGTGTGACATCATCAACAGCGATCTGTCCTCGCCGTCCTTTCCTGCGCTCGGCCTTCAACAACACCTACACACACACGCACACACCCACACGCGCACATGCACGCAACGCACATACACACACACGCACACACACACACGCACCCACACACACGCGCACACACACATGCACCCCCACACACACATACACACGCACCCACACACACGCGCACACACACACACCCACATGGGCACACGCACACACACACACACACGCGCACACACATAAACACACGCACCCACACACACACACAAACACACGCACACACAAACACACACGCACACGCGCACACACACACACCCACATGGGCACACACACACGCACACACACACACACACATAAACACACGCACCCACACACACGCACACACAAACACACGCACACACAAACACACACACACACACGCGCACACACACACACCCACATGGGCACACACACACGCACACACACACACACGCGCACACACATAAACACACGCACCCACACACACGCACACACAAACACACGCACACACAAACACACACGCACACGCGCACACACAAGTCAAAAACGTCAAAAACAACATCCTTTACACTAAACTAAATGAATGTGTGTCTGTGTGTGTGTGTGTGTGTGTGTGTCTGTGTGTCTGTGTGTTTTTCTCACCTTGTCCAAAGAGTGTGTCGTCAAGGTAACCTGTGTGTGTCTCCACCCGTGTCCACCTGTCCGAGTCCAGAGGGCGGAGCTAAACCTGCGAGAGCCAATCAGAGACCAGACGTCAGACAGTCGTGGTTAAATGATATTGTGATAGATGTTGTACCTCTGGTCTCGTCCTTTCTTCCTGATGAAGAGCTGCAGCACGCCCACATGGTGCCCCGTCAGCCAATGGGAGAAGGAGAAGCAGAGGTCTCCGTGGCTCCAGGGCGGGACTATTGGGACGGCCAATCGAGCGCCTCGGATGCTCCTTTGTCCCGCCTTCAGCTCTGAAACGGACAGGTACCGCCCACCTGGGGAAATAATGAAAACAGAGAAGAATATAAAGAGAAACTTCTGATTACAATCTGAAGAAAGAATTTCATTATGTCGACAAAACAAATGTAAAACATAGTATGTCGAAAAATTGAATAATACGACATACTTTTTATCAATATATTAGATTTATTAAATATATATATATAAATATTATAAAAGTGTGTATTACCTGCGGGGTTTTCAGCAGTTTCCCAGTGAAGATCTCCGTCTCTGTCCGACATCCAATCACACACTCCCTGATCAGAGGGACAACGGAGCACACCCACCTCTACACCCACCTCTACACACACACACACACACACACACAGACACACACACAGAGACACAGACACACACACACACACACACACACACACACACACACACACACACACACACACACACACACACACACACACACACACACACACACACACACACACAGAGACACAGACACACACACACACACACACACACACACACACACACACACACACACACACACACACACACACACACACACACACACACACACACACAGAGAGACACAGACACACACACACACACACACACACACAGAGACACACACACACACACACACACACACACAGAGACACAGACACACACACACACACACACACACACACACACACACACACAGACACACACACACACACACACACACACACACACAGAGACACAGACACACACACACACACACACACACACACACACACACACACACACACACACACACAGAGACACACACACACACACACACACACACACACACACACACACACACACACACTCACACACACACAGAGACACAGACACACACACACACACACACACACACACACACACACACACAGAGACACAGACACACACACACACACACACACACACACACACACACACACACACACACACACACACACACTCACACAGTGAACCAAACTGATTATTAAAGTGACAAAAATAGAAATACAATACGTTCAGGATGAGAGCCTCACCAGGATCGTCTCTGTTGTCCTCGGCGATGTTTCCCAGCTCGATGTCAAACTCCAACTCCTGGTTGGGATTCGGGTGGCGAGGAACTGCAACGTCCATCAAAATAAATCCCTTATTTTGATAAATCTGTGTGGAATTATATCTCTCATAACCTTTTTAAACTGCTTGGTTTGAACGACTAACCATTCTGTGTGTGTGTGTGTGTGTGTGTGTGTGTGTGTGTGTGTGTGTGTGTGTGTGTGTGTGTGTGTGTGTGTGTGTGTGTGTGTGTGTGTGTGTGTACTCACTGTGCACGTCTCCTCTCTGCCTGTGTGTCACGTCCTTATTGATCCTGTTGTTCACTGTAGTAGTTGAAGGTTCCTCTGCAGTAATTATTACAGAAGTAGAAGTACCCGGGGTCGAAGCAGTACTAGTTATACTTGAAATAGTAGTAAAAGGTGTAGTTGTGGGTATTGTAGTTGTTGTAGTTGTAGTAGGTATTGTAGTTTCCAGTTCAGGTGTAGTAGGGGTAGAAGTAGTTGTACTTGCAGTAGTGGTCGTAGTAAGTATTGTACTCAAAGTAGTAGTAGTTATCAGAGAGATTGTAGTACTAGTTGAAGTAGTTGTAGTAGTAAACGTATCCGGAGTTGTTGTTGCTATTGTCTCGGTCGGCTGAGCAGCAGAGGGGGTGATGGGAGTTGGAGTTCTTGCAGGTATTGGAGTTGTAGTTCTCGCAGTGGTTAGTGGAATGGTAGTAGGCGCTGAGGGGCTGATGGGAGTTGTAGTTCTAGCAGTGGTTGGAAGAATGGTAGTGGGAGCAGAGGGGGTGATGGGAGTTGTAGTTCTAGCAGTGGTTGGAGGAATGGTAGTGGGAGCAGAGGGGGTGATGGGAGTTGTAGTTCTAGCAGTGGTTGGAAGAATGGTAGTAGGAGCAGAGGGGGTGATGGGAGTTGTAGTTCTAGCAGTGGTTGGAGGAATGGTAGTGGGAGCAGAGGGGGTGATGGGAGTTGTAGTTCTAGCAGTGGTTGGAGGAATGGTAATAGGAGCAGAGGGGGTGATGGGAGTTGTAGTCAAAACAGTTGTGGGGTTTGTAGTTTTAATTGTAGTAGAGGCCATGGTGGTGGTGATGGGAGTTGTAGTTTGTACGGGTGTTGGGCTTGTAGTAGTTGTTAGAGGATATGTGGTTGCAGCAGTGGTGGTGGGAGTTGTAGTTCTTGCTGTTGTTGTTGTTGTTGTAGTTCTGGGTCTGTGTGGCTCCAGAGTCACTTTGAGAACAGCTGGAAGGAAAACAGACAAGAAATGTGAATTCTCGTTTGTAAAGTCAGCTAAAGTAAAGTGATTTAATAAGTTGATGCTCTTAATTTTTCTCATACGGCTCTGTTGTGATTGGTCAACAGCTTAGAGATGTCCCGCCCCTTAGCCTATCATGTATCATGTCACTATGTTGAAGTAAACAAAGGAGACCAGTTTTTACCTCTGCAGCTTCCGTCCGAGCAGCGGCACTTTGGAGACGAAGGGTTCAGAGAGCAGAACGGACGAGGGTCTTTATCTGAGACACACACAGAGGAGTTAACACACACACACACAGAGACACACACACTCACACACACACACACACACACACACACAGAGACACACACACACACACACACACACACACACACACACACACACACACACACACACACACACACACACACACACA
>CM053245.1:44801383-44803883 GCA_028583405.1 Pogonophryne albipinna
GATGCTTACAGGGGCGGGGCTTCAAGCCACACTCATTCAGATCTACACACACACACACACACACACACACACACACACACACACACACACACACACACACACACACACACACACACACACACACACACACACACACACACACACACAGGGGAGAGGTTAGCCAGTTGTCACTCTTCTTGTCAACTTGTAGGATTAACCTTTGACTCCAAACCAACAAAGACACGTACATCATTTGAAGTGTGTGTGTGTGTGTGTGTGTGTGTGTGTGTGGTGTTAAATTACAGTGTGTGTGTGTGTGTGTGTGTGTGTGTGTGTGTGGTGTTAAATTACAGAGTGTGTGTGTGAAGCCCCTGTTTAAAGCCAGATGTTGTTTTATAGTCAGGATATGACCCATAATGTAGCCTCTAATCAGGAGATGAACACAGTGTGTGTGTGTGTGTGTGTGTGTGTGTGTGTGTGTGTGTGTGTGTGTGTGTGTGTGTGTGCAACTGTGTGTGTGAGTAGGTGGGTGGAGTACATCTGTTTGAGTGTGTCGGTCTAAGTTTGGAAACAGCAGCTGTGTGTGTGTGTGTGTGTGTGTGTATGTGTGTGTGTGTGTGTGTGTGTGTATGTGTGTGTGTGTGTGTGTCTTCAGGTGAAACAGGCCTTTGCAGGTCAAACAAGCATGACAGGAATGTGTCTCTCTTGCAAGGTGCATGATGGGAAATCAAATCTGTGTGAAGGTGGCTTTCACACACACACACACACACACACACACACACACACACACACACACACACACACACACACACACACACACACACACACACACACACACACACACACACACACACACACACACACACACACAGACACAGTTAGACAAAGGGTTACCTTGGTTACAGGCCTTGCCGGTGTATCCTGGGTGACATTTGCATTGGTCCGGTCCGACACACACTCCGTGTTTACAACCCTGCTCACAGTGAGCTACACACACACACACACACACACACACACACACACACACACACACACACACACACACACACACACACACACACACACACACACGTGGTCAGGGTCTGATAGGCGCCGTTCACACAGACAGTTAACAGGTTCATGCAAAGCTGCAGAGAGTGTCCTTTAAGCATCACCAGTTTCCTCGCTGAGATTCAGGGTTTCATAACGTACAGGAAACACATGTTTCTGTAACACCAATGTTTCTGTAACACCAATGTTTCCCAGCAGGAGGTCTCAGGTGAGAATACAGAATACAAAGTGACTGTTGAAACAAATGATCACAGTAAAAGTTGAGCATGTTAAATATATTTCCAACAGTGAAGAGTCCTGATGACTCTGTCTGTTATTCATCTGTTAATGAATGAGAGGAGGCTGTTGGTTAACGGAGGGTCTCTAACGTCCTGCAGCACGGACCAATCAGCAGCCAGCGTCTCTTTAATCAGTGTGAGGGTTGGATGAAGACGAGACACTCTAACGATGGGATTTCTGAGCGTTTCTATGTCTACATTTGATTCTATTTCCTCCTCACGTTGGCAGCGTCCGCTCTCCGTCGGCCTCCAGCCCCAGCAGCACATCAACCTGTTGCCATGGCTACAGAGACCTTCAGACCTGCAAAACACACACACACACACGCGATAATGTAACGTTAGCACATTTAGCACCAGCTGTAAGAGTCCTGGAGTAAAATAAGTGTTTTGTTTTTATGTTTCAAGGAGAGGTTATTAATACATCACTTTCAACACAAGGCAACTCAAAGTGCTCTAGAGCAGGGGATCTCAAGAGCCCCCCCAAGTGACTCCCCCCACACACACACAAGGGGGGGGGGGGGCGCAACAGCGGTAATTAAAGTTTAAAAGTCTCAAAATGCTACAACTACTGTCACAAACTGGATGAATGTGAAGTATGTTGTTAAAGGAGGATGAAAGCGTAACTAAGGAGCACTATTGGAGTGACTTTGATGGTTATTGGACTCAGGATGAATTCATTTGGATTCCCGCTGTATGAAGAAATTAAAGGACGGCGCAAGTGGAAACAATTCACAAAGGGATTAAACTGTTTAAAACACATGCTCAAAGTAAGCCGGATTTTGCCGATGTGTTTATGTGGATGCAAAAGTCGTAAATAATCTACAAAATGGAGGAGACCGATCTGATCGGAGCAACTGTGACGAATAATCCATCTGAAACCGGCGTGGACAATGACTATGTTTTAAACATGCGCTGATCCAGAAAAGCCTGGTTTGGACACTTTACGGGCAGAAGAAACATTTCTATTAAAGAAAGAATTATACATTTCTGTCTTTTTATGCTTTTAATACTAACTTGAATTTTTATTAAAATTAATTAATCAATTATTTTTTATATTTTATTGTAATGTAGAGACAAGGCTTTTAGTGACAATCATGTATTGCGTTACAATTATATGTAAAAAAAAAAAGTCTAAATATGATATTTGGCCTCAAATCATCTGAGGCCTGGCGCCCCCCCTGCGATCTATGGCG
>CM053245.1:44818883-44833883 GCA_028583405.1 Pogonophryne albipinna
TAAAAGAGAGAGTCTTGAATTTCTCCTGCTCGACCCTAAAAGAGAGACTGTTGAATTTCTCCTGCTCGACCCTAAAAGAGAGAGTGTTGAATTTCTCCTGCTCGACCCTAAAAGAGAGACTGTTGAATTTCTCCTGCTCGACCCTAAAAGAGAGACTGTTGAATTTCTCCTGCTCGACCCTAAAAGAGAGACTGTTGAATTTCTCCTGCTCGATCCTAAAAGAGAGACTGTTGAATTTCTCCTGCTCGACCCTAAAAGAGAGACTGTTGAATTTCTCCTGCTCGACCCTAAAAGAGAGACTGTTGAATTTCTCCTGCTCGACCCTAAAAGAGAGACTGTTGAATTTCTCCTGCTCGACCCTAAAAGAGAGACTGTTGAATTTCTCCTGCTCGACCCTAAAAGAGAGAGTCTTGAATTTCTCCTGCTCGACCCTAAAAGAGAGACTGTTGAATTTCTCCTGCTCGACCCTAAAAGAGAGAGTGTTGAATTTCTCCTGCTCAACCCTAAAAGAGAGACTGTTGAATTTCTCCTGCTCGACCCTAAAAGAGAGACTGTTGAATTTCTCCTGCTCGACCCTAAAAGAGAGAGTCTTGAATTTCTCCTGCTCGACCCTAAAAGAGAGACTGTTGAATTTCTCCTGCTCGACCCTAAAAGAGAGAGTGTTGAATTTCTCCTGCTCGACCCTAAAAGAGAGACTGTTGTATTTCTCCTGCTCGACCCTAAAAGAGAGACTGTTGAATTTCTCCTGCTCGACCCTAAAAGAGAGACTGTTGAATTTCTCCTGCTCGACCCTAAAAGAGAGACTGTTGAATTTCTCCTGCTCGACCCTAAAGAGAGACTGTTGAATTTCTCCTGCTCGACCCTAAAGAGAGACTGTTGAATTTCTCCTGCTCGACCCTAAAAGAGAGACTGTTGAATATCTCCTGCTCGACCCTAAAGAGAGACTGTTAAATTTCTCCTGCTCGACCCTAAAAGAGAGACTGTTGAATTTCTCCTGCTCGACCCTAAAAGAGAGACTGTTAAATTTCTCCTGCTTGACCCTAAAAGAGAGACTGTTGAATTTCTCCTGCTCGACCCTAAAAGAGAGACTGTTAAATTTCTCCTGCTCTACCCTAAAAGAGAGACTGTTGAATTTCTCCTGCTCGACCCTAAAAGAGAGACTGTTGAATTTCTCCTGCTCGACCCTAAAAGAGAGACTGTTGAATTTCTCCTGCTCGACCCTAAAAGAGAGACTGTTAAATTTCTCCTGCTTGACCCTAAAAGAGAGACTGTTGAATTTCTCCTGCTCGACCCTAAAAGAGAGACTGTTAAATTTCTCCTGCTCTACCCTAAAAGAGAGACTGTTGAATTTCTCCTGCTCGACCCTAAAAGAGAGACTGTTGAATTTCTCCTGCTCGACCCTAAAAGAGAGACTGTTGAATTTCTCCTGCTCGACCCTAAAAGAGAGACTGTTGAATTTCTCCTGCTCGACCCTAAAAGAGAGACTGTTGAATTTCTCCTGCTCGACCCTAAAAGAGAGACTGTTGAATTTCTCCTGCTCGACCCTAAACGAGAGACTGGGTTGAATTGCTCCTGCTCGACCTAAAAGAGAGACTGTTGAATTTCTCCTGCTCGACCCTAAAAGAGAGACTGTTGAATTTCTCCTGCTCGACCCTAAAAGAGAGACTGTTGAATTTCTCCTGCTCGACCCTAAAAGAGAGACTGTTAAATTTCTCCTGCTCGACCCTAAAGAGAGACTGTTGAATTTCTCCTGCTCGACCCTAAAAGAGAGACTGTTAAATTTCTCCTGCTTGACCCTAAAAGAGAGACTGTTGAATTTCTCCTGCTCGACCCTAAAAGAGAGACTGTTAAATTTCTCCTGCTCTACCCTAAAAGAGAGACTGTTGAATTTCTCCTGCTCGACCCTAAAAGAGAGACTGTTGAATTTCTCCTGCTCGACCCTAAAAGAGAGACTGTTGAATTTCTCCTGCTCGACCCTAAAAGAGAGACTGTTAAATTTCTCCTGCTTGACCCTAAAAGAGAGACTGTTGAATTTCTCCTGCTCGACCCTAAAAGAGAGACTGTTAAATTTCTCCTGCTCTACCCTAAAAGAGAGACTGTTGAATTTCTCCTGCTCGACCCTAAAAGAGAGACTGTTGAATTTCTCCTGCTCGACCCTAAAAGAGAGACTGTTGAATTTCTCCTGCTCGACCCTAAAAGAGAGACTGTTGAATTTCTCCTGCTCGACCCTAAAAGAGAGACTGGGTTGAATTGACCATAAATATGAAATGATAAATGCTGGTAAAACGTGTTCTTCCTCGGATGGTTCTCCCCCCCCTCAGGTCTGGAGATGGCGTGGCTGCTCCGCCCTCCGGACACCGTGAAGAGCGGAGAACCGTTCAGCGTCTCGTACTCTGTGAGCGCCGGAGAGGCGTTCTACCGCTGGGCCGTTGAGAACCACATCTTCACACACAGGTGAGTGTGTTCTACTGAGAACCACATCTTCACTCAGGTTAGTGGGTTCTACTGAGAACCACATCTTCACACACAGGTGAGTGTGTTCTACTGAGAACCACATCTTCACACACAGGTGAGTGTGTTCTACTGAGAACCACATCTTCACTCACAGGTGAGTGTGTTCTACTGAGAACCACATCTTCACTCAGGTTAGTGGGTTCTACTGAGAACCACATCTTCACACACAGGTGAGTGTGTTCTACTGAGAACCACATCTTCACACACAGGTGAGTGTGTTCTACTGAGAACCACATCTTCACTCACAGGTGAGTGTGTTCTACTGAGAACCACATCTTCACTCAGGTTAATGGGTTCTACTGAGAACCACATCTTCACTCAGGTTAGTGGGTTCTACTGAGAACCACATCTTCACTCAGGTTAGTGGGTTCTACTGAGAACCACATCTTCTCTCAGGTTAGTGGGTTCTACTGAGAACCACATCTTCACTCAGGTTAGTGGGTTCTACTGAGAACCACATCTTCACTCAGGTTAGTGGGTTCTACTGAGAACCACATCTTCACACACAGGTGAGTGTGTTCTAAATACTGGAAAAACCAGCCCAGTCTCACAAAACAACGTGTAATAGCAGCGTTTGTCCACAGGGCAACACGTATGTTCACAAATAACCCTCTCAAGACGTGACATGGATACAATATGTGTAAAAAAAACATGGAGCTCAAATAATCTTGGTAATATCTATCAAACTATGGATCCACTGGACGTTCATTCTGAAAGCACAATATAAACGTATCGCTTGAAATGTAATCAAAAAGCATTTTAACGCCAATTTAGGATTATCCAATAAAAATAAATCGTGTGTCCGCCATGTTTTTTTCTTCTCACTGGGAAAGTGTGCGATCTCGTGACACGGACCCCGGTCATTAGAAATGAATAAGAACACATGTTGTATCCATGTCACGTCCTGAGAGGGTTATTTGTGATAAGCTACGTTTTGCCGTGTGGACGAACGGAGCTATGACACGATTCTTTGTGAGACTGGAGAGACATGTTTTCCAAAAGAACTACGCATCGTATTCTCTCTTGAATGGCAACATGCCCGCACTTCACCTCCAAGGTATATAAATATCACCCGTTATTTACGTTGTTACCCTGTTATTGATATATTTATCTCCGCCCCTAACGTAACTCAGATTATAACTCGAACCCTGGTTAGAACCGGTGGGACTGGATTGAAAAAAAATCTAAAATGTAAAACCAAGAATTTTAATATCTTCTACATTTAAAAAGTAAAATATTTGCACGAAAAATTATTTTATAAAATGATGTGGATCCTAGAAAAATAACATAATCTTTCTGAGTTATTTCTCTGAATGTTGTCCCAATTTTTAAGCTTTATTTTCTCTTAGATGAGTAACTTTGATTTCGTTTTTTGTCTAAACCTAATTATTATACATTACACCCCTGACATTTGTTTGTGAATGTACTAATTGGAGATTAGAAAACTCCCTCACATGGCTTCTTAATCACCGTATGTGTTTCCTCACAATGGCTCGAACACTCGGTCTAAACTGGATTTGGTCCTGGTTTGAACCTTTCTGTAATCTTTAGTGCCATCGTGGACGCAGACGCAGCTCGGAGGTTCTGTGAAAACATCGACTGTCCGACTAACTGGAAAGACGCTGACGGAGAAAACTGCTGCATCCACCACGCCAACATCCACTCCTGTCCTCTGGGACACATGGTACATATCTGACTTCTTTTAATGTTCTTTATTAGTTATGTTCTCACATTCCCCTCCAGTTCAGAGGAAACGTTTCTTTGACAAGGACTCACAACATGTAGAAGGTCTCAAATCCCCAACAACTCAACAAAACGTATCGAAATCAAATCAATAATAACACTGAGAACGTAAATAACACAGGTAACAGAAATCAAATGAAAGATTGGTTATATAATACAGTGCAATATAATCCTCATTTTAAAGAAACCAAATTTTATATTTGCCTTCTTTTATCGCCACCATTTTAGTTTTTTACCAGCGGGATGAAGAGAACCACCAGCCTGGTTTTTAGAAACGTTTGTCGAAGGGTTGAGCTTCGGCCGAGGAGGAACTCAACGACACTCGGCTTTTTGTTTCAGACGGAGAGCATCTGCGGGCCCTGGATCCCTGACGACGGGAAGATCTTCACTCACACCATCTCCACCGCGGGGAAGATGACGCAGAGCAACTGGACCTCCAAGGTGACACAGAGCTTTATCAAGTATCTCAGAAACTCAGCGACTGATCCTCCTGCTGTACATAGAGGTGTGATAGGAGCTAGAGATGGGAAGCGGAAGTACGTACAAATAAGTATAAAGTCCACAAACAACATTAACTCATTACATCCCAATTGTACAAATATTTTTCACTTCCTATTCTCTGCAGTTCAACCTAAACGTTAAAACATGACATTTGTTGATTTTTCAATATGAGGATGATACTCTAAGCTTTCCTAAAAAGCCTAACAGTAATATTTGTCCCCAGATGATACACCACTTTATACATCCACTATATCTTAAATGTAATCCTATGCTAATCTCTTTAGACACAGACGAAACACTACTTTAAACCTGTAGTAGTTTCTAAATGTACAGAAAATAATCTCTTAATGCAGATGAAACACATCTCTAATGTTTTATTCTTCCTTCCTTGTTTTTTGCCAATTTTACAACAAACCACCAAACTCTCAGATAACTCTTCCAGTTCTGACCTCTGACCTCTGACCTCTGACCCCCAGGTGGTTCTGGTTCACTCCGGTTTGACCTCGCTCATCGCTCACATTCGAGTCGGACGCATGCAGGTCGCTCTGGAGGCCAAGAGCACCGTGGAGGCCGGCTGTAGGTCAGTTTATATATATTTACTGAGTGACCATGTAGACAACAAGTATCACACAGCTTTGTTTGTGGGGTACAGCGGGTATTCGGAGGTACCTTTAGGGCCTGGTTTTGGCTACCCTTAGCGGTATTACCCTAAGTATCCTCCTACTCTTAAACCATAAACAAGTAGCTCCTGTTTTCTGGTTTCTAAGTGTGTGGAGATGGCGTCTGGTGAGGAGGCGGAGCTTTGTTTCTACGTGTTCGGCGGATTGTGGTGAATGCCCGATGACTCCAACCACCAAACTGTCCATCGGCCTGCCGCTCAGCCTGCTCTGCCTCTGCTTCGTCCTGACCGCCGTGGTGAGGATCTGACCAGAGAAAACCTGGAAAACACTACAAAATAATACAGGATATGAAACTTAATCAATAACAATGTGTTGTGCAGTGGCTGAGGTACCAGAAACAGAAGCTCCTGTGGGACGAGAGCTGGATCATCGACTTCTCCAAGATAAAACAAGGTACTATCAGCATCAGATGGGACAAACTGCTCTGAAACTGTCTTTAAACTGGTGAGGAACTGGTCTGTAAACTGGTGAGGAACTGGTCTATGAACTGGTGAGGAACTGGTCTATGAACTGGTGAGGAACTGGTCTATGAACTGGTGAGGAACTGGTCTATGAACTGGTGAGGAACTGGTCTATGAACTGGTCTGTAAACTGGTCTATGAACTGGTGAGGAACTGGTCTATGAACTGGTGAGGAACTGGTCTATGAACTGGTGAGGAACTGGTCTATGAACTGGTCTGTAAACTGGTTTATGAACTGGTGAGGAACTGGTCTATGAACTGGTCTTTAAACTGTGAGGAACTGGTTTATGAACTGGTGAGGAACTGGTCTGTGAACTGGTGAGGAACTGGTCTGTAAACTGGTCTATAAAACTGGTGAGGAACTGGTCTATAAACTGGTGAGGAAACTGGTCTATAAACTGGTGAGGAACTGGTCTATAAACTGGTCTAAACTGGTGAGGAACTGGTCTATGAGCTGGTCTATCAACTGGTCTATAAACTGGTCTATGAACTGGTTCACAAGAGGTCTGAAACTGCACCAAACAGATCTTGTCTACGCTGGTTTACAAAGGTCTGAAAAGGGTCTTAAAAGGACCCAAAATTGGTCCAAACCTGAATTTAAAAGTGTTCCAATAAAGCACGGTAACACACATTGGTTTTCCTGCAGCTCTTCACAGATTAGTTTAACTTTAAGGTCATTATATAGAGAATAATACAACTTTGCTGTCTTTTATAAAGTTTATGATCATAAAAAAAGGTAATACATGCATTTAGAATTGTTGTTTAATTTATTTTAAACTGTTACAGACCAGGAGGCCCGGATGACGATGGGCAGTCCTGATGAGTGCGCCGGTGGGGAACAGCGACAGTAACACCAGCTGTGTGACGGCGCTCAGCTGCTACAAACGGACAACCTGGGAGCCGGAAAACCCCGTTCACCTGCACCGGGATATAGGTACGTCATATCAAACGCCATCTGTCGTGGCTTCCTTCCTTGTTCTTCCATCAAGCCAATAGACGCGTTACACAGACATTTCTAACCCGTTTTCTTTCCTTTATCTTTGTTTTACTCACAGTTGAAGAGTTGCTTGGCCTCCGATGGTTTGGATGATGTGCAATGCTCAAAATAAAATAGCAAACTTTTTACACATGCAACAAAGAAAAGAGGCCTTTAGAAAAGTCAAAAACAAAGAGGCAAAACTCAAATAAAATAACAAGCAACTTAGATCTTGCTTTCTCTCTATGTTAAGGTTTATATAACTTGATAATTTAAAGGGCAATTGAACGGTTAAAAACTGAGCCTCGACGGCGTCTTTCTGACATCTCTGTCTCTTTAGAGGAGGGCGCCATGGGAATTGTAGTCTTTTATACTCTGTTGACTACAGACGTCACGATTAGGTGGCCTTTCTTATAAAAGCAAAATACTGGCTCTCACAGCATCCATGCAACACTGAAGACGCCTTTCTTTGTTTCGCTTCAGACTAAAGAAAGCTAGGTTGTCAAAAGTGAAAGTAGAAGTCGAAGAGAAAACTTCCTGTATTCAAAATATTATTTGTACTTTCCAGTGATGGCAGGACGGTGGCCATCAAGAGGATTCAAACCAAAACCTTCTCCCTGTCCAAAAACCATCAGACAGGAAGTCAAACAAGTCAGGTACCAAACACACACACACTCACACACACACACACACACACACACACACACACACACACACACACACCTTTTTAACCTCATTTTAACTTGTATCTGGTACAAACTGCTATAAATGAGAATACATAACGCTTTACCTTCATATTCAATTTCTATATTTAGTATTATAACATTTCTTCCGTCTTCAGGGAGTTCGACCACCCGAACCTGTGCAAGTTTTATCGGAGGTTGCGTTGAGCCGCCGGATGTTGCCATAGTGACGGAGTACTGCCCCAAAGGAAGCCTTAACGACGTTCTGCTTAACGAGGAGATCCCACTCAACTGGGGCTTCAGGTACAAACACACACACACACACACACACACACACACACACACACACACACACACACACACACACACCACACACACACACACACACGTACAGACTTTAATTGAAATGCAACAGCATGCTGACTTAATTAGGGTTACATAAATTACTTCACACAGAGGGCTCTCTTGTGTCATGGTAATGAGGGTTCGCAATAATCAGGAGAGTAAATAATAATCAGGAGAGTAAATAATAATCAGGAGCCTTTTTCTTTATGTATGTGTTTTTTTATATGGTACACTATTCCAAAAGTCATATTATTTTTATACATTTATACTTCTTTAATAATTTAATTACATTTTTAGGTTGAGGCTTCCTCCTAGACTTTATTTAAGGTTTTCTATTTTTTAGTTTGAATTCTTAACCCTAAAATGAAACTAGGTTTGACTGCTGATATCCTAAATATCTTAAAGTAATAATAAAAACTTACAACGCACAAGTACTTAATTCATTCTTGCTGTCTCTATATATATGTGTTTAGGTTTAAATGTATATTTAACCCTCCGTGTTTCTCCTCTGCAGGTTTTCCTTCGCTACAGACATAGCGCGCGGCGTGGCGTACCTTCATCAACACAAGATCTGTCACGGCCGACTGAAGTCTGTAAACTGCGTGATCGACGACCGCTGGGTCTGCAAAATCACAGGTGAAGTCTAAACATCAAATATAAATCTATCTGGGAATGTTTGGTTATTTTGAATGTTAAAAAAGGGATGAAGATGTTAGCTGAAATGTGCGCGGGTCCGTCCTATGTGGCGCCGCCTGTTTTTAGCAGCTCTCCTTTGTTTCTAGTTTTCTTGGGTTTTCTCTATATTCTCCATTTATTTTTCACAACTCTTTACCTTTTATTGCACTTGGTTTAATTGTTAGCGTTGGGACACTGTTTTCCAACTTGTATATATTATTGTTAGGCTTTTTAAACACATTTCAATAGTTACTTTATCACTTTATTTTTGCTGTATTATTATTTTAATTTGTATTCTATTTTTACCCTCGTGTGAATCCTCTTTTGAACTCTGACCCTGTTGCTGCTGTAACGCCTGAATGTCCCCACAGAGATAATAAAGATCCATCTTATCTTATCTTATCTATCAGATTTCGGGTTGAGAATGTATCGCAGGCACGAGGGGGCGGAGCCTCTTTCGTCCTATCAGCAGAGACTTCAGGAGGTCTACATGCCGCCCTGAGTTTCATAACTCCAGCATGGAGCCCACGCTCGCTGCAGACGTGTTCAGGTGCAACCAAATAACATTTAACTTATTTTAAAACACACGTGGATGCACACAATGTACACAATATCTTTCTTTTTTTATTACTGCACATATTTTATTCCATTCTATTTCAATGTAAACACTGCTATATTTTTTAAAATAAAATGTTTTAATGTTATTATAGTTTTCTTAAAATTGTTCTCTATCAGTGTTTTTACATTTTTGTTTTACTTTCATGTATGCAGCATAACACCAAGTCAAATTCCTCGTATTCCTCACCTGATTCTGATTCTGATATAGGTTCAAATGATTTTTCATTTTGAAATCGTAAGAATGCAAACATCTGACAATTGAAGCAAGACATAGGAACACACTCTTTTATATAATTATTTATACTAAAAGTTTCAGAATGCTGCTTTCAGGGACTTTTCATTTGAGATAAAAAGGTATGAAAAATTGCAGTGTTGCAAAAAACTTGAGCTAATGCTAATGCTAATGCATTTCGTAACGACAATGTTCCTAAAATGTAACTGGGAGAATATTCCAGGCTTGGTTAGGAAGCAAAACAATAAATGATATCCACACGGTTTTTACAATTTATAGACATGGCCATCATTATCAATTAAAAAAAAATACTCAATACTATAATTGGACATATTTTCAGTAACTCTGAGGATCCTGTAGGGGGCGCATATCGCTGAAAGACTGTATTTAAAGTAAAAGATATAATAATATTAACAATGAAATATCAGGGAGACCACAATCCAACTTAACTCCAACCTTTATCTGAACAGAAAATGTGATGGTTCACCTTGTGGGGACGTTTTATCGGGGTCCCCACAAGGACACACACACACAGTTAATACCCTCTGCATGTCTTCACAGTTACTCCATCATTCTGCTGGAGATCGCCACTCGCAGCGACCCCGTTCCAGTAAGTCCACGTTTCACAATATCTGTAGTGGTTTATAATGCATGTCGTGGCTTCCTTCCTTGTTTTCCATCAAGACACTAGACGCCTTCAACAGACATTTTTTCTCCTTTCCTTTATATTCGTGTTACTCACAGTCGATGAGTCGCTTGGCCTCCGATGGTTTGGATGATATTAGGCATGCTCAAAATAAAATCACAAACTTTTTACAAATGCAACAAAGAAAAGAGGCCTTTACAATATTCACAACAAAGAGGCAAAACTCAAATAAAACAACAAACAACTTATGTATTCTTTCTTGCTTGCTTTCTTTGTCAGGCTTGATTAACTTAATGGATAATTGAACGGTTAAAAACTGAGCCTCGACGGCGTCTTTCTGACATCTCTGTCTCTTTAGAGGAGGCGCCCTGGAAGTTGTAGTCTTTTATACTCTGGTTGACTACAGAGGTCACGATTAGGTGGCCTTTCTTATAAAAGCAAAATACTGGCTCTAACAACACATCTGTACAAATACACAGAGGTGGGAAGTAGTGGAGTACAAATACTTTGTTACTGTACTTAATCTGGTATCAGTACTTTACTCTACTTATTATTCTGATGACTTTTTACTTTCTACTTCTTACATGTTGAACCCAAATACCTGTACTTTCTACTTCTTACATGTTGAACCCAAATACCTGTACTTTCTACTTCTTACATGTTGAACCCAAATACCTGTACTTTCTACTTCTTACAAGTTGAACCAAATACCTGTACTTTCTACTTCTTACATGTTGAACCCAAATACCTGTACTTTCTACTTCTTACATGTTGAACCCAAATACCTGTACTTTCTACTTCTTACATGTTGAACCCAAATACCTGTACTTTCTACTTCTTACATGTTGAACCCAAATACCTGTACTTTCTACTTCTTACATTGAACCCAAATACCTGTACTTTCTACTTCTTACATGTTGAACCCAAATACCTGTACTTTCTACTTCTTACATGTTGAACCAAATACCTGTACTTTCTACTTCTTACATGTTGAACCCAAATACCTGTACTTTCTACTTCTTACATGTTGAACCAAATACCTGTACTTTCTACTTCTTACATGTTGAACCCAAATACCTGTACTTTCTACTTCTTACATGTTGAACCCAAATACCTGTACTTTCTACTTCTTACATGTTGAACCCAAATACCTGTACTTTCTACTTCTTACATGTTGAACACAAATACCTGTACTTTCTACTTCTTACATGTTGAACCAAATACCTGTACTTTCTACTTCTTACATGTTGAACCAAATACCTGTACTTTCTACTTCTTACATGTTGAACCCAAATACCTGTACTTTCTACTTCTTACATGTTGAACCCAAATACCTGTACTTTCTACTTCTTACATGTTGAACCAAATACCTGTACTTTCTACTTCTTACATGTTGAACCCAAATACCTGTACTTTCTACTTCTTACATGTTGAACACAAATACCTGTACTTTCTACTTCTTACATGTTGAACCAAATACCTGTACTTTCTACTTCTTACATGTTGAACTCAAATACCTGTACTTTCTACTTCTTACATGTTGAACCCAAATACCTGTACTTTCTACTTCTTACATGTTGAACCCAAATACCTGTACTTTCTACTTCTTACATGTTGAACCCAATACCTGTACTTTCTACTTCTTACATGTTGAACCCAAATACCTGTACTTTCTACTTCTTACATGTTGAACCAAATACCTGTACTTTCTACTTCTTACATGTTGAACCCAAATACCTGTACTTTCTACTTCTTACATGTTGAACCCAAATACCTGTACTTTCTACTTCTTACATGTTGAACCCAAATACCTGTACTTTCTACTTCTTACATGTTGAACCCAAATACCTGTACTTTCTACTTCTTACATGTTGAACCAAATACCTGTACTTTCTACTTCTTACATGTTGAACACAAATACCTGTACTTTCTACTTCTTACATGTTGAACACAAATACCTGTACTTTCTACTTCTTACATGTTGAACTCAAATACCTGTACTTTCTACTTCTACATGTTGAACTCAAATACCTGTACTTTCTACTTCTTACATGTTGAACTCAAATACCTGTACTTTCTACTTCTTACATGTTGAACTCAAATACCTGTACTTTCTACTTCTTACATGTTGAACTCAAATACCTGTACTTTCTACTTCTTACATGTTGAACTCAAATACCTGTACTTTCTACTTCTTACATGTTGAACTCAATACCTGTACTTTCTACTTCTTACATGTTGAACTCAAATACCTGTACTTTCTACTTCTTACATGTTGAACTCAAATACCTGTACTTTCTACTTCTTACATGTTGAACTCAAATACCTGTACTTTCTACTTCTTACATGTTGAACACAAATACCTGTACTTTCTACTTCTTACATGTTGAACACAAATACCTGTACTTTCTACTTCTTACATGTTGAACCAAATACCTGTACTTTCTACTTCTTACATGTTGAACCAAATACCTGTACTTTCTACTTCTTACATGTTGAACTCAAATACCTGTACTTTCTACTTCTTACATGTTGAACTCAAATACCTGTACTTTCTACTTCTTACATGTTGAACAAATACCTGTACTTTCTACTTCTTACATGTTGAACTCAAATACCTGTACTTTCTACTTCTTACATGTTGAACACAAATACCTGTACTTTCTACTTCTTACATGTTGAACTCAAATACCTGTACTTTCTACTTCTTACATGTTGAACTCAAATACCTGTACTTTCTACTTCTTACATGTTGAACTCAAATACCTGTACTTTCTACTTCTTACATGTTGAACTCAAATACCTGTACTTTCTACTTCTTACATGTTGAACTCAAATACCTGTACTTTCTACTTCTTACATGTTGAACTCAAATACCTGTACTTTCTACTTCTTACATGTTGAACTCAAATACCTGTACTTTCTACTTCTTACATGTTGAACTCAAATACCTGTACTTTCTACTTCTTACATGTTGAACACAAATACCTGTACTTTCTACTTCTTACATGTTGAACACAATACCTGTACTTTCTACTTCTTACATGTTGAACACAAATACCTGTACTTTCTACTTCTTACATGTTGAACTCAAATACCTGTACTTTCTACTTCTTACATGTTGAACAAATACCTGTACTTTCTACTTCTCTACATGTTGAACACAAATACCTGTACTTTCTACTTCTTACATGTTGAACCCAAAATACCTGTACTGTCTACTTCTTACATGTTGAACACAATACCTGTACTTTCTACTTCTCACATGTTGAACTCAAATACCTGTACTTTCTACTTCTTACATGTTGAACTCAAATACCTGTACTTTCTACTTCTTACATGTTGAACTCAAATACCTGTACTTTCTACTTCTTACATGTTGAACACAAATACCTGTACTTTCTACTTCTTACATGTTGAACTCAAATACCTGTACTTTCTACTTCTTACATGTTGAACCCAAATACCTGTACTTTCTACTTCTTACATGTTGAACACAAATACCTGTACTTTCTACTTCTTACATGTTGAACTCAAATACCTGTACTTTCTACTTCTTACATGTTGAACCCAAATACCTGTACTTTCTACTTCTTACATGTTGAACACAAATACCTGTACTTTCTACTTCTTACATGTTGAACACAAATACCTGTACTTTCTACTTCTTACATGTTGAACACAAATACCTGTACTTTCTACTTCTTACATGTTGAACACAAATACCTGTACTTTTACTTCTTACATATTGAACACAAATACCTGTACTTTCTACTTCTCACATGTTGAACCCAAATACCTGTACTTTCTACTTCTTACATGTTGAACCCAAATACCTGTACTTTCTACTTCTTACATGTTGAACCCAAATACCTGTACTTTCTACTTCTTACATGTTGAACTCAAATACCTGTACTTTCTACTTCTTACATGTTGAACCCAAATACCTGTACTTTCTACTTCTTACATGTTGAACCCAAATACCTGTACTGTCTACTTCTTACATGTTGAACACAAATACCTGTACTTTCTACTTCTTACATGTTGAACACAAATACCTGTACTTTCTACTTCTCTCATTTTCCAAACAGCTGGTTCCTTTAGTTTGAATCTGTGTTTGGTGGCGTGTGGTCATTATTCTTTAGATTCATTGCGTGCCTAAAGGGAGGTCAGTTACTCTTTAAAACAGCTGGGTACTTTTTACTGAAGTACATTTCAAAGCCCGTACTTCTTTACTTTTACTTGAGTAAAGAAGTTTAGTCAGTACTTCTACTTTCACAGAGTACTTTTAAACACGAGTATCTGTACTTCTACTTGAGTACAGGATGTGTGTACTTCTACTTGAGTACAGGATGTGTGTACTTCTACTTGAGTACAGGATGTGTGTACTTCTACTTGAGTACAGGATGTATGTTCTTCTACTTGAGTACAGGATGTGTGTACTTCTACTTGAGTACAGGATGTGTGTCCTTCCTGTATATTTGTGCAGGTGGAGGAGTCGAGCCTGGAGAGCTCCTGGTGTCCTCCTCTCCCTGAGCTGATCTCCAGTCAGGTGGACAACACCTGTCCCTGTCCCGCAGGACTACGTGGAGGTACTGTTCGTTACAAAAACTAAATCAGTCGTAGTATTTAAAAGTCTAAATCTACCTTTAAACAAGCATTAAATCATTTAAATGTGTTATTATTGAACTGTTGTGTTCCACTTCTCTTGAGCACGAGTCTCTAATTGTATATACGTTGGACTGACCTGTAAAAGGAGATTTCTTGTTCAATAGGATGCAGCTTTTTCTATTTCTGTGAGCTACATTTTGAATGATCTTTGTTGAATGTTTGTTATAGAGAGGTAAAGTAATAATACACTGATTAACAAACCATTGGTTGTTGACTTGCTAATTATCCTTTTGGTTAAAACTGCTTGAATATGTT
>CM053245.1:44836383-44838883 GCA_028583405.1 Pogonophryne albipinna
CAAACCGTAAAATGTTTGTGTCAGTAACACATTATCTTTAAAGGTCCCATGTCATGGCCATTTCCACTGATCATAGTTCCATTGTTGAGGTCTACTAGAATAGATTTATACTGTGCAGTTTTCCAAACTCACATTGGTTTCTCAAACAGCATCTCTGTAAAGTCTGTGTATTCACTCTCTCCACTAAACGGCTCATTGCAGCTCTTGCCCCCCCCCTCCCTTGTGAGCCCAGTGTGCTCCGATTGGTCGGGACCAGTCGGGACGTTGTGAATTGCGCTGAGCTCCATGGAGGTGTTGTTTCCTTGTTTAGCGATACACAGCGAAAACACAGCCAAACTCACCCTGAGCACACAAAGTCACAGCCGAAGTAAAAACAATAAGTGTGGCTTGATATTGAGTAAGAAAAAGGTTGATAAACGCTGTGAGAATGGGTCTGCAGCAGTGGCGGCCGGCCCATAGGGCGCTAGGGGCGCCGCCCCACCTCTTCCCACATACAAAAAAAAATATTAAAAAAATATTAAATAAAAAAAAAATATTTAAAAAAAATAATATTTGCTAAGGTAAATATCATACAATTGGTATCAGTAAAATGTATAATCTACAATAAAATCTCGTTTAAAATTGTGTTACGATGTCTAAAGTTACTGATAAGTCACATGTTTCCTGCCTGGCCTTGCCCGTGGCTTTAGTTTATCATTACCGGGCGGAGCCCCCCGAGCCAAACAGCAGCAACCAGCACGTTGCAAAAGTCTCAATAGTAAACTGTGCCGCCGAAACATAATTTCAGCCAATCAGCGCCCTCAAATATTTTGGTCACGAGGGCGCTCACGTTGGCGCCCACGTTGCTTACGTGCGTTGACGTGAGTTGTCTTTTAGACTCGTGAGTGACCAAGGTGACGCAGTATTTGGATGAGAATGGTGTGCAGGTGGAGTCGACGGACCTCGGTCCGCACCCAATTCCGTGCAAGAGCTACTCTCCAATCCTTTGGAAAGGAGAAGTTTGGGAGATAAATTGATACTTAAAGACCTTGGACCGGACCAACCCGATTTGTATATATCACAGCAAGCTCGTGAAAAAGACAAAACGTATCAACGAGGCTTCTCACGTAGCTGGTACACCAGAAAGGCATGGCTAGCTGGATGCAAACAGGTAAATGCTATCTTTTGTTTCCCATGCTTGCTCTTCAAACAGCCGGGGACAGATACGATCTGTTCAGAAACTAGACAGAAGTTTAAACAAGTACAAACCACAGACTGTCCTGTGTCATGGAGAATACAGTCGCTGGTTTATTTATGTCTGTAGGCCGTTGTTGTGAGTGTGGACGGTCGGAGCATATATAACGTTAGCTTAGCCGATCTCCATTTAGAAAACACGCATTCTAAAAGGTACGCACTCTGCCGTCTGTCTGCAGACTTGTCAAAGCATTAATTCATGGTTTTTACTAACCGGTATCAGTATGTTGTTACGTCGGCATCATTTAGAAACGTGTATTACAATTTAATCACGGTCAAATATGTTCATCTTGTTGTAGTTGTAGCTCCCGAGCGCGTCTTGTTTGAATGATGCGAGTAAACACAGCTGGCAGCCGCGGTGAAACTCGAGCGACTAGAGCGATGCGATAGGAGCGTTTAGAGCGAAGCGAATATTCGCATCGCCTCCGGTCTGAACGCAGCATTAAAGCGAGCTCCGCGCTGCACTGGAAACGCGCCATTACATCACCAGAAGTCCTAATTTAAGGGGTCATTTACTCACTATATCAACAGCCCCACCAAAGATATTTTCCACCAGCCGCCACTGGTCTGCAGAGAGAATTTCACCGCGATCCCAACTGTCTGTTATCAGCCTGCAGCCAGGGAGGAGAGATCAGCAGAGCTGCACTGAGTGTGTGAGGAAGTCCGTGGATTGGTCAATTTGGACCAATCAGCGGGGGCTTAACGTAACGGCTCCGCGGACGTAACGTAACGGCTCCACGGATTGGTCCATTTCGTTCCGGGGACCACATGACATCATGATGTACCCGGAAGAATCAAATGGACAGTGACGTATCTCCAACGAGGCGTTTTGGGGAGGTATTTTCTGTGTTAGAGTTTTACTCGCTACATGGTGTACTTTGAGGGTTTTGACTCTGCAGACCATTTACATGCATTAAAACCTTCATAACAACAAGGGGACGGGTACTAACCGGAAAAGCATGACATGGGACCTTTAAGGAATGATTAGTCTGTGGATTTCCTGCTAACTAACCCTGACTTTAGAATCTAGCATCCTTTCTCTTTTTGAGATACTTGTTTTTTTAATGGGTAAAGAAACTCTAAAATAAACGATATTTACCCTTTTGTGTTGCAGGTTGGTTATTCATGTTGAGCCTCAGACTTCAGTGCAATGTGCTTTAACTCTGCAGATGTCCTGCTCATGTAGCATGAAACCTCTTTGACCTGCGTGTTAAAGCCTCCTGAGGAAATCCTTCAGAGACACTGATCAATGCTTCAGGGACTAAGT
>CM053245.1:44846383-44874928 GCA_028583405.1 Pogonophryne albipinna
GGATTGTTCCTACATTCTGGTACTTTTACTCAAGTACAAGACCTGAGTACTTCTACTTTTACTCAAGTACAGGATTTGAGTACTTCTACTTTTAATCAAGTACAAGATCTGAGTACTTCTACTTTTACTCAAGTACAAGATCTGAGTACTTCTACTTTTACTCTAGTACAAGATCAATACTTATACCACCTCTGTTTATTGCCTATAAAAAAACTATTAGAAAACGAAGGCTAAAGCTAACGTTAGCAGATAGTGACAATGTATGCTAGCTAGCTAGCTCAACGATAATATTGCGACAGAAAAACTTTTCAGTTCACATCACGCTCTGCCGCTCCGACAGGGAGCTCTGCTCTGAACACCTGAACGGCCCGTTCTAACAGCTGTTCACCAGCGGTCCAGTCTGTGCCACAGTGACTCCGGACCACAGTTCATATTAACGAACGCACCCGTAGGTAATGTGGCTGCTGAAGCTAGACCATCTTCGCGGAGCAGCAGAGCCGACAGGCAGGAAGACTCGAGCACACAGCTCGCGCTGCATTATCATACATAAAAAAAGAACACCATGCGTGTCATGACGGCACATAACAGCTCGCGGCCGCAGATTACTCCGGGTCCCAGACCCCCCCATAACCCACAAATATTTTTATTGCAGATCTACATGAATCACACAAACGACCTATTTTGGATTAAAAACGGCGAATTTCGCCGAAAGGTGACAAGTTTGCATCCCTGAATGTAATGTAACACACACAAACACTGAATTAATAAATACAGGTCTGCTATCTGAAGAACCAGCACCTTACCGTGGTGGAGAGGTTTGTGTGCCCTGATGAACCTGGGGGCTGTGTTGTCTGTAACCTTGTGTTCCTGGGTCTCCCATGGCAAATTGGTCTCAGGCAAGGGGCCAGACTAAGATTGGTTCGAAGACCTCATGAAAGACGAACTAAGAAGTGAGGATACCCGGCCCGGAGGAAGCCCGGGGTCCCCTTCTGGAGCCAGGCCCGTCTGGTGGCCGGGCTTGCCACGGAGCCCGGCCGGGCCCAGCCCGAAAAGGCAACGTGGGCAACACCTCCGCTTCTCCGTCCTGCGGGCCCACCACCTACGGGAAACAGCGATGGGGTCGGGTGCGCTGCCAGAAGGGTGGCAGTGAAAGCGGAGGGTCTCGACGGACCAGACCCGGGCGACAGAAGCTGGCTTTGGGGACGTGGAACGTCACCTCTCTGGGGGGGAAGGAGCCGGAGCTTGTGCGGGAGGTGGAGCGTTACCAGTTGGATCTGGTTGGGCTCACCTCTACGCACAGCGTCGGCTCTGGAACCTTACTTCTGGATAGGGGTTGGACTCTATTCTTCTCCGGAGTTGCTCAAGGTGTGAGGCGCCGGGCGGGTGTGCGGATACTCACAAGTCCCCGGTTGGGTGCTTCGTTGTTGGAGTTTACCCCAGTGGACGAGAGGGTCGCCTCCCTACGCCTGTGGGTTATGGGGGGGAAAACTCTGACTGTTGTGTGTGCTTATGCACCCAACAGCAGTTAGGAGTATACGGCCTTCGAGTCCTGTATGGGGCTCCTGAAGGGGACTCTTTAATCTTGCTGGGAGACTTCAACGCACATGTGGGCAATAACGGAGACACTTGGAGGGGCGTGATTGGGAGGAACGGCCCCCCTGATCTGAACCGGAGTGGTGGTTTGTTACTGGACTTCTGTGCTAGTCATGGATTGGCCATAACAAACACCATGTTCGAACATAAGGATGCTCATAAGTGTACGTGGTACCAGAGCACCCTAGACAGAAGGTCCATGATCGATTTCGTTATCGTATCATCGGACCTGAGGCCGTATGTTTTGGACACTCGGGTAAAGAGAGGGGCGGAGTTGTCAACTGATCACCATCTGGTGGTGAGTTGGGTCGAGTGGCGGGGGAAGCCTCTGGATAGACCTGGTAAGCCCAAACGTGTAGTTCGGGTGAACTGGGAACGTCTGGAGGAGGCCCAAGTTCAGGAGGCCTTCAACTCACACCTCCGGCGGAGCTTTTCAGGCATTCCTGTGGAGGTTGGGGACATTGAACCAGAGTGGTCGGTGTTCAAAGCCTCTATTGCCGAAGCCGCGGCGGGGAGCTGTGGTCTCAAGGTCCTAGGTGCCTCAAGGGGCGGTAACCCTCGAACCTCCTGGTGGACACCGGTGGTCAGGGAAGCCGTCCGACTGAAGAAGGAGGCCTTCAGGGATTTGTTATCCCGGGGGACTCCCGAGGCAGTTGCAAAGCACAGACAGGCCCGAAGGGCAGCAGCCTCATCCGTGGCCGAGGCAAAGCAGCGGGTGTGGGAGAAGTTCGGAGAAGACATGGAAAAGGACTTTCGGGCGGCACCAAAGTTGTTCTGGAAAACTGTCCGACACCTCAGGAGGGGGAAGCAGGGAACCATCCAAGCTGTGTACAGTAAGGATGGGACGTTGTTGACCTCAACTGATGGAGTGTTGGGGCGTTGGAAGGAACACTTTGAGGAACTCCTGAACCTGACAACTCCGCCCTCTATGTTAGAGGCAGAGCTGGAGTATGACGGGGGATCAACACCAATCTCCCGGGGGGAGGTCACTGAGGTTGTTAAACAACTCCACAGTGGCAAAGCCCCGGGGGTGGATGAGATCCGCCCAGAAATGCTGAAGGCTCTGGGTGTTGAGGGACTGTCATGGTTGACACGTCTCATCAACATTGCGTGGAAGTCGGAAACAGTACCGAAGGAGTGGCAGACCGGGGTGGTGGTCCCCCTTTTTAAAAAGGGGGATCAGAGGGTGGGTGCCAATTACAGAGGCATCACACTACTCAGCCTCCCCGGGAACGTTTACTCTAAGGAACTCGAAAGGAGGGTCAGGCCGATTGTCGAACCTCAGATTGAGGAGGAACAATGCGGATTCCGTCCTGGTCGTGGAACGACGGATCAGCTTTTTACTCTCGCAAGGATCCTGGAGGGGGCCTGGGAGTACGCTTATCCGGTCTACATGTGTTTTGTAGACTTGGAGAAGGCGTATGACCGAGTTCCCAGGGAGTTACTGTGGGAGGTGCTGCAGGAGTATGGGGTGAGGGGGTCTCTACTCAGGGCCATCCAATCTCTGTACTCCCAAAGCGAGAGCTGTGTCCGGGTCCTCGGCAGTAAGTCGGACCCATTTCCGGTGAGGGTTGGCCTCCGCCAGGGCTGCGCTTTGTCACCAATCCTGTTTGTAATATACATGGATCGGATTTCGAGGCGTAGTCATGGGGGAGGGGGTCTGCAGTTCGGTGGACTAAGGATTGCACCACTGCTTTTTGCAGATGATGTGGTTCTAATGGCTTCATCGGTCTGCGACCTTCAGCACTCACTGGATCGGTTCGCAACCGAGTGTGAAGCGGCTGGGATGAGGATCAGCACCTCCAAATCTGAGGCCATGGTTCTCAGCAGGAAACCGATGGACTGTCCACTCTAAGTAGGGAATGAGTCCTTACCCCAAGTGAAGGAGTTCAAGTATCTCGGGGTCTTGTTCTCGAGGGAGGGAACAATGGAGCGTGAGATGGGCCGGAGAATCGGAGCAGCGGGAGCGGTACTGCAGTCGCTTTACCGCACCGTTGTGACGAAAAGGGAGCTGAGCCAGAAGGCAAAGCTCTCTGTCTACCGGGCCATTTCCCTTCCTACCCTCACCTATGGTCATGAAGGATGGGTCATGACCGAAAGAACGAGATCGCGGATACAAGCGGCCGAGATGGGTTTTCTCCGCAGGGTGGCTGGTGTCTCCCTTAGGGATAAGGTGAGAAGTTCGGTCATCAGGGAGGGACTCGGAGTTGAACCGCGCCTCCTTTGCGTCGAAAGGAGCCAGTTGAGGTGGTTCAGGCACCTAGTTAGGATGCCACCTGGGCGCCTCCCTAGGGAGGTGTTCCAGGCACGTCCAGCTGGGAAGAGACCAAGGGGTAGACCTAGGACCAGGTGGAGGGATTATATCTCTTCGCTGGCCTGGGAGCGCCTTGGGATCCCCCAGTCAGAGCTGGTTGATGTGGGGAAAGGAACGTTTGGGGCTCTCTGCTGGAACTGCTACCTCCGAGACCCGACCACGGATAAGGGGAGAAGATGGATGGATGTCTGCTATCATCAGTACTAATAACTAGTGTGTGTGTGTGTGTGTGTAGGTCCGGTGGTGGCGGGGGTCGTTGGGACGAAGATGCCTCGTTACTGTTTGTTCGGAGACACGGTGAACACGGCGTCCAGGATGGAGTCCACCAGCCTGGGTACACCGAGAACTCTTTATACGTTATATCATTCATTCTTTATATTACTATAACGTGAGGTGTGTGTGTGTGTGTCTGTGTGTGCGTGTGTGTGTGTGTGTGTGTGTGTGTGTGTGTCTGTGTGTGTCTGTGTGTGTGTGTGTGTGTGTGTGTGTCTGTGTGTGTGTGTGTGTGTGTGTCTGTGTGTGTGTGTCTGTGTGTGTGTGTCTGTGTGTGTGTGTGTGTGCGTGTGTGTCTGTGTGTGTATCTGTGTGTGTGTGTGCGTGTGTGTGTGTGTCTGTGTGTGTGTGTGTGTCTGTGTGTGTCTGTGTGTGTGTGTCTGTGTGTGTCTGTGTGTCTGTGTGTGTGTGTGTGTGTGTGTCTGTGTGTGTGTGTGTGTGTGTCAGCGTTGAAGATCCAGTGCAGCTCCGCAGCGTTCTACCTGCTGGAGGAGATCGGAGGATACCTGCTGACCTGCAGAGGAACGCTCAGCGTGAAGGTGAGACTCCGGAGATCAAAATAATATTCTGAGATTTAAATCTGAATATAAAAGAAAAACAACTGAGAATAGATTTAGTCAAATGTATTATATTACATTTTACATTTTAAAAGATATAAAATGAAAGATTCTTTATTAAATTGGATTAAACTCTTAAAATTACAGAAATCTAATGATATTCTTGATTAAATTCATACATTTTGGGGATTCTCTAAATCCATAAATCTACAAGGAACAAAGTAAATCTGTGAATTCAATATAAACGTGATGATGATGATGATGATGATGATGATGATGATGATGATGATGATGATGTGTGTGTGTGTGTGAAGGGGAAAGGGGACATGGTGACGTACTGGCTGGAGGGGAAGAAGAAGAACTGCAGAGTGACGACCAAACACACCAACGAAGAAGAAGAGGAGGAAGAGAAGGAGGAGGAAGAGCAGCTGTTCTCCTCCATCCCGGGGAGTCTGCCCGTAGACAGCCTGCAGCTCGCCTGAGGAGGGGACACATCTAAATATACACATATATTTAGATTCACTAAATTCAGTCAAAGACTTAGTTTTTGATTATTTAACACAATTATATTTATGTGCACGGACTATATTACAGAGACGAGAAAATAAACACACATTTTTAAAGAATTAGGAAAAAACATTTAATATGAATACTAAATGATTTAAAAAAACAAGTAAAACTAGAACAACACAAAAAGTCTAGTTTTAATAAATAACCTCCAATAACAGTATTTAGTGTTGATATCTGTGAGCCTTTATTCTGACGCTCAAGCTGCGTTCACACCGGAGCTGGAGTTTCCCCGCGGCTGCCAGCTGTGTTTACGCATCATTCAAACAAGACGCGCTGGCTACAACAACAACAACAACAACAACAACAACAACAACAAGATGAACCTATGTGACCGTGATGTAATACACGTTTCAAAAGGATGTGGAACAACTCACTGCAGACAGACGGCAGAGAGAGCTTTTAAAATGCAGATCGGATCCGCTCTGACTCCACATGTAGTCCCGCCCAAACATCGTCCGGTGTGAACCAAGCTGCAAACTCTGGGGAACAGCCGGGACGCCAATACGGAAGTGCCACACACTGCAGTTCATATATTGGCCGATAGGCGATGGCTGCAGAAAGGAGCAATTTCCATAGACCCCCATGTTAACATGCCCAATTTTACAGCAGAAAAAAACATGTTTCTACCCCTGGCTCCATACATTTTTATTATCGATATAGTTAGATTCCACCTTCATGATTATGAATCTGTGAGTGAATTGTTTTCTAACACGACCCTTTTATTTATATTAGGTCTTAAAGTTTTTGCATAAATTAGGGCGTGGTCACTTTGATGGACACGTACATGCCTCACTGTCAGCTAACAGCAACTTGTCCACTCTGCTAGGCTACAACCATAGAGGCTACAACGTTAGTTAGTCATAGTACTGTACTTGACCCTTTAGCTTTAGCCGTGTTCGTGGTGATTGTGCCTTTGAGGGAATATTGTTACAAATACCAGACAATTAAAATGTCGTGCTGTGCGCTTGAATGTACTAACAGAACTTCCAAGAAGTCTACTCTCAGCTTTTTTCGGTGAGTAAAATGATAATATTATACATGTTAACCCCGTTAGCAGGTGTGCTTGTTAGCTTAGTTTGTTATGTAGCTTATTAGCCAGCTAAGGACGTAACCCTTTATACATGATTCAGCCTTGGGTAAGACTTTTATAGTCTATGGCTATGACGCCCATAATGCTAAACGGGAGCAAATGTTAATAGGGGACCCAATTATCCCAGTGGTGGCCGCCGGAGCTAACGGAGCCGCAGGGGGCTAGCTCCAGCCGGCGTCTCGGAGCTAGCCCCCTGCGGCTCCGTTAGTTCCGGGCGGTGGAGTCCGTCTTTTCTCAACGTGTGAATGACAAGCATTAAGAATAACAAAATATAGCTAATTCTCTTGCAGATTGTCTCATTTGATTATGAATGTAACGTTTATATAGGGGAACTACACTGTTAGCAGTAACTTGGTATGCATGTATTTCATGTTAGCTTAGCTTCTTAGCCTGAGCTAGCTCTGTTTACTTCCAGTTCGGAGGCAGCAGGTCCCGCCCCGGCTCCGCCTCTTTGCCCTTATTTGGAGCAAGCGGGATTAGACTCTGACGTCACAGTCGAGCCGTTAGTGGCCGACTCCGCCTACTAAGGGCTTCACGGCAACTCTGCAGAATCCTATGGGTGACGTCACGGACACTACGTCCATTTATATATACAGTCTATGGTGTGAACGCACCGTAACGGCCTATTATATTGATTTCTACGATTATTATTCGAAATGATTATTAATTTATTTGACGTAATTATTTAGTATATGTGTTTGTCTCACTTATATCATGCTTATATCTTATGAAGAACTGTTTCCTGGGATAAAGGATGTCTGAAGGAATTCATCAATCAATCAAATCTATTATTATATTCATTAAAAAGCTGTTGTTTGTGTTTTTATAATGTGAACGTGAAGTCTGTCAGAAACCTCACGTGTGACGAAGAAAGGATTCAGAGCCGGGAATGTTTTAATGAAAGTAATAATGCATTTAAAATAAACAGATTTAAAATGACTGGACATCATTATAAATATAAAGACTTCCTGAATGAGTTGAACACGTCTCAGTTTGACCCTCGCGGGCTCCCTTACTTCATCATTCAGACGCCAAGGCATGCTGAGACTCTTTCCCTAATTAACAGAGTGTGTGTGTGGGCTCATCTGGTGGAGTGTGTGTGTGTGTGTGTGATCATCTGGTGGAGTGTGTGTGTGTGTGTGAGTGAGTGTGTGTGAGCACAGCTGCAGATGAAACCACAGAGGAGATGGTTTTAATTACACATGAGAGTGTGTGTGTGTGTGTGTGTTTGAAGTGTGTGTGTTTGAAGTGTGTGTGTGTTAATAGTATGAGTACTCACCTTTGAGAGCATCTGCTTTCCTTTCAATCAGGAGACAGCATTTACATATCAGAGGACTTCAAACACTCATCACAAAACACTGTGTGTGTGTGTGTGTGTGTGTGTGTGTGTGTGTGTGTGAGAGTGTGTGTGTGTGTGTTATTTACTGAATACATCACAGGACCCTCTGAATGCGTTTCCATTCATTTGTCTTGCTCTTTGTTCAGAGCGAATCTGATTGGCTGCTGCTGGACGTCTGTGTTATCAGCCAATCAGAGCGCAGGAGGAGGAACTAAAGCTTCCTGACGCTAACGAGGTTACATCACTGTTTATTAATTAACACATGATTTATTATAAAACAGAGGATCTACTTTCTGTATTTCACTTCTCATTAACGTTCATTTCATTTATATATAATAATATCTCACATTATTAACGCCATGGAAGACGATCAGACATCACGACTCGATGTTCAGCTCAGTGATTATTGTTTCCATCAAAGTCAGAAATACGTGTTTTCAAACAGACACGTATCAGGCTGCAGATATAAATACAGATTCTCCACGGTTTGAACGTTTCACGTGAAAACATGTCTGTGATGTTTTGCTCAAAATACAAACAGATGCTGCATTTAGAGAAAACAAGAGGAGGCGGAGCTAATGCCTTTATCACAAGGTGAGTTCCTTTTGATGTCCTGCTTTTCAAACACACGTGCTCTCCAGTACAGGTTAGCTCTGAGTGCACGTGCTCTCCAGTACAGGTTAGCTCTGAGTGCACGTGCTCTCCAGTACAGGTTAGCTCTGAGTGCACGTGCTCTCCAGTACAGGTTAGCTCTGAGTGCACGTGCTCTCCAGTACAGGTTAGCTCTGAGTGCACGTGCTCTCCAGTACAGGTTAGCTCTGAGTGCACGTGCTCTCCAGTACAGGTTAGCTCTGAGTGCACGTGTTCTCCAGTACAGGTTAGCTCTGAGTGCACGTGCTCTCCAGTACAGGTTAGCTCTGAGTGCACGTGCTCTCCAGTACAGGTTAGCTCTGAGTGCACGTGCTCTCCAGTACAGGTTAGCTCTGAGTGCACGTGCTCTCCAGTACAGGTTAGCTCTGAGTGTTAGCGAGGCTAATGTAAACAAAGACGAGATTACGTCCCAAACACGTCAGGCATTGTTTCTGATAGCAACTCTCTGCGGGTCCACCATCCGAAGTTACGTCAGATCGGCAGCCAATCAGTATCCGCTCGTTGTTCCCCCGTTTTGAAAAGATGTGGGTACGGAGGAAAAGAGAGAGGGTTTTATTTTGTGACGCTGCGTGAGTTCCCCGACGCACCGGGGACACGTGTTGATGTAGAGAAGACTTCACAAAGTAGCTCCCCTTTAAGTGTCTGCAGAAACCAGATGAATCCGCACAAACAGAAGAGTTTGAGTTCCCGTCAGAGCGATCTGTTTGAACAACGAGGTTCTGGAGGATCCACATCCGTCAGCCTGAGGAGCACAGAAAGCACTCAGAGAGAGGAGAGAGATATACAATGAAAACATATCTAAGCAAAACAATATAATTCTGGCTAATTAAAATAAAAAGTCAAAAATACTTCAGGACAAATTATAAAATAAATAAAGCATATTTCTTAGTTTTGATTTTAAGACTATACACTCACAGGTACTCCAGCAGCCAATCAGCTGTCAGTCGTTTCCTCCAGCAGCCAATCAGCTGTCATTCGTTTCCTCCCGCAGCCAATCAGCTGTCAGTGTTGTTGCAGGAGGGCGGTCCTCTCCTCCAGCAGCCAATCAGCTGTCAGTCGTTTCCTCCCGCAGCCAATCAGCTGTCAGTGTTGTTGCAGGAGGGAAGTCCTCTCCTCCAGCAGCCAATCAGCTGTCAGTCGTTTCCTCCCGCAGCCAATCAGCTGTCAGTGTTGTTGCAGGAGGGAAGTCCTCTCCTCCAGCAGCCAATCAGCTGTCAGTCGTTTCCTCCCGCAGCCAATCAGCTGTCAGTGCTGCTGCAGGAGGGCGGGCCTCTCCTCCAGCAGCGAATCAGACGTCAGTGTTGCTGCAGGAGGGCGGTCCTCTCCTCCAGCAGCCAATCAGCTGTCAGTGTTGCTGCAGGAGGGTGGTCCTCTCCTCCAGCAGCCAATCAGCTGTCAGTGTTGCTGCAGGAGGGCGGTCCTCTCCTCCAGCAGCGAATCAGACGTCAGTGTTGCTGCAGGAGGGCGGTCCTCTCCTCCAGCAGCCAATCAGCTGTCAGTGCTGCTGCAGGAGGGCGGGCCTCTCCTCCAGCAGCCAATCAGCTATCAGTGTTGCTGCAGGAGGGCGGTCCTCTCCTCCAGCAGCCAATCAGACGTCAGTGTTGCTGCAGGAGGGCGGTCCTCTCCTCCAGCAGCCAATCAGCTGTCAGTGCTGCTGCAGGAGGGCGGTCCTCTCCTCCAGCAGCCAATAAGCTGTCAGTGTTGCTGCAGGAGGGCGGTCCTCTCCTCCAGCAGCCAATCAGCTGTCAGTGTTGCTGCAGGAGGGCGGTCCTCTCCTCCAGCAGCCAATCAGCTGCCACCCTGCTGGCGTAGATGACGAACGTCCAGGATAAAACCACCACAGAGAGAAGCGCCTGAGAAGAGAAAGAATACTAATACAAAATAAATGAAAGATATCTAAATAAACCCTGTGAGCATCAAATGAGGCATGTATGGCTTTTAAAATGTACATCGTGTTACTAACTATCTATAACATGTATTTTATGCTAAAGCACCCATTTTGTAATCTTTAAAAGGTGGAAAAAGTACAAACATGACAAAATAAACACTATAAACAGCAGCAAGTCTGTACACAGACAAAAACCTCAGTTACACGACTTCAAAAGCAGTGATGTTACGTGTTGCGCCGAGGCTTCGGAGCGCGTGTCGAGTAACCCCCGAAGCTTTTTGTGGAGCTTGTATCGAGGCTCGTATCGTTTTGGGCCAGTGACGTCATCGATGACAAACGAAGCCTCGCTGCCTGTCGATACCCGTGACTGCTTCACGAAGCGATTCAGATCGGTTGAACCGTTGGGTTGAACCAACTCCTGTACCCGGGCCCGCTGACACGATGCAATCAAGAGAGCTCAGACCCTCACTCATATAGAGGTCGGAACATGCCATAAGTATAAATAGATACAAGCATAAATACATGTAGGAATAAAAACATGAATAAATACAGGAATAAATATGGTCCAGTGTTTTCAGGTAGACTCAGTGTGTGTGCTGCGGCTCAGCTGGAAAGCAGGTGACTGACCGCAGGGTCTCTGGTTCAACGCCTGAACAATACGTCTTTGTTGTTGTTTATAAAAGCTTCAGCTAAATGAGATAATGTAGTTAATAAATGTATTCTTTGATATGGTTTAGCCTTTCTCCGGCTACAACATGGTTAAGTTTATGAATATTATGAAGGAATACAAATCCCTCTTTGCAAAGTGTACCAGCCTCCTTAGGCTTTTCAATCACAATCATTCAACTGGAATAAATACCATATTGTTAACATGAAAATATGATTTAATGTTCGTTGTTTAGAGTTATTCTAAGGCTTTACTCAATGGGAACTCGGTATGAGAGAGAGCACACTGTTGAGATGTCCAACCTGCCTGTTTTACACACTTTGACCAGCAGGGGGTTTGTGTTGAGACGAAGCCTCGCGAGATGAAGCCTCACGAGATGAAGCCTCGCGAGATGAAGCCTTTTGCGAACCAATTGGCTGGAAAGCTTCATAAGGCTTCATCTCACCATCACTATTAAAAAGTACTTTAGTTTCTTTACACCGCTGATTATAAGCTTTATAAAGAGTCACTAAAACAGGCTAACCGTTAGCTTAGCTTCTATCGGTCACCTAATCTCTTCATTTGAACGGATACCGGGGATTAACGGGTGAAGTTGAACGTTAGTGTCGGTACCAGAGAGAAGATCCCGCTAACATCCCGCCTGCTGGAGCTCAGCATCCTCTTAGTTTATCACTTTGACGCAGAAACAGACAGAAAGCCGGCTGGTGGTTTGTTTACACTCTGCTGCTTCTTCTTCTTCTTCTGCTTCTTCTTCTTCTTCTTCTTCTTCTGTGGTTTAATGGAGGTCTCACTGAGCTCCACACCGCCCCCTGGCGCTGGAGGGCTGAATACCCAACAGGACATCTGACGTCCGTAAAGATCTAATAACAGAGTTTTGTTTTTGACTACATTTTTTAATGAAAAATCTTTGATGTCATTTCCCTTTTCCAGGAATCTCAACAGAGACAGTTTGGCCGGACTAAAACATTCCTAATGTTAAATAAATGAAAACCATTCACAGTTAAGAATGAGATACTAATTATTAATGCCATTGATTATTGCAGACATTCAGAATTAAATCCATGTCTCACCGACTCTAAGAATGATCTGAACCCACTCAAAGGATTTCTTCTAGAATAATCAGGAATGACGTGAAAACAATAACTCATCTCTCACAGATTAATGTGCTCGGGGTTTTTTTTTCATCACCACCTACTGGATATATAATACACTACCTTTTCCAAAAAACACTGTTAACTAAAGGAAAATATACTAATATAGAATAAATAATAAGCTGAACTTTATTTTTTTGAAGGAGTATTTAATCTAATTGCTCTGAGAGGGAAAGGAAACCCAACACAACAAACCCTAATAATGAAATACAAGTGTTCCTGTAAGGCAGGTTTATTTAAAGCACCTTCAACACAAGGCGATCCAAAGTGCGTCACACAACTGAAAGACATTAAGAAATAATGCAGCAGATCATTCAAAAGCAGAGGGACTCAAATAAACATGAAACCAGCTGATATAGAATAACTCAGGTCTACAACACATGAATATCAGTTACCGTGCATCGTGAGGTAAGAATAGTTCAGTTCAAAGCAAACAGGGAAGTCTTCAGTCTGGATTTAAAAGGACCTGCAGGTTTCTGGGCTTTGATCCAGATATTTGGAGATTAATAACTGAACTTCTCCAGGTTTAGTTCTGGGACAGAAAGCAGACCCGTCCCAGAAGACCTGCACATCATTTTGAGGATGTGAGCTTTAAAAACAGGGTTTCTAACGGAGTCTGGTGAACAGATAATGAGAAGGAGTTTATACGCAGAGTTATTTAATGTAACTGTAAACTAGACTCACCTTCCACTCGTCAATAAGTCAATAAAGATCCTGGAGGTGATTTCCTACAAGATTTCTATCAAATAAACAATGTTCCAACTTCTACATATGGAGATGTACATTTAATACATAAATCACTGTTGAAATGTTTGTGAAAAGCTTTAGGAGATGTTTGGGATAAATCCTGAATGAATTCACTGACTTTAAAAGTTTAGTAGATTTTCCTGAAATGTGAAAGAAAATGGCCAAAAATACAACTTTCTAATTGTTTAACTTTAGTATATGTTTTCTTTGTGTCTGCATATCTTCTTTGTACTGAGCATTAGCTGCTAATGCTAACAGACCACTGCTTCAGAAACAAAGGGAATAATTCAGCATGTGCACGATATCAGTCAATACATGAGGGAATGTAATTACACTGAGTTAAAAACATGGCGTTCCTCAGGGAAGCGTTCTGGGTCCTCCACTGTTTCAGAACTGATGCTCCGTGGTGACAGCAGACATGACATCATCGTAGTCATCGTCCAATCCCTGCTCAGCGTGGGTGGGCGGAGTCATCACAACGGAGACAGACGGGTCACTTCCTGTTGTCAGAATGAAAATGTAGAAAACGTATTAGGAGTTTTGGTGGATATTAAATCCCTTTAGATCAGGGGGGTCCAAACTGTTTTCACGAGGGCCGCATACAGAAAAATATAAGAAGGGTGGGCCGCTCTCTAGAGGTTTATTACCTAGTATGTTCAGTTAGCAAAATCAATCAAATATAGGTAAATTATGCTGTGAGTGTTAATCCTTTAAAGCAGATCCTCAGAGTGATTATAAAAAGAGGGAATATGGAGGTTTATTTCAAGCTTGTTATGGAAATAAGTTATTTGGCTTTTTTCTTATCAACTAAGATTTGTTAGAAAATGTTTCCAACTTGAATTGACTGCATTTATGTGAAAAGTGGTCTCATTAACACATGAATACTACTGTGTACTATATGTTTACATTTATATTCAAGAAGTACAATATAAGACAAGCACACGTTTCATTTGTGGGCCATATTCCATTATACTTTTTGAATTTGCTGAGGGCCGATTCAAAATGGTCCGCGGGCAGCATTTGGTCCCTGGGCCGTAGTTTGGACACCCCTGAGTTAGATGTAGAAACTGAGAGAAGTTACCTCTGGCCCTCTCTCGATATATAGACACCATGAGGAAAGTGGAGATGCAGTACGGGCAGAAAACCACCAGGTGGCAGATCACCCTGAACAAAATATGGAGGAAGGCAGGAGGTGGAGAGGAGGCTGTGGGCGGGTCCATGGTGGATGTCGGAGGAGAGAAAGTGGGAGGGTCCATGGTTGTAGGAGGTTTTTCTGCAGAGAGAATCACACCTGGTCAGGTGAACATCTGAAGCAATGAGTCCTGAAACCAAAGCAAAGCTCCTCACCTGAGACAGACAGCCGGCTCTCTGGAGACTCTCCTTCATTCTGGACTCTACATTTGTAGAGGCCTTCATCAGACCTGGAGACATGGTGGAGGGTCATGTGACCATCAGACCCAGTCCTGATGGAGACGCCATCTTTGTAGAAATCAGCAGAGGGGGGGTCGGTCATCTTTGTTCTACAGGTCAGAGTGACGTCATCTCCCTCCATCACAGGGAGGGCAGGACTCTGCAGGAACACCGCTGTATGTGAACACAGAGCGAGATGGAGAATGAAGGTGATCAATAACTTACACATGGCAGAGATTATTAATGAACCCACTCCCTGCCAAGTGAGGCTGTTGTGTAGCTAACTGAAAAGCTAACGTTAGCATGCTGAAGTCTGAAACGTCCTGTAGAACAATGGACTTTACTAGATCACTGTTATAATGACATTGGACAAAGTGACTATATGGCATCAGTTAGCTTAGCATAAGTAGATCCTTTCCTCAATCTGAACTTCATAAACTCTGAAACTCTCCATCCAGACCTTCACTAATGATTAGTAAAACTCTAATTAAATAAAAAGTGCTTTTGATAATAATATCTATCATTATTAATAATTAATAACTAGGAAAACAGGAGGGATTTTTAAGGCGTTCCACACGGTTTAAAGACTTTATTATATATATGAGTCCAGACTCCAAAACTAACTCTATATTTCTGATATTATAGAAGATAATATAGAAGAAAATAAAATGTATAAATATGTGTTAGCCCCTAAAGTATGAGACTGTACTGAGGAGTGTTTCAGTGGATGATAGTGTGTGTGAGAATGTGTGTGTTGTACCCTGTGGTTAGCACAAGCTAGCAGCTCTGAGGTCGTCCAGCTTCCTCTTTCTGATGAACTTCTTAGATTATTTTTAGTATTGATGAGGAAACAGAGAGGCTGATCTTACCAGAGACGGTGATGGTGATGGTGTTACTGGTGGATCCCTCTGAGGACTCACACCAGTACTCTCCACTGTCCCCAGGGTCAGTGGGGCTGATGTTACAGGAGGAACCAGCAGAGCTTCCCCAGTCGACTCCACACTCAGCTCTGTTCCCATTGCCCGTGTTTCTCCTCACAGTCCATCCCTCAGAGGCGTCCTCACATCTCAGAGAGACACGTTCATCTGTAAACACCTGAGAGCTGCTGGGAGTCACCGTCAGACGAGCTGCAGGGAGTTATTGGATTCTGAGTCAAACTTCAAAAATAAAACCCGTCCAGAATAAAGTTTTCCAGAGCTTCTTTTTACTGGTTACGCAGCAAGCTCTCTTTCTCTCAGGAGAGTCTGCTGCTCCAAGCAAACCTTCATTACGGTAACAAGGGAAGCTCAACTAATGGACATGTTATCAGAGTCACAATGTGGACTCATGTTCAAACTGCAGGGAGCGCCATGTCTGGTTAGGTTTAGTGAACTCTTTATCCTGAGGGGAATAACACCTGCAGTTCACATCAGGGGCCGAACACATAACTATACAAACAATAACACATTGTGTTTAAAGAGTTATTTTAAAGGTGCCCCATCTCTTACGGGGCCAAGTCCACTGTTGTCAATGTACTTGTCTTTAGTTCAGATCACAACAGGCCCTACAGCTGAACCCAGAGTCCAAAGGAATTCACCTTTTCAACGTTTCAAACAGAGACAGAACAAACATCTCCAAACAGACAGACGATGGTTTCATCAGGAAGTTCCTCTTAGATCCAGACAACAAAAAGAGTTGCTTTGAAACGAGCGTCTTGATGCTCATAAAGCGTGGTAGGGTTGGATCCTCTGATGTGTACAGAGTTCTTAAAGGTGGGATAGTTGAGGGTCTCATGAAGGGAAGCAGCGTCTTGATGCTCATAAAGCGTGGTAGGATCCTCTGATGTGTACAGAGTTCTTAAAGGTGGGATAGTTGAGGGTCTCATGAAGGGAAGCAGCGTCTTGATGCTCATAAAGCGTGGTAGGGTTGGATCCTCTGATGTGTACAGAGTTCTTAAAGGTGGGATAGTTGAGGGTCTCATGAAGGGAAGCAGCGTCTGGATGCTCATAAAGCGTGGTAGGGTTGGATCCTCTGATGTGTACAGAGTTCTGAAAGGTGGGATAGTTGAGGGTCTTATGAAGGGAAGCAGCGTCTTGATGCTCATAAAGCGTGGTAGGGTTGGATCCTCTGATGTGTACAGAGTTCTGAAAGGTGGGATAGTTGAGGGTCTCATGAAGGGAAGCAGCGTCTTGATGCTCATAAAGCGTGGTAGGGTTGGATCCTCTGATGTGTACAGGGTTCTTAAAGGTGGGATAGTTGAGGGTCTCATGAAGGGAAGCAGCGTCTTGATGCTCATAAAGCGTGGTAGGATCCTCTGATGTGTACAGAGTTCTGAAAGGTGGGATAGTTGAGGGTCTCATGAAGGGAACCAGCGTCTGGATGCTCATAAAGCGTGGTAGGGTTGGATCCTCTGATGTGTACAGAGTTCTGAAAGGTGGGATAGTTGAGGGTCTCATGAAGGGAAGCAGCGTCTGGATGCTCATAAAGCGTGGTAGGGTTGGATCCTCTGATGTGTACAGAGTTCTTAAAGGTGGGATAGTTGAGGGTCTCATGAAGGGAAGCAGCGTCTTGATGCTCATAAAGCGTGGTAGGGTTGGATCCTCTGATGTGTACAGAGTTCTGAAAGGTGGGATAGTTGAGGGTCTCATGAAGGGAAGCAGCGTCTTGATGCTCATAAAGCGTGGTAGGATCCTCTGATGTGTACAGAGTTCTTAAAGGTGGGATAGTTGAGGGTCTCATGAAGGGAAGCAGCGTCTTGATGCTCATAAAGCGTGGTAGGGTTGGATCCTCTGATGTGTACAGAGTTCTTAAAGGTGGGATAGTTGAGGGTCTCATGAAGGGAAGCAGCGTCTGGATGCTCATAAAGCGTGGTAGGGTTGGATCCTCTGATGTGTACAGAGTTCTGAAAGGTGGGATAGTTGAGGGTCTTATGAAGGGAAGCAGCGTCTTGATGCTCATAAAGCGTGGTAGGGTTGGATCCTCTGATGTGTACAGAGTTCTGAAAGGTGGGATAGTTGAGGGTCTCATGAAGGGAAGCAGCGTCTTGATGCTCATAAAGCGTGGTAGGGTTGGATCCTCTGATGTGTACAGGGTTCTTAAAGGTGGGATAGTTGAGGGTCTCATGAAGGGAAGCAGCGTCTTGATGCTCATAAAGCGTGGTAGGATCCTCTGATGTGTACAGAGTTCTGAAAGGTGGGATAGTTGAGGGTCTCATGAAGGGAACCAGCGTCTGGATGCTCATAAAGCGTGGTAGGGTTGGATCCTCTGATGTGTACAGAGTTCTGAAAGGTGGGATAGTTGAGGGTCTCATGAAGGGAAGCAGCGTCTGGATGCTCATAAAGCGTGGTAGGGTTGGATCCTCTGATGTGTACAGAGTTCTTAAAGGTGGGATAGTTGAGGGTCTCATGAAGGGAAGCAGCGTCTTGATGCTCATAAAGCGTGGTAGGGTTGGATCCTCTGATGTGTACAGAGTTCTGAAAGGTGGGATAGTTGAGGGTCTCATGAAGGGAAGCAGCGTCTGGATGCTCATAAAGCGTGGTAGGGTTGGATCCTCTGATGTGTACAGAGTTCTGAAAGGTGGGATAGTTGAGGGTCTCATGAAGGGAAGCAGCGTCTTGATGCTCATAAAGCGTGGTAGGGTTGGATCCTCTGATGTGTACAGAGTTCTGAAAGGTGGGATAGTTGAGGGTCTCATGAAGGGAAGCAGCGTCTGGATGCTCATAAAGCGTGGTAGGGTAGGATCCTCTGATGTGTACAGAGTTCTTAAAGGTGGGATAGTTGAGGGTCTCATGAAGGGAAGCAGCGTCTTGATGCTCATAAAGCGTGGTAGGGTAGGATCCTCTGATGTGTACAGAGTTCTTAAAGGTGGGATAGTTGAGGGTCTCATGAAGGGAAGCAGCGTCTGGATGCTATGAAGCAGATGGCAGCAGATACTGGAAGAACCACTCACATGTATTCATAGATCTGTGAGCTTTACTGACTGCAGGCGTTCAGGCGTCAGAGTGTTCAGAGACAGTGGTTTCATGACGTTAACAAACACTCAAACAGGATCAAATATTCAACACCATGTCGTTTAGTGAGCAGAAATAAATGTAGCTTTAAAGCATTCTTTAGAAAGAGAATGTCTCTGTGTGTTTGGAAAAGAGAAACAGCAGCAAAGTGTTTCCTCCTGAGAACCTAAACGTTACTGACCTGCAGCGTTTGTTGAGCAGCAGAACAGGGAGCTCAGCACTGGAGATAAAACACAACACTTTATTAGTTTGAAGTTATTACATTCAAAACAGAAACACCAGTCCTGCATTCAGGAGAGAGATATTGTTGATCCCTGTTTCACTGTTTTATAACATTCAAACCCCATTTGTTCTCATCTATTCAACATTATCCTTTATCCCTCTTTCATATCTGGAAGTATGAAATGTGTTCAGGGTTACTCACGGAGCCGGAGAGAAGTGTCCTTCATTCTGCTTCTTGGTGCAATGACATCAACTCTTCTTCTTCTTCTTCTGTTCGAGCAGTGAAACCACTTCCTGTTCCTGCTCTAGTTCACTAGCTGTTTGGTTATCGCTCTGATAAAAACACCTTTGTTATCATGGTTCTTAATTACTGGGTACAACTCAGCAGAGAGGAATGAGTCCTCAAACCCTGACCTGAGTTATTATTGAGGACTCATGCATGAAACCAGGAAATGTAGTTATATCACACACACACACACACACACACACACACACACACACACACACACACACACACACACACACACACACACACACACACACACACACACACACACACACACACACACACACACACACACACAAAACCAACCTTCCTCATCCAGCACCAGTCACTTTTCTGCCATCTCCGCTGAACACTTTAACATATTATTAACATTTTAAACTGTATACCCCGGTTATCTAGGCCCTTTTTGTTTTGTTGTTGTTGTTTGATGTGTATATGTCACACTGTAGGACCTCGAGAAACGATATTTCTATATTTCTGGATGTACAACATGTAGAATTCTTGACAATAAAGCTGACTTTGACTTTTGACTATATCGTGGGAATAGAAACTTTTAGTGTTATGGTTTGAAATGTCTTGACATAAACACGTGAATAAATATGTTTATTGCTTTCATAGTGTATTTTTCTGGGTGGCTTTAAAATAAGTCCAGTTGGACCTAGTTTACATTTCATTATAAGATAAGAAGAGTTTAAATTGAGGATGCTCAGGTATTTGTATCTGCAGCTAATGTGTAAAAAGACATTAAATAAAGCCTTTCTGCTGGTGTCTCAATGCATGCTGGGAAGTGATTGCCAGTAAGCTGTGTCTGAATAACTTTATTTGAGGAACAATCAACACATTCTTTATGTGATGATTAAACAATTTGTACTTGATGATAATGTAATTACACAGAGTTTAAAATGTGGCGTTCCTCAGGGAAGCGTTCTGGGTCCTCCACTGTTTCTGATCTACGGAGGAGTTCAGACGTCTTTAGCTTGATTTCAGATCAGAACTGATGCTCCGTGGTGACAGCAGACATGACATCATCGTTGTCATCGTCCAATCCCTGCTCAGCGTGGGTGGGCGGGTCACTTCCTGTAGTCGGAAAGAAAATGTAAAAAATATATGAGGAAGAGTTCTGGTAGATATTCTGACAGATATCAACAGCAGACTCCTCAACCCTCCTGAGCTGGTGACAGAGTTTCTGCTTCAGTCCGATGTGCGGCATCTAGCATTTTAACATGTGTTACCTAATTCAAAAGTAGCCTCCATTAGCTACATGTGCCGACCTAGTCACGGTGCTAAATCCACCTTCTCTTATATTAGCAGTTAGCAATATGACAACGTGATTACAATAATATTGTTGTGGTTGCTTAACGGACCGATGGCGGGGCAAGTGTCTGAAAAGCAGTGTTTGTTTACGTTAAAGTTCACGTTTTCTGGGGTTCAGGGCAAGTCCATGCAGTGATGTGAGGATAAATAATAATAAAGCGGCTGCATCTGCGCCGTTTTGGATCAAATACAGACAAGGCAATATGGGGAAAACTGCAGGAAATAAAAGTCAGAGCAACACCTAGTGGTAAACATTTGGTATATCGGTTTCCGTGTCCTGCTTTATATCAGACCGGTTTATATTTGCTTTCACACCGACCCTTCCAGGAAGATTATTTTTCATCTTGAAAGACTTCCTAATGACCTAAATGCATCTTTAGGAGCGAAGATGAACAGGTGTATCTTCATCTGAGTCAGAAAAGAGCCGTTAAAACGTAAATGATACGCTTTTAAATTAACGGATGTCTCGTTTAGGTAAATGCCTTTAGATGAACAAACTGAGAGAAGTTACCTCTGGCCCTCTCTCGATATATAGACACCATGAGGAAAGTGCAGATGCAGTACGGGCAGAAAACCACCAGGTGGCAGATCACCCTGAACACAAGGTGGAGGGAGGAGGCAGGAGGTGCAGAGGAGGCTGTGGGCGGGTTCCATGGAGGCCGTAGGAGGTTTTCCTGCAGAGAGAATCACACCTGGTCAGGTCAACATCTGAAGGAATGAGTCCTCTAGCAGAAAAGGATAAATATGCTGCAGGCTATATGGGGCCTCCAACCGAAGACGGTAAAGATGAGCTGCGTAGAATGAATAGAGTGACATTTGGAGTGTCACCTAGCCCTTTCCTGTTAGCTGCAACAATAAGAAATCATATCAAGCAGTATGAAACAGAGCAGCCTAGAGCAGTGGAAGCACTGAGAGACTCTCTCTATGTTGATGATTTCATTTCCAGCTCATGTGATGTGGATGAAGCCTTTTCAGTTACCACAACAGCAAAGGAGATTCTGTCTCACGCCAACATTCACCAGATCTGAGAGCCAAGTGGACAGAAAGTGGAGCACACAACAGAAACAGCCACTTGTGGAAATGTACTGAAGGTGTTAGGGTTAGTGTGGAAAGCAGAGATGGATCATTTTTCTATTTGACCTAAAGGGACTGCTGGAACATTTTAAAAGGCAAAGAAAATACAAAGAGAAGTGTACTACAGACATCAGCTCGAGTATTTGACCCTATCGGTTTAAAATGGCCTTATGAGTGTAGGAGGTAGGCTACAGCACTTTCAGTTTTAGGGAGAAACACCCATGGGTGCTACCTACAAATCACAGATACACTGAGCTACTAGTTCAGCGCTGTCATGAGAGAGTGATGCATTCAGAGGTCAGAGATACTCTAGTTGAGGTGAGAGAGAGATACTGGATGTTAAGGGGGAGACAGCTAGTCAAGCTAGTGGTATCATATTGTTACATTTGCCGGAGACTGAAAGCTAAACCAGCACAGCAGGTTACAGCTCCACTACCCAGAGACAGAGTGACTGAGTCTCCACCTTTTGAAGTAACTAGGGTGGATGGTGCAGGGCCATTGTATGTCAAGTCTAGCGGTCAGGCTAAGAAGGCATATATTGCACATGCGCTGTCACCAGGGCAGTGCATTTAGAGTTAGTGTCAGATCAGACCACAGAAAGTTTCCTCTTAGCCTTAAAGAGATTTATAGCAAGACGAGGACTGTGTAAAGTTATTTACTCAGACAATGCTAACACATTCAAACGAGCAGACCAAGATCTAAAGGAACTATGGAAGTCATTCAAGGGCTCAGAGCTCACAGAGTTTTTCACTGACAAGGGGATCACCTGGAAGATTATTGCCGAGCGAGCTGCTTGGTGGGGCGGCTTCTGGGAGAGACTAGTGAGATCTGTTAAAACATGTTTAAAGAGGGTCATGGGGAAGGCTTCACTGAACTTTGAAGAGCTAACAACCATGCTTGCAGAGGTTGAGGCTGTGTTGAACTCCAGGCCTCTATCCTATGTACACAATGATGCATCAGAGCCTCAGCCACTCTCACTTCCTGGTGGGGAAAAGACTAACCTCTCTACCACCAAAAACGTTGCTTCCACCATCTCAGGCAAACAATGCGAGCAGAGAGGACATGAGTCGGAGATGGCGGTACCGGCAGAGACTCTTAACCAGCTTTTGGAACAGCTGGAAAAAGGACTACTTGATGGAGTTGAAGTCAGCTCACAGGTGTGAAACACCTACACCCACTTTGCTGAAGGTGGGAGATGTCATCCTGATCGGAGAGGACAACACTCCCAGGCAGAATTGGAAAATGGGGAACAGACCTGTTTCCAGGGAGAGATGGACTCATTCGTTCCTGCGTTGTCCGGACTTCTACGTTTGTTGAGGAGACCTGTTCAGTTAATGTATCCATTAGAGATAAGTGAACGACTGAAAAGTGATGAAAGACTGTTCATCGTGCGGGAGAATGTTGTAACTTGTTTTCTTTAAGGCAGTAAAACATTTGTTTATTTGATTCGTGATAGAGGTTAAAAGGTACAACGTTTCACAGGAAATGCTTTTATTTTGAAGTGCAAGTATGTGTCCTCCTCTGACACCTTCCTGTTGTTATGAAAATTGAATACGAGCATGTTGAGTGCATTTTCTCTGTCTTCCACCGTTGTTGTTGTTGTTGTTGTTGTTGTTGTTGTTGGAAACTGTTTAATGAATATAAAGTAAAAGTTCAGTCTTGGTTCTTCATTCGAAGCTTCTATTACACAACACTCTGAGGTCGTCCAGCTTCCTCTTTCTGATGAACTTCTTATTATTATTTTTAGTATTGATGAGGAAACAGAGAGGCTGATCTTACCAGAGACGGTGATGGTGATGGTGTTACTGGTGGATCCCTCTGTGGACTCCAGTGTTGGGCAAGTCACTTTTAAAAAGCAACTAGTAATAGTTATAGTTACTGCTCTCAAAAAGTAACTAGTTACTTTATTAGTTACTCAATTATAAAAGTAACAAGTTACTTTACTTTAAAAATAATAACAATACAAGTGTTTGTGTTGTTCTGTGGCACCGTAAGAGAAAAGACAACTCCCCATCATTGTAGCAATTATCATTATGAAATGTAGTGGAACAATAAAACACAAAAGATATGTTTAGACATTTTGACAGGCATCTTTATTGTAGCCTCAACAATCAAGTTCTACGTAGTGCACTTGTAGTGCAATATGAAATAAAAACAACTACACTCTTTTGGCAGTAACAATTAAATAAATAATAAACTGTCAGACTGACACTGAAGACAAACAAACTATTTTCAGCCTCAACAAACTAACAGTGAAATAATTGACCTCACATCTGGCCATTTAGCATAAACTAAATCAATAATGGTGGATACACTTAAGAAGAGGTGCTTTCAGCCTTATAAGTAATCTCCAAGTTCGCGCTGCTGCTCCCGCTGATACTTGCATCTGCCATTGTGTGTGTGTGTGTGTGTGGTGTGTGTGTGTGTGTGTGTGTGTGTGTGTGTGTGCTGGGCGTTGCCGTGTGTGTGTGTGTGTGTGTGTGTGTGTGTGTGTGTGTGTGTGTGTGTGTGTGTGTGTGTGCTGGGCGTTGCCGTGTATGTGTGTGTGTGTGTGTGTGTGTGTGTGTGTGTGTGTGTGTGTGTGTGTGTGTGTGTGTGTGTGTGTGTGTGTGTGTGTGTGTGTGTGTGTGCTGGGCGTTGCCGTGTATGTGTGTGTGTTCGCAAGTGTTTGTGTGTCTGTGTATTTTCCCCATAAGGCAAGACCCGCCCAACTCTGTCTCTGATTGGCTTACCCTGAAATGTTACCCCGAGTTAACCAATCATCCCTCCTCTCTGGTCACTTTCACTTTTCCATGGTGCTGTGAGAGGACATCGCTGGCCCTTTCTCATTTCATCAAATCCCCCTCCTCGACTCCTCAGAGGTTTCTCAATACTCAAATTTCCCCTCCTCGACTCCTATCCTCGAGACTTAGTCCCGCCCACAGGAGATGCGAGCGGAGGACTGAGGAGGGGAGCCGAGGAGAGAGGAGGGGAACCGAGGAGAGAGGAGGGGAGCCGAGGAGAGAGAGGGGAAGCACCAGGCGGTTAGAGAAATGAGAACTCCTCTCCTCTGAGCGGTCATTTTAAAGAGACGTCCATTAATGATGACAGGAGGCACAGCAGCCCTCTGTCTGATGGACAGATGAGTTCAAGACCACTTTGATTCATTCACAGTGCGGTGTCATGAGACAATAACAGGCTACAGATGAGGACACACACACACACACACACACACACACACACACACACACACACACACACACACACACACACACACACACACACACACACACACACACACACACACACACACACACAGCTCCTAAAGCATCATCAGGCTGCAGCCGTTGTGTATTTTATTTTGTGAAGCACTAAATGGTCTTAGAAACATCTGGACTCTTTTTTGTAGATATCTACTAAACTACAGCAAAGAGAGTAAGTAGTAGTAAGCATGCCGCTTTCGTCTCATTAGTATGCATAAAAAGTGACAGGTGGACACGCCCCCAATTATACAAATGAGCTAAGTCCCGCCTCCATTGTTCGAAACCCTTTGATGTGATTGGGTACAATCATGTTAATGAGCTAAGTCCCGCCTCCCATTGTTCGAGATCCTTTGATGTGTTGATTAAGGTATGTGTGGAATCCCCCTCAGGGTATTGCCTTTGTTGTCTATTTCTTTGATGTGTTGATTAAGGTAGTCTCTTTGAAGTTATATTGTCTGATAGGTAGGTGTGGAATGCCCCCCAGGGTAGTGCTTTTGTTGTCTATTTCTTTGATGTGAGATAATAGGTAGGTGTGGAATGCCCCCCAGGGTAGTGCCTTTGTAGTCTATTTCTTTGATGTGAGATAATAGGTAGGTGTGGAATGCCCCCCAGGGTAGTGCCTTTGTTGTCTATTTCTTTGATGTGTTGATTAATGCAGTCTCTTTGAAGTTACGCTGTCTGGCCCCCTCAGGGTTGTATAATCTAATTAGCCTGTGATGTTATCCCTTTGAGGTGGTGTGTTATAAGCCTTTTGATGTTAATCTATGTGTGTCTTTGAAGTTAAGTGTGAGACTGTCTAACCCCCTCCCCGCCCAGGCCTCTCCCCCCATTCTCCACCCCCTTCCTTTTATCAGATAGGGGGAATTAGATGAAAATAGGAATATTCTCAAATTAAAAAAAGACAGTAATCTCCACTTACTAAGTCACCTTGCAAAAAAGAAAAATGGCCAAGAGACGCCTCGATATGGGTTTAATCAGCGAGACGCCTGTGACAACTTACCGATGTAGCACCAGTCAAGAAACGAATGCCTCAGCGGGGTGGGAGTCAGAGCCTACAGCCAGAGATCTTTGCATAAACTTATCTCGTGCCCTCTTTTGGTCATGTGGAGCGCGTTCATGTGTGCTGGAGGAGGGGCTATGTGAGGAAGTGGCAGATTTTCCGTTGTGTACTTTCAAATTCTCGCTCACTGGAGCTGGTTTTCTCCAAAATGATCTACCCCCTACCTTAAGAACACACACACACACACACACACACACACACACACACACACACACACACACACACACACACACACACACACACACACACACACACACACACACACACACACACACGTTGGAGTTGGCTTTTGGTGTGGGGGTTAGAGATAAGCCTGGCATGTTAATCTATATGTTGATTAAGACACTCTCTGTGAGGTGAGAAGCGAGGGGATGGAGTTAGTCTTTAAAAAGAAATACGCTCAAAACTAAATTCAACAGCCATTAATTTTCACTCACTAAGACACCTAAAAACGTTATTGTCCTCTCTAGATTTGATTCAGGGTTTTGCTTTAAATGATTAGTGCTTGCTAAGGATGTTTCTTTTCAAGTTTTTGTGAAACTGTTAACTACAAGGAAGTATCTGTTTTTGCAAAGAAGGTATTCATATTAATTTAAAAAAGATCTTATTTAGGTTTTTGTGTACTACACTCCTTCTAATCCAGGGAGTTTAGGAGGTGTGGATAAACTCCATAGAGCTGTACAGAGTGAAATGGGTAAACAAGTAAATGTAGAGAAAGTCAGAGAATATTTATCTGAGCAGGATGCATATACTTTGCATAAGCCAGCTCGGGTGCATTTTGTAAGAAACAGAGTTTTCGTACTCAGACCGCTACAACAATCTCAAGCAGATCTTTGCGATATGCAGTCACTGTCCAAATATAATGATGGTTTTAATTATTTGTTAACAGTCGTAGATGTATTTTCGAAAAAAGCCTATGCTCAGGCATTAAAGAAGAAGACGGGCATAGAGGTTACCAAGGCCTTTGATACAATTTTAACACACAGTCAGATGCCCAAAAAGATACAAACAGACGCAGGGAAAGAATTCTTTAACAACGTGTTTCAAACCTTATTGAAGAAACGAGGTATTGCACATTATGCAACAGCCAGTGATATGAAGGCATGTGTGGTAGAGAGATTTAACCGTACGCTGAAAACTAAAATGTGGCGGTATTTTACAGCTAAAAACACTCATAGATATATAGACGTCTTACCTGAACTAATTGAAAGTTACAATAATAGTTTTCATCGAAGTATTAAAATGACACCAATGCAGGTGACCAAGGAAAATGCGGCTCAAGTGTTTCGGAACCTGTATACCCCCTCTGGCCTTCCTAAAAAAGCTGCTGCCAAAATGAACTTTAAGGAGGGGGAGCTTGTAAGGATATCCAAATTGAGAGGGGTATTTGATAAAAAATATGAGCAGAGTTATACATGGTAGTGGTCAGCTTTTAAACACAAAAGTGTATCTTTCGGTAACTTTCTCAGAGAATTTAAGCATAAATCTGTCAAATGTTCAAAACAGCCTTCACTGAAATAGCCTCAAAATCACAAACTTATATTATTATTATGCTTAAATTCTCTGAGAAAGTTACTGAGAGATACACTTTTGTGTATAAAAGCTGACCACTACCATGAAGTACTCTGTTTGAGTAGATTTGTTAGGATTCTGACTCTTAATGGCAGTTTGTGATTTTGAGGCTATTTCAGTGAAGGCTGTTTTGAACATTTGACTGATTTATGTTAAATTCTCTGAGAAAGTTACTGAAAGATACACTTTGTGTAAAAAAGCTGACCACTACCATGAAGTACTCTGAGTAGATTTCGTTAAGAATCTGCCTCTTAATGACAGTTTGTGATTTTGAGGCTATGTCAGTGAAGGCTATTTTGAACATTTGACAGATTTATGTTTAAATTCTCTGAGAAAGTTACTGAAAGATACACTTTGTGTATAAAAGCTGAAAAGTAGGCGTTGTATTTTTCATCTATCATTTCCAACCAAACAGCAATAGGTCAAATTTAAGAATAAGTAATAGTTTGTCAAGATTTTGCAGAACAAGTCAAAAGTATAGTTTGTCAGAAATATGGAAAAGTCATTGTGTACAAAATAGTATGCTGAAAATCAAAAGAAAGAAACTCTATTCATTACAAATTAATGAATATTTTACCCAGTTCTAAAGTTTTGCACCCCTTAAAGAAAACCCCATTCCTACCAAGTACTTCATATTATACCCTTTTGTTAAGTGTTGCGTACATCAAGGTGTATCTTAAAGTATTTTGGTACAGAAATAACTAAAATATGTAAGGTTATCAGAAAAGAAAAAACCTTGTTTAACTGAATAAGTGTTTTTACAGCAATAAAAAACCCTGCCATTAAAAGAAAACCAAATTCCTTACAAAGTACTTCATAATCTACCAGTTGTTAAGTGTTGCATACGCCAAAGTGTGTCTAAAAGTATCTTAGTAACACAAGAAAAGAGAAAAAAGTGTTGATGTTAACAAAAACTGGATTGTTCCACTGAAATAATATATAAATAATTTCAAAAAGTGCGTTTAAAAGAAAATGTATTCAGATAAAGTATTTTGTTAGAATATTAAGTCCAAGATGGTTACATTTTTTACCCCTTAAACCATTTGTCTTATATTTTTGTTTTCCTAATAAAAGACAGAGTCACCTGAATTAATTTTGTCTCCATACCTTTTTTTATTTTTTACATTTTGTAACAATCTTTAAACATTTGTAGAGACCAAACACTGTGGTTAAAATGAGTGTCTTTATGACGTCTCTCACACAGTTGGTATTTTTCACAAGATTCATTTTTAAACACATCATCTTGATACAGAGATAACACATTTTCATAAGACCTTTTACATAGGCAGAAAACACAATGCTTTTCTTTGAGGGGTCTTTAGTTTTAAATGATCTGGTGAGGAGGGTGTGACTTGTTATGTTGAGTTGGAGGCTGAGTCCTCTGCAAAAGTGAGTGTCTTTTTCACCAGTATAATGTCCATCGATGTCTGACTCTGTTTAAAAAGTTGCAGTTTGTGATTTTGAGGCTATTTCAGTGAAGGCTGTTTTGAACATTTGACTGATTTATGCTTAATTTTCTCAGAAAGTTACTGAAAG
>CM053245.1:44876170-44913670 GCA_028583405.1 Pogonophryne albipinna
GCATAGTGCATAGTGCCCGGTGCATAGTGCATAGCGCATAGCGCATAGTGCATAGTGCATAGTGCATAGCGCATAGTGCATAGCGCATAGTGCATAGCGCATAGCGCATAGCGCATAGTGCATAGTGCATAGTGCATAGTGCATAGCGCCCGGTGGTGCACTTCTCTTTTAGATACCTTCACATTATTCATATTGGTGTTGTGCCAGAGAGTGCCTTTATTCGTCCTGGAAGAGGGATCCTGCTCTGTTGCTCTCTCAAGGTTTCTAAAAACGTTTTTAAATGTGGGGTTTTCTTCGGAGAGTTTCCTGCAAGGCTCGAAGGAGAGAAGGTGTTGTTTTCTGGACAGTAAATCCCCCTGAGACAAAAGTGTACTTTGTCATATACTGTATACAAATACAATATGATTGATGGATCCATGTCCAGATAGTTACACGTATCAAAGTCAAACGTTATTGTCAATCTTTCAGTTTGTGTGTACAGACAGAGAGATCGAAATACTATTTCCCACAATTCCAAATATATATATAAGATGACATTATATCTTACTTGTTAGACGCTTTTATCCAAAGCCACTTACATACTCAACACTGTGGGTAATCCCCACAGGAGCAATTTGGGGTGAAGTCAACATGCTGACTGCAGTGGGGTTTGAACCTGTGACCCCCTGATCCCAACACCTACAGACAACCCACTGCGCCAAAGCTGGGGAACAATAGTCTTGCAAGGGGGGGGGGGGGGGGGGGGGGGGGGGGAGAAAGGAGAAGAAGGGGGAAGAAGGGGAAGAAGAAAAAAGAGGGAGAAAGAGATGAAAAAGAGGAGAAAAACCGATTCTCTTGCTCCCTGTTCCCCTTCTGCATGTAAAAGTATTTATATACAGAAGTACTTTAATAAAGACCAACAACGTATGCGTTTGTTGACTAATAACACTTTTGTTATGCAGTTAACTATTAACACATTTCTATTAAATATTATATATTTCTAATAAATATTAAGTAAAACGTATCTACTTCTTTCAAGTTTATTACATACAATTATTATTATTTTCTTTATCAGGGATAGTTTTGAAGAACCCAATATGGACCTGTATTGAAGCTCATGGTTTGTGTGCTGTGGACAGTATTGGTGTTAAAATGTATTTCTTTTAACAAACAAAGAGAAAACTGATAGAAGTTCTAAACAAAGCACTCAATTATTGGACAGTCACGAACTTGATAGAACCAAACCTTTATTTTAAAGTAGTTCAACTTAATAAAATGTAAAACAACCCATACAAGTAAGTAAGGTGCAGTATAACAAAATAACACTCTAAATGGGTTTTAACATCAAATAAACATTATCATAAACTTAATCAAATATATACATATCATATATATAAATAAATATCAAACTATACACCGAACTATATACATAAATAAGTGTCCAGTGTCCATGCCTCTGGTGGGGGGACATACATTTAGTTATGTCCTCCAACCACTGCTCCTTTGGCACAATGTAGTTCACTACTCCCTGTACTGTGTCCAGGGTCCTACACACACAATACACACACTACACACAGTAACTGCCTGATCTGTCACGGCAGATGTTCTGTGAAAACCGGCCCTTAGAGAGTTCAGGTTCCTCTGCGCTAGGACTCATGTCTTTATGTTTATGTGCCGTGTGTTCTACCGGTGTATTTACACACATACCTTCATAAGGTGTACATTTATAAGAATGGACAAGAGTTTAGATCACAGTAGCAGCAGTGCGTTTCTTTCACTGCCCGAAGGTTGAGCAGCTTATCAAGTTTCTTAAGAGCAGCACTTACTGTGAGGTCATGTGTGACTCAGCCAAACTCCACACACACACTCCATATATCTGTAAGTAACACTGAGTGGAAAGGGTACGAGTGAGTGAGGAGAGAAAGTGGAGATGTGACTGAGTGGTTAGAATTCATTGAAGCAAGATATAGAGAAAGAGGAAAACCAGTGAAGAGGAAAGAGAGAATATACTGAAGACTTACAGAGGTTCAAAACTCTTTGGAATGTGTGTCTCTGCAGACCATTGACATACATCTTTATAACACACTACAGGAAAGGGACATCCACAAAAAGTAGAGTAGGGCCTCTGAAGAGAAATATAACGATGGCTACGTGTTTAAGAGATGTATACAAGTGAGAAAGTGTCTATACTTTGAGTGGAAAGGGTTAATATGGTAGTACTTGTATAAACAGTCAAATAGACATAAAGTGAGACTGTCATTACAAAGGGTTTTATGAATAAAGCACATATGGAAAAGCAATGATTTATGTTTTAGTCCAACAAATTATACGGATAACATTTCCCCCTTGGGATGAAGCCAGCTGACATTAGCAGAAAGAAAGGAGATTGAAATACATGTTGTTTTTGTAGACACTCGCACTCCTTAGCTCTCCATTAGGCAGGCATCACATTAGCTTCTGATTGGACCTGACATTAATGTATCTTCTACAGAGAAGAAGGCAAGGGAAGACATGCTGGAGAGTTGCTTCAAAGGCAAGCAATCCATTCAGGTGGCATCTGTTGTTGATCCTCTGTCTCTTTCTATATCTCTATTGGAAGCTTACATGTGAATTAAGTTTACTGGATTACGTTTATGAGACTTGCGTAGACTGCCAGGAAATCAATAACTGTTTCATATTGTTGAACAAAAGAAACATCTTAATTAGAAACAAATATACCGTTCATTTGGCCACGTTGAGACAGTTAGTCGTAGTTAGACCTACGAAATCCACTGTTTTTCGTATAAATCCCATCAAATCAATCCGTGAAATCCACGTTATTTGGAAACAGGAGATATAAGAGCAACACAATCTTACTAGTAAGGAGTCTAGGGTGGATAGAGTTTTAAAAAACACAAGACTTTCACCCACAAGACCAAGAACCAACAACCATGTAACTCCTGTCACAACCCTAACTTCTATCTTCAAGTAACTCCATACGTTTTGTTAAGTTGTTTCCAGTGATATGTATTGTGTACAGACAGTATGTGTGGCGTGCTGGAATCTATATGCATTCGTAGTGAACAAGTGAAAATCAGGAATAACTTAGACGTCCTTCGAACTATTGAGTGAGGATACTTTGAACATACCAATTCTGTTGCAGTCCTGTTTTGCAAATGTGGGGATAAAATATCATTTTCAGTCTCAAAAGAGAAGTTGTCCATCTTGACTCGGGCACGATATTAAACTTTAAGGCAACATTTCAAGCAAAACTTGAAAACATGGCAACCTTTAAAGCCCTGTATCCTTATATAACATGTCTTAGGCACATGTGCTATACTAAGGCTGTAATGATTGAGGCGTACACAGCTTGTGTTGCTATTATACAAGCTGTGTGATGATGTGCAAATAACTCTAATCATAAACTCAATATTTTGCTGAGTGATGATTTTCTTAACAATGTTTTAGAAGCTAAGTAGTTTTATGTATGGCCTGTCACTGTGAATGCTAGTTGGTTAGCTGGTCAGCTATGTTGACTTGAGGAAGAAATCTGATGAATTTCTTCAACTAAAATCTCACAGAGTATAGAGCTTTAAGCTAGGCCAAGCTTTACATTCAATGTTCAGCATCCGAGGACAACAAAACGGTTTCCATGGCAACAAGTAGTGGTTTTATTGAGGTGAGTGTATTACGGTGTTAAGCTGTAGACTCTTTAAGCTTGAAGAGGTCTTTAAAGGTGTGAATGTGTGAGAGTGAGGATAACCTCCAAGTCTTTGACGCAGCTGCTGGTTTACACTTCACTGACGCTCCGAATTCAATCACATCTCTGTGTGAGAGGTGTGTGTGTGTGTGTGTGTGTGTGTGTGTGTGTGTGTGTGTGTGTGTGTGTGTGTGTTATTAATATTGAAACTGATTAAACCATTGTAATGCTAATTCTTCAAATGGTCAAGCCCTCCTCCAAAGCTGTAGTCAAATCAAATGTAACTGAAAACATTCATACTTTTGTTGTGACTCTCAGATTTTCTGATTCCTAATAATTTTAGTAAAGATTCATTCAAGAATTAGAGTGATTTTTTATTCTGGAATTAAATGTGCTGCTCAAATCTTCTTAATGCATGTGTCAAATGAATGTCTGGTCCCCACATGTTGATGTTTTTGTTCTCATTAAATGTCTGTAATGAGGGTTACGATCAAACTCTTATGAAAACAGAGAAACACTCTTCACAGTGAGGGAGTCCCTCGTCTGCTCTGTTCAGCTCTATTCCCAAACTGCCTCTTCTCTACCTGTCAGCGCCCCCGGCACTCAATTCTCTTTGCACCACTGAGCTGAAAGTGTGTGTGTGTGTGTGTGTGTGTGTGTGTGTGTGTGTGTGTGTGTGTGTGTGTGTGTGTGTGTGTGTGTGTGTGTGTGTGTGTGTGTGTGTGTGTGTGTGTGTGTGTGTGTGTGTGTGTGTGTGTGTGTGTGTGTGTGTGTGTGTGTGTGTGTGTGTGTGTGAGGCCTAGCATTACTATACTTGTGGAGACCTAAATCTGTTTACACAGTCACGTGTGGGGACTCGCCTCCCTTATGGGGACAAATTGGAGGTCCCCATAAGGGGAATCATTAATTTTAGGGTGAAGACTTGGTTAGGGTTAGGCATGTGTTGGTTATGGTTAAGGTTAGGATAAGTCTCCAGGAAATGCATGTAAGTCAATGTAATGTCCCCTGAAGTAATGTATACATGGTGTGTGTGTGTGTGTGTGTGTGTGTGTGTGTGTGTGTGTGTGTGTGTGTGTGTGTGTGTGTGTGTGTGTGTGTGTGTGTGTGTGTGTGTGTGTGTGTGTGTGTGTGTGTGTGTGTGTGTTACTTGACTGAAATGAAAAGGCTTGTGTCGACCAGGTCCACTTCCGCACATTGTGAGTTAAGGTTGAGTGGCACTGGGCATCCTCTTTGTGTGCATGAATACGATCACTCGTTTATTTGACTCAGAGGAAATGTTGGCAGAATGTAAGAAAAAGGCAGTTCAGTTGAGGAACTGAATTGGTATAATAAACATCTTTAACTTGCCAATTATGTAAATAACGAGTAAATTGATAACAAATTAATGTAAAGGAAGATTTAAGGATGTATTCAACAGTTTAAAATAACATGAATGTATTAAGGAACATACTTAAGGTACTGTGAGAACAGTCTGGGCCCTATTTTGTATTTTTAACTAACATATCGATTAGAGACGACATATGCTCCTTTTCATGTATTGGTATATATGAACAACCTATATAACACTCTACAGCAGTGGTCCCCAAACTAAGGCCACACGAATCCTAGACTAGCCCCTGTCAAATAGAACGGAATAATGGCGAAAAGGTTAGGTAAGAGAAACATTGATTCAGAATGCAGGGTATTTAACTTGCAGTGGTCAAACGATTATTTTTTTGTTCAATGCAAAGAAAAGGCTGTTTGTCTCATCTGTCAAGAGGCGGTGGCGGTATTCAAAGAATACAATCTGTGCCGACGAATCCCGTCACAAAGACAAGTATGATAACTTGCAAGGCCAAATGCGAGCAGACAAACTCTCAAAGCTAAAAAGTGGACTGTTAGATCAGCAGAATACATTTGTACGCCAAGCTCAGCTGAACCAGTCATCCGTTCGGGCCAGCTTCCGGGTTGCTCAACTGATAGCAAGCAGCGGTAAACCTTTCATTGATGGAGAGTTTGTCAAGAAATGTTTGAATGCTGTTGCGGAAGAGGTGTGTCCCGAGAAGAAAGATGTCTTTAATACCGTGAGTCTGTCGGCAAGTACAATCACCAGACGCATTGAAGAAATCGGGGGTAATGTACATGCCCAGCTGCAGCAGAAGACGAAAGAATTTGACTTTTTTTCATTAGCACTGGATGAGAGCACGGACGTGCAAGACACAGCGCAGCTGCTCATTTTTATTCGTGGAGTTAGCGCAAACTTTGAGATGTGCGAGGAGCTGGCAGCCCTCCAAAGTCTCAAAGGGACTACAACGGGGGAGGATATTTTCGACAAAGTATGCCAAACAATGGAAGAGTTGGACCTAGACTGGTCAAAGCTTGCCAGCATCACGACTGACGGGGCTCCTAGTATGGTGGGCGCGTCTCGGGGTCTAATAGGACGCATGAACCGGGAGATGGAAGAACGGGGTCTCACCGCCCCGCTACAAGTCCACTGCCTAATTCACCAGCAAGCACTGTGCTGCAAAGTGTTGAAGTGGGATTCTGTCATGAAGGTTGTGGTGTCATGCATAAACTTCATCAGAGCAAAGGGACTTAAACACAGGCAGTTCCAACAATTCCTGCCTGAACTGGGGTCTGCGCACGGCGATGTGCTACACAGAGGTCCGATGGTTGAGCCGGGGCAGAGTTTTGAGGCGTTTTAAGAGCTGCTACCCGAAATTAACGCATTTATTCATTCAAAAGACAAAACGGTCCCAGAGCTGATCGACCCAGAATGGAAATGGCACCTCGCATTTTTAACAGACGTGACAGAAATGCTGAACAGCCTTAACTTGCAGCTACAAGGCCAGGGGAAACTCATTTGCGACATGTATTCTCACATAAAAGCATTTGAGGTGAATCTTGCGCTGCTTTGGGAACAAGTGAAAAAGCACAACTTCCATCTCCCTGCTACCCAAAACCTCTCTGCAGAGAACCCAGCGGTCCCGTTCCCAGCTGAAAAGTGTGTGGAAGCACTGGAAATGCTGAAGGCGGAGTTCGGTGTGCGATTCCGGATACTACATGTTAATGCAAAATAAATCCGTCTTTTCCAGAACCCCTTTCTTGCCGACATCGATGAAGCCCAGCCTTCTTATCAGTTTGAGTTGGCCGAGTTACAGAACTGTGATGTTCTGAAAGACGCATTCAAGCCCAACAGTCTCATTGACTTCTATGCCGCCCTCCCAAACGACACGTACCCCAACATAAAAAAACATGCAATGAAGATGTTTACACTTTTTGGCAGCACGTATATCTGCGAGCCTTTTCACACATGAAACACCTGAAAACTGATTGACAGATTGACAGATGAACATCTGCATCAGTGTTTGAGACTGGCTGTGACTAGAATGGAACCTGACATTCAACTTCTCACCAGCCAGATGCAGGCCCACGGTTCACACTGATGAACATACATAGGTAAGCTCACTTTTCTGACTTGAATGAGTCATTCTGAGTATAAACAAATGTAATCATAATAAAATCTACTGCGATAAAATCCATCTCCACAAACATACTGGTAGTGAAATGTATTGTGCTGTGTAGGTGCTGTATCACTTAGTTTCTCAGCCTGCTTGCTTTGTGGTTTTCTCAGGGAAGTTGATGAGAGAGAGCTGCAAACAGCGGTGTCTACAAGCCTACTGGAACCTACAAAAGGATTATAAGGAAGGAACACAATAACTTTGAGAGACTGCTCATATGAGTCATTTGAGTAAGAGATTCTGCTCTGACAACTAAGCTAAACTTTGACCTGTTAAGATTGTGCACGGCACAACAGAAAGTTAATGTTCAATGGACTTTTTTTCTGTGAAGAACCCGGAGAGGGTTATTTGGTTTTTATTTATTTCACAAATAGTGTTATTTATTTCATTAATAGTGTTATTATTTATTTCCTGACTTTTTTTTCTGTGAAGATCCCGGAAAGGGTTATTAATATTTAGTTATGTGTGGCTTTCTAGAAAACAATAAATGTTTACGTTTAGGCACCCCTTCGATCGTCACACTTTTTCTGTTACAAACTGCCCCCGGCCCCCATCAGAGAAGGGAACAGTTATGTGGCCCTCACAGGAAAAAGTTTGGGGACCCCTGCTCTACAGGAAAGGCCTCTTTAATATTTTGTTTTCGTCAAAACTTACTCTTGATTGTCAACATAAAACACAAGCAGGAAAAATAAGATTATTATATCAAAAATAGAGCATTTATTGTATTCAGACGAACTGTAGATCCTGCTTTTTGTTTTTAAGCTCCAGATCCTTTTTCAGTCTCTTCTACCTCATTCACACCAACGGTGTTTCAGGGCCGGTTCGGAGCTGGAGCTTGAAAAGCACCGGGTTTTCCTCTTCACACAGCAGCGGAGCAGCCTCTTAGCTCCGGAATCCGGTTCGTTTCAAGCTCCAAAAAATTGTCCGGCCAGAGCGAAAGCACCGCATACGTCACGCTTACGTCGAGGCGGGGGCAGGGGGAATCGGAATCGTCGTTGAAGTTGATGATTGCGATTGTAAAGCAGTTTTGAATGTAGCATGTAACGACTGTAAAGTTGGTAGTAAAGTCGTCCCATTTCGTTTCGACAGAGCAAAACCATAACGAGTAGCGCTTCAACATAATCGACCATTGTTGTTGTTGTCGGTGTCAGCTGTGAGGGGTTTCCGCGCGGTTTGGCTTTATGAAGCAGGCACGCAAACGGCTACGTCATGACGCAAACGATGACGCAATGACGCAGCACCAGTCGGACTCTGGGCAGTGTGAAAAGAGCCGGAGCTAAACCGAAGAACCGGTTCTCAACCTGAAAAGCTCTAGCACGGAGCTTGAACCGGAGTTGCGTTGGTGTGAATGAGGTAAGAGAGGAAAAGCACTATAGTTACACGGTTGGAAATTGATTTTTAACTTTACAGTTGAACCATGCTGACCTGGTGGAATAAAGTGCAACTTCGAATAAAGAGTTTTTATCACGAGGAAGAGAACTCTCAGAAAAGAAAGGGTTACATTTTCAGAGATTATAGAAAGAGTTTGGTTCATTAAACGGTTCGAGGCTCAGAGATTTAAGGAAACACGGACGGTTGTTTTTGCTTCAGGAGCTCTGAGTGCTGCCTCAGCTCTTCCTCTGTCTTCATCACTCTTCTTCACTCCATCTCTCCTCCACAGAAAATCATTTGTAGTTTTCCTCGTGTTTAATCACTTGAGAGTGTCAGTGAGGCAGATTCGGGAAGTTGGCAGTCAACGGTACAAAAACGCCCCTGGCTATCCACAGAGACGGCCGGATTAGACTTTTTTGTCGATCAGCATTTCCTCCAAATCGCTGTCTGGCTTAACTTTCCTGTTTTACCTCCCTGCATCTATTTGGTCCAAGCTAACACACACCAACATGTAGATATCACAGTTCTTTCAATCTTTAGTCTTTGTAAGAAAAGAAAAACAAAACACTGCAAGGATTTTTGGTTTAGAAACAAAATAACTGTTGTATTGACGATGGGTGACTGTGATTGGAGATCAAAGAGTAGAGAAAGCTTAAAGTAACATAATACAGTGTTAGAATTAAACCACTTCCTGTTCCCTAGTCTGGAAGTCACTGGTTTTCTGAATATGTGTTTGGTTGTTTAGTTAATACCCCACTGGTGAATTTAAAAACAGAGGTTGTTAACAAGTGTCTAAATGAGACGACTAAACGTAATCACGCCCAACATTAGCCTCCTTTAGCTTAGCGGTGGTGACGTGAAGTCATGTGACCGTGCTGTAGTTCCTTTATAGCCCAACATTAGCCGCCTTTAGCTTAGCGGTGGTGACGTGAAGTCATGTGACAGTGCTGTAGTTCCTTTATAGCCCAACATTAGCCACCTTTAGCTTAGCGGTGGTGACGTGAAGTCATGTGACCGTGCTGTAGTTCCTTTATAGCCCAACATTAGCCGCCTTTAGCTTAGCGGTGGTGACGTGAAGTCAAGTGACCGTGCTGTAGTTCCTTTATAGCCCAACATTAGCCGCCTTTAGCTTAGCGGTGGTGACGTGAAGTCATGTGACCGTGCTATAGTTCCTTTATAGCCCAACATTAGCCGCCTTTAGCTTAGCGGTGGTGACGTGAAGTCATGTGACCGTGCTGTAGTTCCTTTATAGCCCAACATTAGCCGCCTTTAGCTTAGCGGTGGTGACGTGAAGTCATGTGACCGTGCTGTAGTTCCTTTATAGCCCAACATTAGCCACCTTTAGCTTAGCGGTGGAGACGTGAAGTCATGTGACCGTGCTGTAGTTCCTTTATAGCCCAACATTAGCCACCTTTAGCTTAGCGGTGGTGACGTAAAGTCATGTGACCGTGCTGTAGTTCCTATAGCCCAACATTAGCCGCCTTTAGCTTAGCGGTGGTGACGTGAAGTCATGTGACCGTGCTGTAGTTCCTTTATAGCCCAACATTAGCCACCTTTAGCTTAGCGGTGGTGACGTGAAGTCAAGTGACCGTGCTGTAGTTCCTTTATTGCCCAACATTAGCCACCTTTAGCTTAGCGGTGGAGGCGTGAAGTCATGTGACCGTGCTGTAGTTCCTTTATAGCCCAACATTAGCCTCCTTTAGCTTAGCGGTGGTGACGTGAAGTCATGTGACCGTGCTGTAGTTCCTTTATAGCCCAACATTAGCCTCCTTTAGCTTAGCGGTGGTGACGTGAAGTCATGTGACCGTGCTGTAGTTCCTTTATAGCCCAACATTAGCCTCCTTTAGCTTAGCGGTGGTGACGTGAAGTCATGTGACCGTGCTGTAGTTCCTTTATAGCCCAACATTAGCCTCCTTTAGCTTAGCAGTGGTGACGTGAAGTCATGTGACCGTGCTGTAGTTCCTTTATAGCCCAACATTAGCCACCTTTAGCGTAGCGGTGGTGAAGTGAAGTCTTTCAAACCTGTTTGCTAGATGTGCTGAGCTCCAGAGGAAAGGAAGCATTAACTAAAAAATAAATGGTTTCCTCCAGCCACTATTTCCAGTATTATGTGTAACAGCATGTAGCTACTACAAGACACTTCCATGCTGTATTAGGGTGGTTGGAAAGCACTTGTAAACAATACACCTGGTTCACTGAATCGAATAAGCAGGGGTAAAGTGGTTAAGAAAAATACTTTAGTTAGAAGTGAGTTTTCTGCTCCTGCACAGCGTGACATATTCAAACAGAGGTGCTGCCAGCCGTCCCACCATCCTCGTGAAATTGCTGTTTGTTTTTGCTAAATTGGTCTTTTCCCATGCTGTATCGACTGCAAACTTGCATAAGAAATGAAACATCAAGGCAAACTTGTCACGGTCTGTTTCTCTTCCCCACTGTGTTCAACAAAGCTGTTTCCAGCAGGGAGTACTGTCATTGTTTCCACATCTGTGTGATTCCTGAAAGAGTAGATGGAGAGTGGAGCTGCAAATACCCTGTTAACCAGCTCTCAGGCGAAATCACAGAGGAGTTTATGCACATAGAGAAAGGATAATCACAGGAGGGAAGGCTGAGATGTAAAATGCTGCTCTCCACATCTGAACCTGTAGCTGTGGATGGGAGGAGAGCTGTGCAGGTGGAGGGAATACATATTCTGTCCCAAAATAAACCTGATGGCAGGGGAAGGTCAGATTAATAGCTTTCAATTCACTTTCAATCTCCTCTGGACCAACACATGTGGCCCCGTGTGCCACTGGCCTTATTGCACATACTCTCACACATACTCTTAGCTTCACACACATTCAGAGTATAAATAGAACCTCTTACAGTTTGTGTGTGAATAGAAAGACTGTTGAGACACCTGTTCATATACATTATCTATTTATAGGCTTGTCCTATCTTCTGTTGTGCAGTAATACTTCAATCAGCCCAATGGTCATGTGATAACAGACCTGGTAGCTGATTGGTTTGGCACTTAGCAGAAGTCTATCGACATCTAATGCCTGTAATGTAATGTTTGTAATGGACCGTTTGGCTTTTCACTGAAATTCTTTATTAAGTGTAGGATGCATTCATTTTGGTTAAAGGGCCCATGTCATGCTTTTCCGGTTATTACCCGTCCCCTTGTGTTATGAAGGTTTTTCTGCATGTAAACGGTCTGCAGAGTCACAAACCCTCAAAGTACACCCTGTAGCGAGTACAACTCTAACACAGAGAAGACCTGGCTGTGCTGCCCCAGAACGCCTCGTTGGAGATTTCTCTTTTTCCATTGTTTGCTTCCTGGGTTCTGTGACGTGTGAACACCCAGATCAACAACAAATGGACCAATCCGCGGTGCACCTCACACACCAGGATCCCTTGGCTAACTAACAGGGAGTCCCATAGACTTGCATAGAGCTCCCTGGTTGGTAATAGACGAGTTGGGATGGTGGAGAAATGCTCTCTGCAGACCCATTCTCACAGCGTTATAAACCTTTTTCTTACTCAATATCAAGCCACACTTTTTTTTGTTTTTACTTCGGCTGTGAGTGTTTGTGTGTTCAGGATGAGTTTTGCTTGTTCTCGCTGTATCGCCGACCCGGAAACCTGTCCGCTCCTCGCAGCAACGAGCCTCGCAACGTCCCGACCAATCAGAGCACACTGGGCTCACAGGGAGGGGGGGCAGGAGCTCCAACAAGCCGTGTAGGACAGAGAGTGAATACACGTACTAGTTTGGAAAATTGCACAATGTAAATCTATTTTAGTAGACCTCAACAATGGAATCAGTAGAAATGGCGATGACATGGGACCTTTAAGACATTTTAATATATTGGGTGTCTTGAAAAGACCTGCAACATTTTAAGAGACATTTAGCGGGGATCATCCATCCCCCACTGAGCGTGATACCTCTGGGTTCTGCTCAGTATTAATCCAGATCCAGATCCAGAACATCAATGAGTTGTGACTTCACTTGAACTTTTGCCTTGTAACTAGAAACTCCTTGATACTTTCCCCTGAGCGCAAAGATGAATAATTATGTTCCTTGAAGGTTTTTAAAAATCATTTAATTTTGCTTTGTCAATTAAAAAGTAGTACATGTTTTTATTTGCGTCCAAAATCTTTGCAGTGATCAACGAAAAAATTACTTATTGCCAAAAAGTGAAGTCTAGAATTACGGTTTTAAGGCTCAAAACTCAAATGTAGGACTTGTAACTTCACATGGGATGTCCCAAATCTTGTGACTGAATTTTTTCCCCCTCTGGAAAATGGATCAGATTTGGTTTTAGAAACTCCATCATGTCGTTTTTTTCAGTTCTCTACCAATTGAATGAGATTGAGCTGCATTAAATGCAAAATGACAGCTCTAGAATAATCATCAGAGGCAAGGGAATGGGTGATAAATACCCTTTGGTGTTTGCAATTGGATGATGATTAGATTAATGCAGATAAAGTCAACTATTATAATCAAGTTGTCACTTAATAAATGCAGTTTAATTGTTAAATGAAGTTCCTAGCAGTTGCTGCAGGTGTTTCCTCCAATGATATCCAAATGTAGCTTTTTCGCTGAACAGTTCTTGGCCGCCTGATTGTGCACCGTGGCAAACGAGTATAATCTAATGGAGCAAAGGACACATTTTAGTTGTTGTTTACTGACGTATTTTTCTTCTAGGCCAGGTAAACATGGTTGGTGTCTTCCATCTTCTTTTGATAGTGTCGTTGGTGTTGTTTTACATGCACCTGTGCAGCTTTTTATAACTGTAATTACTGTTTATATGAACAAAATGGACTTGAGGAGATGTGGCAGGTTCTGGCAGGAAACTATAGGACGACTAGCATTGCTGCCATGTTTGGCAATAGTCTCTACAGCCTCCATCTGCTTTGGTTCGTTGCATCCTGGATTTGTAATTGACATTGGGGTGTACAGGATGGAGAGAACCATGCCAACAGGAGAACCATAAAGGTGCTTTCAGACAGGAAGTTGTTCTTGAAGAATGCAATGCAGCGAAGGCTTCAGGGTACCTCCATTTCTACAACCTTGTATACAGGAAGAGATGTTAACGGGCGTCACTGGTAACGGTATTTGGCTATAAGGCTATTCAGTTCAGCTTTTATACCTGAGCAAGTAGGGAAGACGTCCGGATATGGGGGTTAGAAGTTAGGGATATCTTCTCAACAACTTAGATCATTTTCAGATGATGTTAACCAGGTGATACTGTTAGGATTTCTTTAGCCCAGAGACTAGGATAAACTGAAAAGAGTACAAGGAAGCTTATACAAGTCAACAGCATTTAATTAAACAAATGATGCGGCGATATACAATGACATTTGGGAGTTGGTGGCTCCCCCTGAAAAGGAGATCGATTATCCCTGTCCATCACGGGTTATCAACTGTAGTCTTCTCCTATTGGCCGGCGTCGAGGGGGGCGGGTCCGAGGCAATTCATGTCGTTTTTCTGGTGTTAATTAAAGCATTCTAATGTCTGTGGTTATTGAAACATTCCCTAATAACAGTATTGCAGCGTCAATAAATTAGTGTTAAAGACAGTGTGTTTAGTGTACAACACCACATGTCATTTCACCTTTAATTCACGGTTTCAAAACGTAAGGTTTGCCACATGCTAATGCTAACCGGAAATGAAGGGTTTTCAGAATAAAAGTTTTAAGTTAAAAGTGTCTGTGAACTTCCGGTTTTTCAGAATAAAACAGCTTTAATTATAAGAATATATTTAATCTAAATTACGCCATATAAACATTGATTTTAATTTCTTTCAATACCATCAGGATTGAGAATAAGACACTTTATAGAGCTGGTCCAGAAGCTTCAAGAACCTACCATGTATGAACCAACTAAGGCAGCGATCCACTGTAGTTTCATCACATGGCTAAAAAGAGCTGATTGTATCTCAAAGTAGAAAAAATGACGCAACCATTACTATAATAAGTTTAGCTAACGGACTCTGAGGCTGATGTTTCCCGTCATTGATCTCTCTGATCTCTGCTGCTTAAAAGATCTATAATTCAAGATACCACCATCGTACGTGCTGCTGCGATTCAATTTAGTTTCACCACGCAGTTACAGAAAAGTTTGTATCTTTTAAAATGATGCAACAATTACCCTAGCAAGTTTAGTTAACAGACTGTGAGGCTCATGTTACCTCTCTGTTCCCTGCGGGTGAAGAATAATTCAAAAATCCTACCACCATATATATACAACATGCTGATACTATCCAATATAATCTCCCCACACTTTCAAAGAGCAGGTTGTATCTTCAAATAGCAGAAATGATGCAACAATTACCGTAGCAGGTTTCGCTCATGGATTTCGAGGCTCATGTTACCCGATCTGTCTGATCTCTGCTGGGTAAAGAGGTGTAGCGGCCAAAATCATATAGAAATAAAATGTATAATTAATTTAAAATAACACTGCCGCTGAGGGCAATGTTCCAAGTTAGTGAATCTTACGCAGGGCAATGATCCAAGCCCAGACAAGAATCTCTGTTTGTGCATTTTATTCCTATGACAAAATTACAATGAACAGGTTTCCTATTTGTCTTGACTTTAGCCTTTCCTATGGCTTTCCTTCTTGTGCCTTGGATCACCCTGATAACAAAAGCATGTACCTACTAGTGCTCTAATCCCACCTCCACCTGTCTCCAATATATATACAATTACACCAGGTGCTCTAATCACCCAGTGCCCAAACTTGCCTTCAAAATAAAAGCATAAAACTAGTTTAACTCACTTCAATAACGACAATAACTAAGAATACATTTACCATAAACAAAAACAGCAAGAAAATAAATGTTCAAATATTAAATAATATAAAGCGATATTTATCTCCAACAAGAGGTATTTCATTATTCTCAGTTCAATCATCTCCTGTATCGTGCACCTACTAGTGATGATGCGTTGGCGAACGATCCGATTCTTTTGAACGGCTCTTTGGTACGAATGAAGGGAACCGAGTCGTACTTGATGAGAGCCATTCTTTTTATCGTTGGTTCACTGCCTGTCATAAATCCACTCGCCTTTACGGGAACTTGCTTTCAAACTCAATTTCATCGCGGGCCACATTAGCATTATGGTTGCACTCAAAGGGCCGGTTGTAACTATATAATTATACATATATTGCCTATTGCCTCTGAATTGGATTATTATCGGATAGGATAATAACTTAGTAATTAACTACGTCTGAAAGCAGAAGTCCAGGGCAAATAATTGCTAGTCTCTTCAGTGCGCATGTCACAAAACGAGATGCATTGTGGGACATGTAGTTCATGGGCAATCTTCTTCTGTAAAGTGGCATGTAACTGTATAATAAACGTATTATATTCTTTGCAAGCTCTTGCGGGGCCACATAAAATGAAGTCGTGAGTCGGATTTGGCCCCCGGGCCTTGAGTTTGACACCACTGCCGTAGATGATGTTATAAAGCATGCTGCTTGAGTAGTAGTTTTGCTCGGCTGAGAGATGTAGCAAGTTGTAGACTTCCTAAAACCCTATCGATCATAAATCTAACGATTAGATTTATGATTCAAAATTATAAAAGACATGTGGAGACTGAACAAAACGTGATCCGTCTCTTCAATGTGTGTCAACCACAGACCTTATTTCCAGCTATTTTCCAAAGTCCTATGGAGAAATTGCATTACTTTTTGTCGAAGGAATCGGAAGTGGTAAAATGCTAACTTACTTCCGGGGTTCAGGACGCGTCACTGTGGCGCTCTATGCAGTCAATCATTATCCTGGTGATCATTTCACGGATAAACCTATCCATAAGCCATAAGATCCGGCTCCCTTCAAAGAGCCGTATTTCCCATCACTAGCACCTGTAGTTCCTTCTTTAACCACACTGACACAGGAAGCAAGTTAAAACCTGTTAAGCCCCAAGGACCCCCTCGACGGGTACTTTAGTTTTTTTTTTCACGACACTGTGTCTCAGGGGATCTTAATATTTAAGAACCTATTAATGTGGTATATCAGATTAACGGGAATAATCTCAGCTAACTGACGATACAAACCATTTTTACCAAAACAAAACACAAGTCTCATAAGAAGCATCTAAATGACCTCTGAGCGAAAAATGCTAACTTATTACTGCACCGATAATCACTCCTAGCTCCCTTATTACTTATCCTAGGTGCACATCCAACACATCGTTTATGATCGCAAGGAGACACAGAATCTAACGGTGCCCACCTCAACACTGAAAGATACAAACTCGCGACGTTATCAACAAAAACGTACATCAAAACAAGTGGCGCTAGGTAGCCCACAACGCTAACATGGTTTACCTTTTGTCTTTGTCTGGTCTAAACTGGTCTTCAATGACATTAAAACGATAAAAACGATGGTGTAGTTAATCCATAGGTTAATCCAATGTGACTGCGTCCCCTTTGAAATGTTCTGATAATCCATAAGCAATAAAACAGCTTTTCTGTTGCTTGATATCAGAGCAGGGATATTTCTCCCCTCTGCTGCAAGCTAGCATGCGCAGAGACGCTACCTTTTTTTTTTAACATGAGTGTGTGCGGGACGATTCTATTGGCTCTAACGGTCAGGAAGAGATGTCACATGTAAAATCGAACAAGGGAGGCCAGAGATAAGGAACATCCACCCAAATGGCCGCAGAAGAGGTTTTATTTGCTAAATCTGTCTAAAAAGATCAAATATCACTTGTTTTGCATCAATCTTGATACAGGGTACTTATTTTATGTTGTACTTTGGATTCCTAAAGCTTTTAGTCTACCTTACCATCATCCAAGGTTAGTTTTCACTATAAGTATAAAATATCTTTTGGACGGACACTATAATTGTTCAATCTGAATTTTCTTTAAAATAAAAAACATCTATATTGATTCTGACGTTTCTACATCCAACTCACAGGTTTATCATTACTTTGAGAAAAAAGATTATTCATCTAACCCTTTTAGAAGGGAAGATATGGTCATTTGTTCTGGGAATGTCATTTCGAGCCTGAAACCTGAAAAACAGGCTCAGGGCTCAACAGGTTAAAAAAGGTGAATCCTCTGAAACTTTGAACGCAGCAGCAGAGAGTCGTGCGCGTTGACAAGAGAAGAAGAAGCTGTCCTCCCTCCGCTGACACCGGTGGCATCTCCTCCGTCGTGTTTGACACAAAGACAGCGGAGGCGACACTGTGTGAAAACACCGCCGGGAAAGATGGCAGAAGTCAGAGAACTGTAAATAATATAATAAAAAGACCAACAGTGAGAAACAGCTCTTTTATAAAAATCCAACAAAGTACAGTCTTGAAGGACTTGCTACTTTATACTCAAAATGAATATAATGTAGTTTTACTAAACAACACTCATTTTAAAGCTTTTGTTTGCTTTCAGATATTATTTTGCATTAAAAAACCTGTGACAAACTTTTAACATAATGCATTTCTAAAGATTAAACCAGTGGAATACAAACTAGTGGAAATATCCAATAGTTTACAAAACGTTGATGTTAAGGATTTTCTCTAACAACCTTTTAATAAAAACATGTGATCAATGTATTGTATCAATCAAAAGTTGAAAAATAATTAACTTTGTATTTGTCTACAAAAGTCAAATTACTTGATGCAACATATTGTTCCATATTTTTCCTTAATCTTCTTATGTTTATGTGCTTTATTCTCTAATGGAGCATATCCCAAGAAACCTTATTTCCCTCTGGTATAAAGAAAGTATTCTGATTCTAATTAACCATCCAAACATTGCATACAAATAATATATATTATATTTATAACACAAAATGATGCAATTTTTCTGCAGAATGAGTACTCTTGACACTTTAAGTACATTCTCGTACATGCTCGTACATGCTCATAATACATCTGAACTATAACTTGAGAGAGATTTTGAAAGCCGTACTTTTTCTTAAATTGGAGCGTTTGACCAAATAACTAACAAGTGGAAATATCCAATAGTTTACAAAACGTTGGGAAAGAAAGTTTCAAATTATTGAATTCAACAACCTTTTAATAAAAACATGTGATCTCTTTGTGATTTCTCCCATGTTCCCCTTTAAACTGTGGGTTTTCTCTGGAAGTTTTTCCTTGTACGATGTGAGGGTCTAAGGATAGAGGGTCTAAGGACAAAGGGTCTAAGGACAGAGGGTCTAAGGACAGAGGGTCTGAGGACAGAGGGTCTAAGGACAGAGGGTCTAAGGACAAAGGGTGTCGTTTTTCTCATACTGATATTCTGAACAATCTGTGCTGTTGTATTTGCTGTAAAGTGTCTCTACTGTAGGCTATTTTTATTTTATGTACAGCACTTTGGCTCCACCAAAAATCGTTTATAAATGTGCTATATAAATACAACTTGATTTGATCAATCAAAAAGGTGAAAAATAATTAACTTTATTTGTCTACAACAGTCAAATTACTTGATGCGATCTGATTCTAATTAACCATCTAAACATTGCATACAACTAATAATTTATAACACAAAAGGATGCAATTTTTTTCTGCAGAATGTACTCTTGAGATTTAAGTACATTCTGCTCAAAATACATCTAAACTATAACTTGAGAGATTTTTAAAGCCCTACTTTTTCTTAAATTGGAGCGTTTGACTATAATGTATTAGTACATTTACTTAAAGGTGGGGTATGTAATTTATTTCAGAAACACTTTTTGTTATATTCCATGGAATGCTCTTAACATCCCGATAGCAATGAATACATTAAATGCTTTGACAATAAATACATAACATAATCTCATCAGTGGAAGCCGTAACGCTGTAAAAAGCACGACCAATCATCTGAGCCGGCTAAAGTAACTGGATGGCCTACCTGCCTGTCAGCCTTCCCTCTGGGCACAAACTTATCTCGTGCCCTCATTGGTCATGTGCGCGTTCGTGTGTGTTGGAGGAGGGGCTCTGTAAGGAAGAGGCAGATCTTTTCCGGCTGCGTATTTTCAAATTCTAGCGCACTCAAGCTGGTTTCTCCAAAATTACCTACCCCACCTTTAAAGGGGACATTTTATGTTCATTTTGAGGTTCATATTTGTATTTTCTGCCTCTACTGTGACATAGTGGTCATCACATTTAATGTGTTTGAGCGCTAGCCAATAGAAACACACGTTTTCCAACGAGATGTCACTATGATACAGAAGTACTTACATGCACATAAACCACACTACATGAGAAGGAAAACCCCAAATAGGCCTCATTAAGGAAAGGATCTTCTTCTTCTTCTTCTTCTTCTTCTTCTTCTTCTTCTTCTTCTTCTTCTTCTTCCCCACGAATAACAGTCGGGATTGAACTTTCATACAGAGTGACACGGGTTATGTCTGAGCAAATGTAACTCGTCTTTCTTTGCTAGACTCCTTCTCATAACTGGACACGCAGCATGAATGAATAGTAATTATAGTTATGAGGAATGACGAGCTGGAGCTGTCAGCAGCTGTGATGACAGGAAAGACATCTTCGGTTCCTTCTGCCGCGCTACATGATTATTTCTCACACTGCCTTTTTATGTTGCCTTTCTGTCTCTGGCCTCCCCCGTGCTCTCCCAGCAGCTGTGCTCATGCTAATGCTGGATTAATCATTATGCTAATGCCATTGTTAATCACTATGCTAATGTGTCTGTACCTATCTGTTAAAGCAGTGGCTGCATACAGGCATCTGTCCTTTCCACTTCCCTTCCTCAAACTTAATCCAATATTTAAGTTTATATTTAAAATCCAGTATAACTTGTTGAGTTTTTATATAACTTTTCTACTTGTTTCTCTTCTTCACTGCTTCATTTCCTGTTTCCCTGTCACACAGTGTGTCTTATGCTCTTTAACACACATTGCTCATTAGGTAACTTGTTACATGTGCAGTAAACAAAGAACAATTCACATTGTTTTAACCTCTCTCTGAAATGTCTGCTGCCACATGTGACACAGAATATGAATAAGCCTCCACGAGGAAATCCCTCTGAATATGTGTGTGTGTGTGTGTGTGTGTGTGTGTGTGTGTGTGTGTGTGTGTGTGTGTGTGTGTGTGTGTGTAGAAGACAACGTGTGAGAGACAGAGAGAATAAGAGCATCCATGCATATCAGTGTATGCAGGCGTGCATATAATATGTTACTGTGTGTGTGTGTGTGTGTGTGTGTGTGTGTGTGTGTGTGTGTGTGTGTGTGTGTGTGTGTGTATAGACAACATGTGAGAGACAGAGAGAATAAGAGCATCCATGCATATCAGTGTATGCAGGCGTGCATATAATATGTTACTGTGTGTGTGTGTGTGTGTGTGTGTGTGTGTGTGTGTGTGTGTGTGTGTGTGTGTGTGTGTGTGTGTGTGTGTGTGTGTGTGTGTGTGTGTGTAGAAGACAACATGTGAGAGACAGAGAGAATAAGAGCATCCATGCATATCAGTGTATGCAGGCGTGCATATAATATGTTACTGTGTGTGTGTGTGTGTGTGTGTGTGTGTGTGTGTGTGTGTGTGTGTGTGTGTGTGTGTGTGTGTGTATAGACAACATGTGAGAGACAGAGAGAATAAGAGCATCCATGCATATCAGTGTATGCAGGCGTGCATATAATATGTTACTGTGTGTGTGTGTGTGTGTGTGTGTGTGTGTGTGTGTGTGTGTGTGTGTGTGTGTGTGTGTGTGTGTGTGTGTGTGTGTGTGTGTGTGTGTGTGTGTGTGTGTGTGTGTGTGTGTGTGTGTGTGTGTGTGTAGAAGACAACATGTGAGAGACAGAGAGAATAAGAGCATCCATGCATATCAGTGTATGCAGGCGTGCATATAATATGTTACTGTGTGTGTGTGTGTGTGTGTGTGTGTGTGTGTGTGTGTGTGTGTGTGTGTGTGTGTGTGTGTGTGTGTGTGTGTGTGTGTGTGTGTGTGTGTGTGTGTGTGTGTGTGTGTGTGTGTGTGTGTATAGACAACATGTGAGAGACAGAGAGAATAAGAGCATCCATGCATATCAGTGTATGCAGGCGTGCATATAATATGTTACTGTGTGTGTGTGTGTGTGTGTGTGTGTGTGTGTGTGTGTGTGTGTGTGTGTGTGTGTGTGTGTGTGTGTGTGTGTGTGTGTGTGTGTGTGTGTGTGTATAGACAACATGTGAGAGACGGAGAGAATAAGAGCATCCATGCATATCAGTGTATGCAGGCGTGCATATAATATGTTACTGTGTGTGTGTGTGTGTGTGTGTGTGTGTGTGTGTGTGTGTGTGTGTGTGTGTGTGTGTGTGTGTGTGTGTGTGTGTGTGTGTGTGTGTGTGTGGAGAAGACAACGTGTGAGAGACAGAGAGAATAAGAGCATCCATGCATATCAGTGTATGCAGGCGTGCATATAATATGTTACTGTGTGTGTGTGTGTGTGTGTGTGTGTGTGTGTGTGTGTGTGTGTGTGTGTGTGTGTGTGTGTGTGTGTGTGTGTGTGTGTGTGTGTGTGTGTGTGTGTGTGTGTGTGTGTGTGTGTGTGTGTGTGTGTGTGTGTGTGTGTGTGTGTGTGTGTGTTGTAAGTGATTGCTAGTGACAGCAGGCAAAACAAAGCGCGACTAATCCCTGTCAATCTTAGAGCGACAGAATGTGTCTTATTTGTTTGCTTGCTTTTGTTTTTTCTCAACCTATACAACATCAAGATTTAACTGTTAATTCATTACCAAATAAATTCATACAATATGTTTGACATTTAGATATTTTTATTATATGTAATTTACAAAAACACACAGTTTATTTATTATTATTAAAGAGTCAATATTTCAAAAAAGGCAATATATGTTTTTCCTATTTTGAAACATAAAATACTCATTTATTTTGTATTTATATTTATGATATCCATATTTATTGGCTTTTATAGGCTATTACGATTATTTATATTTTATCATAAGTAAATTGTAAGAAGTTAAAATAGCTAACCAGTGGGGTAATTACTGACGTTGACATCTCTTCAGCTTGTGTTAACCACATACCTTATTTCACGATAACAACCAAAAACACATTCAGTAAACCATTGACTTCCAGACCAGGGGGCAGGAAGTGATGACATGCTGACTCATTATACGTTTTAAGACTCATTCCTGAACCACTTTATTGCATCTGCATTATCAGTCCGTCCTCGAACCTCTTAAACCAACACACTCTCACTCCCTAAGCGTCGCTCCTGGACGCTTAGGGAGTGAGAGTGTGTTGGTTAAACACTCTTTTCTTCGTATCTATAGGTCCTTACACACCAAGCCGATTTTCGGCGTCGATAGATGTCTGGCCGTCGATGAGCGTCCTGTGCCGACACCTTCCGCCTCCCGATTCAACATGTTGAATCGGGAGGCCGTCGGCCAAATAAATCACTCTGATTGGCTATTCAGCTAGCGAATCAGTGCATGAGAAGCGAAACGGAAGTGAGGGACCCAAACAAACTATTGAGAAGGCAAATCTGAGATTCCATTTAACTCCAGCTCTCGACGCAGGTTCGGGAAAGCCCCGTGAGATTCTCGCTGTAGAGTGAAAATGGAACGCACACGCTATTTGTTGTTTGTTTATATCACGCAGTCTGTTCTTCTTCTCTCGGTTATCACGCAGTCTGTCTTCTGGTTGTTGCCTCTTTTGAATGACGAATACACACTACCGCCGCCTGCTGGTAAGTAGAGTTATTGCCACTCACGCATGCGCAGTTCGTACGTGCTTCTTGGCCGTCGGCTGAAGTCTTTGCGGTGTGTTCCAGTGCGACTGTTGGCCAAGACGCAGAGACGTGAGGCGACGCAACAGTCGGGTCCGTCGGGACGTGTTCTTTGGTGTCGGATTGGTGTGTAAGGACCTTTAGATGTTCTCTCATCGTATATTTGTGTTAGTATCCAGTGGCTATCGTCACTCCTTGACCATTACTGACCCATAATACACTAGGATAATATGAAATCCTGGAAAACCAACTCATTTGATTTATTTTTACAAATAATTCTTTTTAAAATAAAGGTTACAACTCCTGCTTTGTAAGACACAGATGCACACTGAGATATAAGAATCAGAAACACATTGACCTCCAGACCAGGGGACAGGAAGTGAGGAAATGCTGACTCATTCTTAGGTTTCAAGACTAATGTCTGCACCTCTTTATTCCGTATGTTCAGTCTGTCCTCCTCCCCTTGGCATATTGTTGTTAATATTCAGTGTTAACAAGATAAATGCAAGTTATTAGGAATAGAAGCCATCAAAAAAGACATTGTTTATTCACTCCTTGACCATCACTCACCCATAAAACACTCAGAAAATATTTAGTTCTGGAAAACCAATACATTTTAGACTGTTCAATTTACTATAAACAATGAAAGGTAATATGTCCTGCTCTGTAAGACACCAAAACACTGAGATATAATACTTTATCGAGACATGCACAGAGGCTCTGATTCATCTGCTAAACTATATCCTGCATCCTCATCAGACCATGGCCTCTGCTTTAAGCTTCTTTCCCAAATGGAGATACGTTGTTTGGGAATGAACACTTTGGTACCGTAGAGGTCATCATTTGGCAAATCCCATTTCACTGAATAGACTATTTGTTCCTCGGCAGAAGCTGCAATTCATTTTTTTTAATGGCCAACCTTTCCCCAGTTAACTGTTCTGATAGAAGTCTCACTTCTTACAGCAGTTTAGAGCCAGCATCGGCCGTGACACAGACAAATGAGGAAGCTTAATACAATTTCAGAGGGCCGGGAACAAAGCGGACCTTTTTCAGAATAATCTGCTGCATCCTATTGGAGGGAGTTCAGTCTTACATCTGTAGGCACAAGAGAAAGAGGTAGAAATAAGGAATAACTTTGAAATTGGTAACATATGTAGAGTAGTATCTATTTCTCTTTGTATTTGTAATAACAGTATTGATGCTACTTTTAGGGTTAGGGTTATGTTTTTTACCTACTTTTAAATAAGAAGAATACATATATTTAGAATTAGACTATTGCTGGAGAAAATAAATACTGAATGCGAAATATTCGTTAATGTCTACACTGTGGAAAGTTAGCTGTTTTGTTAAGCCCCATGCTCTCGGTACCGGGGGCAAAACGCAACATCTTGCAAGAAACAGCGTCTGAGGGCTTCTTAACATTTAACAAACTATGAATGTCTCATACTCACTTAACGGGAAGAAACTCAGCTATCAGACAATATTAACCATTTTTAGCTAAACAAAACACAGGGGTAATACCAAGCTTCTGAATTAGCCCTGATCGAAACAATGCTAACACACTTAGCACAGAATTCATGGTAAAATATTCGTATTACTTATCGGATCTACACAAACAATATATCGATTAGCAAGCTGAGATTCCACAGATTCTAGAAATATAGGTATCATCACTGAGCGATAAAAAATGAGAACAGGGGAAGCGAAAACAGACATCACAACACGTAGCTTTACAGAGCAAACACGGGAAATATGTCTTACCTATTGCTGTTTCTGATCAAAAGTTGTGTTCAATGGCATTACAACGATAACAACGCTGCTGAAGGTTAAATGTGTGCTTTGCTAACTAGCTTACCCAACTGTTAACATTATTCTAGTAATTTCTGTTCAACCATTTAACAACAGCAAACAATATTAGTAGTTTTCTGAATCCTAAACAATATACTTTTATTTTTATTTTGACTACGTCATATTAGCAAATTGAGAAGGTCTCTCAAGCTATTAGCCCGTGGCTAATACCTAGCTATAATCTGGCCGATAGATTACTCAACAAATCCTACCAAGAATAAAAGAGCTTCTGAAATAGAAGTAAGCTTCAGTTTTTTAACAGTGTGTTGCATAAATGAATTGCTTTGTTAGAGAGTTATTCAGACTAGCTTACACTTTAAAAAGGTAGCTAGTTTTTTGAGCTAACATGGGCAGGTTCATTACTTTAACTGATTTCTGACTATGACAAAAAACATTATTAGTTTGGACCTCAAAAAAATTGAATACGACAAGGAAGGTTATTTTAATTAGTGCTTCAGATTGTCACTATTATTTCTTATCCGTCACCTAGCATTTTAGCTTCTGCTGTTGTAAAACTATTTCTCTGTCTGATATAGGAGACCTTTTTTACCACAGTTTGCCGTCTGAGGTTTTGTGTTAGATTTTTACATCGATCCCACATTAGAGGGAGACAGGCCCGGACTGGCCATCGGTTGGACTGGTAGGTTTCCCGATGGCCTGGCGATTATTTTTGTTTGTTTAATGAATTGTGAACGCAACGCTGCGCAAATGTGGGTTTGCCTCACACAGGGTGACTGTCGGTCTACATCAGGGGTGCCCAACCAGTCGATCACGATCGCGACAACAATATTCTGTTTTATCGTTAATGTCCTATAACATAATCTTCCTGTGCCAGAATAATGCACGCATCAAAGCTTTGTGATAGGCGTGACCCCATGTATCAGGGCGTGGCTGGTGGGCAGTGGGCACTAGTTATCTGACGTTGTCCATGGCAACAGGAGTGACAGTCCGCACACACACAAGACCGCAAATATGGCAGAAACAAAAAAGCCCAAAATATATAATTTTCACTCCGAGTGGGAGGATGATTACTTTTGTATCTATTCCAATTCAAAGTCCATCTGTCTCTCATCTGTCTCTCATCTGCAATGCGAGCGTGGCTTTATCGAAGAAGGGTATTTTAGAGCGACATTTCAAACGGTGCACAAACGCTACGAGACAGAATTCCCTCCTAATTCTGCCCTACGCTCTTCTGTTCGTTGCGTGCATATGTAACAGAGTTAAACATGTGAATACATAATTATAAGTTTATGAAAATGTAACACATAATAAGTTGTGAATTTTAAGAGATGAGATTGTTTCATTTAATATTTTAAGTTTTGTTTCCCGTGGGAACACCGTCCCGTTGCACGTCTTTGTTTACTTCCGGTATGTATTTTCCACCCTCCGCGGACTGGCCATCTGTAGAATCTGTAGAATCACAGAACAGCCGGTCGTCAAGGGCCGGCTCGATTCGCTAACAGCCGTCACCGCCCTTAATTTGTTATGTTTTTAAAAGGCATCATTGAAGTTGCACCGACAGAGGTCCGCCGTTTCCCCGCAGCCAGGCCCCCCCCCAGTTGACAGTTCGCTAGATATTTTCGTTTGGATTACTGGTCTGGGGGAAGCTTGCGTGTGCGTGTGTGTGTGTGTGTGTGTGTGTGTGTGTGCGTGTGTGTATGTGTGTGTGTTTGTGTATTTTTGTGTTTGTGTGTATTGCGTTTGTTTCCCGGGGAAAACACTCACGAGAAACACCGGCTGTTGTTATGCCTGCTGTGACGTCAAGTTACTCCGTTCTCCGCTTGTAATTAAGCCGAAGCTTCAAAGTTGTATTTATCATCTGAATTTGCTGAAACAAGTTTAATATTCTGAAAGCCAAGACTTTGTTTAATTTAAATCAGATGAAAACAAACTGTAACGGACCCTGCCGTGTTATCTATGATTACTATACGCCTTACATTCATAATGTCAGCCGGAGGGAGGGGGGGCGGCGCTATGCAAGTGCAGAGTGGCGAGTGAGAGCTGCCATCGTCCCTTTACAAGCTTCAAACATGTATTTATCGTTTGATTTTGGAAATAAAAGTTTCATATTCTGAAAGCCAAGACTTTGTTTATTTAAAATCAAACAAAACACCCGATCCCCGAAAAACTATTTTTTTACGCAAATCCACGTTTATTTTGAAATGAGCCGTTGCGACTTTCGTCTGATTTCGATAGAGCGGGTCAGAAATATGCATGAATAAAAAGAAAAAATGTTAAATAGGTGAAAAAAGGTAAGATAAACTTTAAAAACGTGTTGAGAGCTAAAACAAGTCTTTGCTGCTGCCTCAAAGAGGAGCAGGGGGAGACAGGAGAGGGGGGAGAGGGGGGAGACAGGAGAGGCTGGTTCAGGAGTCCAGACACACTCACAACTATAAAAAAAATTATATTGGATATGGGATGTTATTGGTTATGGCCATGTTCTTATGATTGTATGATTATTTAAATGTATACAGTTCTGTTTCAAATGGGTGTTTCCATAGATCTCTCTTTATTTTCCCCTCAAAATGCACCAGATTGATGCATTTAACTCCAAAAAATAAATAAAAAATCTTACCAGGGGAGCATGCCCCCGGACCCACCTAGAGGATTTGAGGTCTGTGAGGGAATAATTCTGTCTTTACTCCTAGATATGTAACCTTATTGCCTGTTGACGTTAATAACCAACCAATATTCTGTTATCTCCTTTAAGGAAAGTGCTCCAGCACTTAAGTGTCAGTTTTATGGCCTGATTAGGGGGGTTTACGACTGTGAGAATGCTGGCTTCTAAACACTACCTCATTCACACCAACGCAACTCCGGTTCAAGCTCCGTGCTAGAGCTTTTCAGGTTCAGAACCGGTTCTTCGGTTTAGCTCCGGCTCTTTTCACACCGCCCAGAGTCCGACTGGTGCTGCGTCATTGCGTCATCGTTTGCGTCATGACGTAGCCGTTTGCGTGCCTGCTTCATAAAGCCAAACCGCGCGGAAACCCCTCACAGCTGACACCGACAACAACAACAATGGTCGATTATGTTGAAGCGCTACTCGTTATGGTTTTGCTCTGTCGAAACGAAATGGGACGACTTAAACCCCTCACAGCTCACACTGACAACAACAACAACAATGGCCGATTGTGCTCCAGCTTCCTCTGTACCTCTTCGGAAGACCAGGTAGCTGGTCTCTTCAGTGGACCACTGCTGCTTGTTACATTTCTCCATCGTTGTGTACAAACTGGATACAACGCGGGCTTGTTGTTGTTGTTCAGGAGTTGATCCCGCCCCTGCCCCCGCCTCAACGTAAGCGTGACGTATGCGGTGCTTTTGCTCTGGCCGGACAATTTTTTGGTGCTTGAAATGAACCGGATTCCGGAGCTAAGAGGCTGCTCCGCTGCGGTGTGAACAGGAAAACCCGGTGCTTTTCAAGCTCCAGCTCCGAACCGGCCCTGAAACACCGTTGGTGTGAGGTATGACAAGTGATTGAGTATTTCCCAAGCGGCAAACTCTGGGGAAGAGCCGGGACGCCAATACGGAAGTGCCACACATTGCAGTTCATCTAGTGGCCAGTAGGAGCAGGCTGCAGAAGGGAGCCATTTCCATAGACCCCCATGTTAAAATGCCCAACTTTACAGCAGAAATAAACATGTTTACATCGTGGTTCAAAAAACCATATTCTCTGTATAGTTAGATTCCCCCTTCATGACTACTGTGTGGGGGGTGAATTTTTTCTCAACTCATCTGTTTAATTAATATTAAGCCTTAAAGCTTTTGCATAAATTAGGGCGTGGTCACTTTGATGGACACGTACATGCCTCACTGTCAGCTAACAGCAACTTGTCCACTCTGCTAGGCTACAACCATAGAGGCTACAACGTTAGTTAGTTGTAGTTACTGTACTTGACCCTTTAGCTTTAGCCGTGTTCGTGGTGATTGTGCCTTTTAGGGAATATTGTTACAAATACCAGACAATTAAAATGTTGTGCTGTGCGCTTGAATGTACTAACAGAACTTCCAAGAAGTCTAAAATGATAATATTATACATGTTAACCCCGTTCGCAGGTGTTTGTGTGCTTGGTAGCTTAGCTTGCTACTTATTAGCCAGCTAAGGACGTAACCCTTTATACATACATATACATTGTAGTTTATGATTCAGCCTTGGGTAAGACTTTTATAGTCTATGGCTATGACGCCCATAATGCTAAACGGGAGCAAATGTTAATAGGTTACCCAATTATCCCAGTGGTGGCCGCCGGAGCTAACGGAGCCACAGGAGGCTAGCTCCAGCCGGCGTCCCGGAGCTAGCCCACTGCGGCTCCGTTAGGTCTGGGCGGTGGAGTCCGTCTTTTCTCAACGTGTGAATGACAAGCATTAAGAATAACAAAATATAGCTAATTATCTTGCAGATTGTCTCATTTGATTATGAATGTAACGTTTATATAGGGGAACTAGACTGTTAGCAGTAACTTGGTATGCATGTATTTCATGTTAGCTTAGCTTCTTAGCCTGAGCTAGCTCTGTTTACTTCCAGTTCGGAGGCAGCAGGTCCCGCCTCGGCTCCGCCTCTTTGCCCTTATTTGGAGCAGGCGGGATTAGACTCTGACGTCACAGTCGAGCCGTTAGTGGCCGACTCCGCCTACTAAGGGCTTCACGGCAACTCTGCAGAATCCTATGGGTGACGTCGCGCACACTACGTCCATTTATATATACAGTCTATGGTATTTCCAGTTGGGGGATATCTTCAGTGTTCCCAGGTGTTAACGCCCCATCCCCCAATATGCTCATTAACTCTCTGTAAACTAGTTAAAAGGTCTATCGAGAGATAGGCTGATCAGAATTGACATGACAACCCACCCGTGCAGTCAGAACCTTTTGCTGCTGTGACTTGTGATATGAATTCTCCGGCCGTTGACTTATAATAAACTATCATTGTTTGACATCAAACTCCAACTCTCCTCGTGTCTCTCTGAGTCCTGACTCTCCATTGCTGCAGAAGTTTCCCTTACAAGGTCCACCTCCAAAATATGTTCACATGGATAGGTTCCCAAATACATTGGCAATTTTTTTTAAATAGTAACCCCTGTCCATATGTTTATTATTGGGTATAGATGTAAACTATAGGGCTATCACTATGGGCAGCAACGCTGTAAATATTCACAAATAAATCCAGCAAAATTGGACAAAAAAAAACTGGTAGTGGCCAGGCTGGGTGTATAATTCCAAGCCTGATTTATTGTCCCAGTCCGGCCCTGGTGGGAGATATCTGTACTTTTATGTTAATTTGGTAGCATCGTTTCTTATGTCTTGTGTCATTAGCAGTGTCTTAAGTATCATGGTAGGAGCTATCTATGTGTACATTTCCCCTCTGTGTGACTAATACAGGTATTCTGATTGAATGCCCTCTCACTACTTGAGTGACTGGAAATTAAAACCTCTGATAATTAAGCTACACTCAAAATAACATCGTTTTTCAGACCTATGCCAAAAATGTAAGCCAAACCCCAACCCAGTACCAAAAAACATGAATCACAGTTTGGAAGCAAGTAGTGAGGCTGCTAACATGCTTGTGAATTATAATTACATCAACACCTTGAAATGAGTTAATTTGTTATTCAAATGGAACAACTAAACAACATTTTAGGAAATAATAAGACCACCTAACCACACATATTTTAATTATTAACTCGTCCTGTGTGTCCTACCCTCTCTGTGTTAACCCCCCAACACACACACACACACACACACACACACCGACACACACACCGACACACACACACACACACATACTCACACACACACACACACAGCCCCGTGCTGTTGATGTCATGTATCGCTGCTCTGCCTTCATGCTGGTTGCTGCCGATACATATTATTGTCAGCTTGGCATCGCCCACTGGGCCTGCGGGCGCCGACGTAACACACTGTCTCCTGTAGAGCGCTGGTTAAAGGGTGTGTGTGTGTGTGTGTGTGTGTGTGTGTGTGTGTGTGTGTGTGTGTGTGTGACTAGGTAAGGGGTCATCCAAGGTGAGCAGCAGCCTTCAAAGAATCTCAAACCCAGTAATTAGCACAGAAGGTTCCAGTACACCTGTTTTTCTGTGTTGTGTAAAGTGTACGGGTCAGGTGGTCTGACCCCATGCTGGCTGTGAGTTCACTCAGACGTGTGTGTGTGTGTGTGTGTGTGTGTGTGTGTGTGTGTGTGTGTGTGTGTGTGTGTGTGTGTGTGTGTGTGTGTGTGTGTGTGTGTGTGTGTGTGTGTGTGTGTGTGTGTGTGTGTGTGTGTGTGTGTGTGTGTGTGTGTGTTATTGTTAACAGCCAGTCTGTGTATCCTCAGATCACCAAACTTGTTTTTGAAAGTGCTGCTAGATATATATCTTGTAAAGTTGTTAGCCTTGCTCCTTTGCGCTTCATCAATATGAACTATGTGCTTCAATGAGCATTTAGGATTTTTCCAATTCTATTATCTCTGACTAAACTAAACAATGTGTGTTGGTTGTCAGTATTAAAGAGGACACTCTGCTCATGTTCAGCTTCATAGTACTTAGTGTCTCTACTGGGACATGTCTCCATGCTTTAATGTTCAAACAGCTCTTTACTTTTCTCATACTGCCTGTGCTGCAGCACCTCTTTTCACCCTCTGTCTGAAACCAGAGCCCAGTCTGCTCTGATTGGTTAGCTGGCCGGCTCTGTTGTGATTGGTCAACCGCTTAGAGATGTCCCACCCCTTAGCCTATCACGTACAATTGGACAGTTGGACAGTTGGAGCGGCAGCCAATAGAAGATCCAGCCTTCTCTGGAATAGAGACACCTTCTCTGGACAGAGAGATATCATTTGGACGGGCTAGGGCGGTAGAGTTAAATGTTTTAATTTAAATAATGGAAGAGGCTATGTATAGTGTGCTTTTAAGTGAAGCCTGTAATAAGTACACATCTTATCAATGTAAGTTAAAAACAAAAAATGTGTCTTGACATTTCCATTTAGACAAATTTAGCTTAAGCAAACTATTGAAATTGTATAGGAATTGAATGTTAGAAAGGAACTCTTCTACTCTCTTAATTTTATGAAAAATGCTTCTTTTAGACAGGACAATGATAACAAACTTCCGAAAAGACACAGAGTGAAAAAAAGAGATGGACGCGAATGAAGTCATTCTCACAAGTTTCTTAACTGACAGTCATTAGTCTGTCATTAACACCAGCTTGCAGTGATTGCTCTCTGCGTGGTGTTATCGTGGGAACCGGTGACTGGCATGTGTGTGTGTGTGTGTGTGTGTGTGTGTGTGTGTGTGTGTGTGTGTGTGTGTGTGTGTGTGTGTGTGTGTGTGTGTGTGTGTACATTTGTTCTGTGAACCGAAACTGGCGTCTCAATTTAGGAATCATTGAGTCCCTGCAGGAAGTGATACTCGTCCCTGAAGATCCCACTCTTTGTTCCTCTTGTTGAGATCTTAAATATTAATTTGTCCCCTTGTTATGTTTCGACTAAATTATGATGTTAGCAAACTTTGGGAAAAATGCAAAGGACGGAGAATACTCAATGAGTCATTCAAGAAAATATGAAGTCCTGCCTACACGGAGATAGAAGTTAGAGAAATGCAGAGATTTAATCAAAATGTGACAGGAAGATAGTGGGAAGGAAACTATCTGCAACATTAAGGATTGGACAGGATATGAGAGTCTTTATCATAACGACTATGTCGAAGCCTTTGTATTCCTGTGTTCTCACATTGTTTCTCCTATCCAAGTTCATGTCCATCATTTCTTCTCATTACCTTGCCTTCTTTAGATATGTCTTCTGCACTTGAAATAAAAGTAGCTATCGACGATGAAGTGCAATGATGACATGTTTTCAGTCCGACCAGGAAGTAAGCATTGCAAAGGTTTGCTTAATACAAACAATGGGAAATAAAACTTGTGGCAAACAAACACTTTTGAGCAGGATAGTCACATATTAACATCACCTAATGATTTCTGAAATAAAAAGCCGTAAAGGAACTACAGCACGGTCACATGACTTCACGTCACCACCGCTAAGCTAAAGGCGGCTAATGTTGGGCTATAAAGGAACTACAGTACGGTCACATGACTTCACCATCGCTAAGCTAAAGGCGGCTAATGTTGTGCTATAAAGGAACTACAGCACGGTCACATGACTTCACGTCACCACCGCTAAGCTAAAGGCGGCTAATGTTGGGCTATAAAGGAACTACAGTACGGTCACATGACTTCACCATCGCTAAGCTAAAGGCGGCTAATGTTGTGCTATAAAGGAACTACAGAATGGTCACATGACTTCACGTCACCACCGCTAAGCTAAAGGCGGCTAATGTTGGGCTATAAAGGAACTACAGCACGGTCACATGACTTCACGTCACCACCGCTAAGCTAAAGGTGGCTAATGTTGGGCTATAAAGGAACTACAGCACGGTCACATGACTTCACGTCACCACCGCTAAGCTAAAGGCGGCTAATGTTGGGCTATAAAGGAACTACAGCACGGTCACATGACTTCACGTCACCACCGCTAAGCTAAAGGAGGCTAATGTTGGGCTATAAAGGAACTACAGCACGGTCACATGACTTCACGTCACCACCGCTAAGCTAAAGGAGGCTAATGTTGGGCTATAAAGGAACTACAGCATGGTCACATGACTTCACGTCACCACCGCTAAGCTAAAGGTGGCTACGTTTAGTCGTCTCATTTAGACACAAACGTTAACACGTTTCAGCTTGTTAACCACACACCTTATTATTTATGTTGATAAAAAACCATTGACTGCCAGTCATGGCAACAGGAAGTTAATATCGTTGTTTCAGATTGATGGCAAGAAATCCTGTATCTTTTAGCTGTGATTTTGTAAAGTTTATTTTGGCTTTTTATTGTGTTGTATATATTTTCCACTGGTCCGGGTTTGTTGAAGCTCTATCAGTATTTGTGTAGTTGGTGGTCAGTGTGTTCCTCTGGTGTTTGCTCAGTTACACAACCTTGGCAGTGCCTGAGGACGGAAATAGTTTCCAACAGTGTCCGTGGGCAGGAGAGGAAACATACACACTGAACGTCTGCATCACATTACCACAAAACTACATCACAGAGGAAGAGAAGGGGAGGAAAAAAGCACAGAAAATCCCAGCAGATGGTGTTCAGGAAGACTCTGTGTTATCTAATCTCTAACTGCACACGGAGCATTTCCCTCCTACTTCTGTTCCTCGTGTCTCGCTGCTTAAAGACACCATAGTTGGCAGCTGTTGTGTGAACTTAGTCTCTTTCCTTCAGTCCTCCCTGTCGCTGCAGTCTATCCACCGAGTGTTTCCAGGAGGCGATGGACTGTGTGTTGTACAGAATGCAAATCCACACACACAAACCCGAACACACACACCACACACACACACACACACACACACACACACACACACACACACACACACACACACACACACACACACACACACACACACACACACACACACACACACACACACACACAACAGAGGCTTTTCTCATATTTTTGCAGCGCTGGTTGCCACAGCAACTGGGAAGTACTTGTCTTGAGGAATGCAGCTGTGGAAAAACCATCGCAGGACAACGGGTCTCACCCCCTGCATGCCACACTGGTTTCCTACCGGAGCACTTTCAGCCACAGACTGAGATCACCGATAACCACCACACAGCGCCACAGGATGTCTTTCCTCCCAGTGGCCATCAAACTCTTTAACTCTTCACCCCTAAGTAAAGGGCACTGAGAACTTACACACCAACACTATGTGCAATATACATATCAATATAATTAACATCATTGCAATACACTCGCTGCTATATATATATAACTATGTGCAATATTATATTATATTATTATTAGTATTATTATTAATAATGCTATGATAACGTGCAATTACGTAACTGCCACTACGTTTTAGCTAATTACACGTCCGAAAAGGGGTCGGAAGAAGTTCACACTTATTTAATCCGACCCCTTCTCCCTGAATAATTTTTGTAATTTTTATTTATGCTGTTCAATAGCTTGCAAACATGCTGCTGCATTTTCCAATGTAGGATTTATAAGCATATTTATTCTCAAGGTGGGAGACAAAGGAGAACATTCCCAAGACTTTAAAGACGAGGAACGTTCAGTATTTATTTAAAGGGACCCTATTGCGCTATTAAAGTGTGCTCTGATTGGTTAGCTGGCCGGCTCTGTTGTGATTGGTCAACCGCTTAGTGATGTCCCGCCCCTTATCCTATCACGTGCAATGTGTTGGAGCGCTAGCCAATAGAAACGCGAGTGTTCTATAGTGATGTCACTATGTTCCGAAAGTAACCAAAGGATTCTAATGGAGGTGTTTAAGGCTGGGATTTTTGCCTTTGCAGACCATTTACATGCACTAAAACCTATAGAACACACTAAATGAAAGGGAAAACCACGTAAAGCATAATAGGGCCCATTAAACAGCTGCTGCCCCTTTGATGACCCCTGCATTTGTAATCCATTGTTTTTACTAAGATACAGAAAAAACGTCCCTCAAAGTTGTACGAGACAGAGCACTTCCTGCTAACTGAGAACACTGACAAGATAAGATAAGATGTATTGTAACTACAGTTCACAGCAATAATTATGGTCTGGTTGTTTAAAACATTCTTAGACAAGCATCTTTACAAATGCATATCTAGATTGTTGGCACACAAAGGGCAGAGTGGAGGATGATGGAGGCTTATGGCGTTGACACTAGTTTGTGTGAAGGCTTGTCCACACTCTTCACTTTCTCCTTATTGTTTCTCCAGCCGTTCTTATTCCTCTTACGGGGGCTTTTTATCTTACACAGAGGGTTTTTTACTCACGTCAATCCATTCAGGTCATTGCATTTTTACATACCAACACTTTCACTTCCTCTTTTGAATGTAAGAAATCCCGATTTACAACGTGATCTCACTCCTACGCTTCATATTTAGCTGCGTTTGGTTTCCCAGAGGACATGAAGGCCATGCCCTGCAGTCCTATATTTCTTTAACCCAACCCATTGTTTATCCTGCCCCTAATGGACTCTCTTGCTATTTGCTCTGTGGAATAGTCTGTTTCTGATGGTAAAGCAGAAGGGTTAACAAGGGAATCAGTAAAAGCCCCACATGCTACTTCCAGTGGCGAACCGTGTCTATCACAACTGGACCTTCTGTAGACACCCCCCCCCCCCCCCCACCATTATAATATCCGTCTTTTCACTGAATTGTCGTCTTGAAAAGGGTACTCACAACAATTCCGCAGCAACTTCATCTTCACCTGTTGCTCTTGTCATTTCAACGTTAAAAACAATAAAACGGCATGAATTGCTTCGTCGCATTCATCTAGATCCTCTGTCTCGAGCCAGTTAACTAGCGGGCCTTCTAGAATACCCTGGAACCGAGGGGAACTCTGAAAGAACACGCCCATTGGCTACAAATCAATATCTGATTGGTTGATCAAACTGTCAATCCAAACGTACGCTCTCATTCAGTGCAACGGCCAGGGCATTCGATCAAGGATGTAGAATACCTTGTTGAAGGATATTCTACCCAGAGACCCAGAACAAGATCTGATTGGTTGCTTTCTTTTCTAACACAAAACCACTGAAATGCGTAGAGCATGGTCCGAGAAGGACAAACAAATCAACGTAACACTGTAATATTACAGATAAACAACACAGATACCATTCTCATTTATTCATTTTATTACATTTTATTTATATAATTAAATCGATGTTTTGTTTGTTTTATCTGAGTGTTCCAGGGTATTCTCTGAACACCTTGAAGGCCCTGACGGTTCGCCACTGGCTACTTCCTATGTGTTGGTATGTGACCCCCAGAGTTGAAGTGTTTGCTATCCTCGCTTCTAAATGGTGGAATGAGCTCTCATTGATATCAGGACAGCAGAAACTCTGCATATCTTCCATCGCAAACTGAAAACGCATCTATTTCGATTGAATTAAGCTAACAAAAAAAAACACTTGTTCGGTTCATTTAGGCCTTGTAACTAATTCACCAGCACTTGCTATGGTATCTCGCTGGAAGTGAATATATCTGCACTTTCCTTGTAGTTCAGAGTTTGATTCGTTATGGTTTTTGCACTTATTGTTAGTCGCTTTGGATAAAAGCATCAGCTACATGATATGTAATGTAATGTAAGAGCTAGGGATGTCCCGATCACCTTTGTTTGCTCCCAATCCGATTCCGATCATTTGATTTTGACAATCTGCCGATACCGATTTTTCCCGATCCGATCTTTATGCAATGCATTAAGAGAACAAAAGGTAACAGATAATGGCTGGTCATCAAATGCGATGAATTCAGCTATCTTGGCTGTTATTTTTTTGGCCTTTTCACTGTTCTGGGGCAGTTTCTCTTTCCTTTTAAAAGTCCCCGTCTTGCAAACATTGCATCTGGCTGTTACACTGCCTTCACTTTCAATTTTATAATACTTCCAAACTCCTGACATTTTCTCTGTCCCGACTCCCGAGTCACCAGCTGAACGTAGCCT
>CM053245.1:44918670-44958670 GCA_028583405.1 Pogonophryne albipinna
TACAGCACGGTCACATGACTTCACGTCACCACCGCTAAGCTAAAGGTGGCTAATGTTGGGCTATAAAGGAACTACATTACGGTCACATGACTTCACGTCACCACCGCTAAGCTAAAGGTGGCTAATGTTGGGCTATAAAGGAACTACATTACGGACACATGACTTCACGTCACCACCGCTAAGCTAAAGGTGACTAATGTTGGCCTATAAAGGAACTACAGCACGGTCACATGACTTCACGTCACCACCGCTAAGCTAAAGGTGGCTAATGTTGGGCTATAAAGGAACTACATTACGGTCACATGACTTCACGTCACCACCGCTAAGCTAAAGGTGGCTAATGTTGGGCTATAAAGGAACTACATTACGGACACATGACTTCACGTCACCACCGCTAAGCTAAAGGAGGCTAATGTTGGCCTATAAAGGAACTACAGCACGGTCACATGACTTCATTTCACCACCGCTAAGCTAAAGGCAGCTAATGTTGGGCGTGATGACGTTTAGTCGTCTCTTTACTGGACCACCTTTTAGTATCTTATATTCTGTGCTCAACATTAGAATTGAACAAGTTTCCAAACTGAAACTGTGAATTTCCATTGAATTCTGAATCAATTATAGAGATAACGATTGGTTCCATTTCTAAAATGTTTTGTCTTTAAGAAGCAAACTGGGATTTAACTGGCATATTAGTTTTGACACATAGCACAACCGTTGAATGTTTTAGGTCAAACAACCTTCCTTACTCTCATAATTCAGCACTACAGATTGTATTGGAGGCATTGCTTGTCCCAGCATGGGTTGAATTCTCTTTTTAAAGCTGTTTTACCAGTGATACATAAATGTAGCAGGGAACACCCTAAGTACACAAAACATGCAGAGATTCATCAGAAAGCTGTGAGAAAGGCCCTCGCAGCTATTTGAACAGAGCTGCTCGGGGGTCCGTATTGAAATCCTGTAGGTGTTCCAGCGCTGAGTGACAGGCGCTGCAGGAATGAAGCGGAGCATGCTGAAAAACACTTCCTCGCTTTAAATCACTCGCTGGTTTAAAAAAGGAAAAAGGTTAGAGAATTTCCGGGGGGTGAAACTCTCGTTCAATAAAACAATTTCTCAGTTAATCTCGTCTGTAAAAGAGCTTTGAATTTCACTCCATTCTCCATCTCCAGGTGTTGATATGCAGTCTGTGTTTGTGGTGTGAAAAAAGACATTAATTGTCTCAGAAAAACAGAGACTGGCACATTGTTAAAGGCAGTGCTTGAGAAGCTGAACGTGAAGATAGGTTACCAGATGTCCATCGGCTGAAATTTATAATTTTAATGATGTTAAGCAATGCATTCTTCTTTAGTTTGTCACTGTATATCTTTGGGGTGTGTTGGTTGAACAACATTTGTATTTTGGTTCCTTTAAAGAGGACATTAAGTTCATATGCAGGTATATCAGTATTTATTGGCTTTTTCAGATCATTTACATGCACTAAAACCTATTTACGATAAGATAAGGAATAAAGGTGTTGTGTGACGACTCCGTTTCTAATGAAGCCCGCGTCACACTGTCCCGAAGTTGACACCCGATGGACACACGAATATGGAATTGTGAATTTCGCATGAAGATGGCCCCGAACCACACACGAAGGCAACATTTACATTACATTTAAGACATACAACTGCAACGAAAGTAACACAAACAATGATGTTACAGTACTATGATACTGTACTGATATCTTCAGACTTTGTTCTTTACTTTCTCCGTCTTTATATGTAGAAGATATTACGTTTTCTCCGTAATGTTGTTTCCATAGCAACGACAACTTTCTGTCAACTCGCCTTCAAAATAATATATTATATCCTTTTCAGTTTCACAGAACACACATTGGGTTATTTACATAATATGTTTACATGATTTTGTTGTGCAATAAAACAACCCGATGGACACACGATAAAGGAAATGTTTTCAATTCGGCTGTGATCGTAGCAACATCGGGCCATTCGAGAGGGCATCTTAAGCCATCGTATGACCGCCGGCGGAGTTTCTCAGGCTCCGGCAGCAACTTCGTGAGCGGTGGCAAAATCGTTGACATGCCAAAAAATAGCCGAAGGACCTTGCGAAGGTTCATTTTCGTGTTGAATTCGTTTTTCAATTTTGCCCTTCGTAAGGCCATCGTGAGGGCATCTTGTTATCATCGGTGCCATCGGGCATTCGCCCCGATCAGAGTGAGGGCGAATGCACCGATGATAACACGAAGATGACACGATTCGACAAGATGCCCTCACGAGTGCCTTACGAAGTTGCCGCTCACGAAGTTGCTGCCGGAGCCTGAGAAACTCCACTGGCGGTCATACGATGGTTTAGATGCCCTCACGAATGGCCCGATGTTGCTACGATCACAGCCGAATTTGAACATTTCCTTTATCGTGTGTCCATCGGGTGTCAATTTCGGGACAGTGCGACAGGGCTTGACAACTCTCAATGAGCTTAATTTGGTTGTTACCGTAACATTTTATTGCTATTACTCAAGTTTTTATTTGAACCAATAATGCATCCTCCTTAACCAATGAATGCGCTCATTAACCATTTATTGATAATTTTTGTATAGATACTTTATTGATCCCAATTTGGGAAATGTTTGCGTTGCAGCATAAAAAGGCATTTTACATTAGAGAAATAAAAAAAAAAAAAAAACAATACAACATGTAAGCATCTCAAAGAGAAATAAAATAGCATTCAAAAAGTAGAAAATATACATTTTGAAATACCATCGTGTGGCGCAGTGGCCTAGTGTGTTGGTGTTGGGATCAGGGGAGCACAGGTTCAAACTCCACTGCAGTCAGCATGTCGTTGTGTCCCTGTGGCGCAGTGGGCTGGAGCACAGGTTCAAACCCCACTGCAGTCAGCATGTCGTTGTGTCCCTGTGGCGCAGTGGACTGGAGTTCAGGTTCAAACCCCACTGCAGTCAGCATGTCGTTGAATCCCTGTGGTGCAGTGGAATGGAGCACAGGTTCAAACCCCACTGCAGTCAGCATGTCGTTGTGTCCCTGTGGCGCAGTGGGCTGGAGCTCAGGTTCAAACCCCACTGCAGTCAGCATGTCGTTGTGTCGCTGTGGCGCAGTGGACTGGAGCTCAGGTTCAAACCCCACTGCAGTCAGCATGTCGTTGTGTCCCTGTGGCGCAGTGGACTGGAGCTCAGGTTCAAACCCCACTGCAGTCAGCATGTCGTTGTGTCCCTGTGGCGCAGTGAACTGGAGCTCAGGTTCAAACCCCACTGCAGTCAGCATGTCGTTGTGTCCCTGTGGCGCAGTGGCCTGGAGCACAGGTTCAAACCCCACTGCAGTCAGCATGTCGTTGTGTCCCTGTGGCGCAGTGGATTGGAGCTCAGGTTCAAACCCCACTGCAGTCAACATGTCGTTGTGTCCCTGTGGCGCAGTGGCCTGGAGCTCAGGTTCAAACCCCACTGCAGTCAGCATGTCGTTGTGTCCCTGTGGCGCAGTGAACTGGAGCTCAGGTTCAAACCCCACTGCAGTCAGCATGTCGTTGTGTCCCTGTGGCGCAGTGGACTGGTGCACAGGTTCAAACCCCACTGCAGTCAGCATGTCGTTGTGTCCCTGTGGCGCAGTGGAATGGAGCTCAGGTTCAAACCCCACTGCAGTCAGCATATTGTGTCCCTGAGACACTTCACCCCAAATTGCTCCTGTGGGGATTGCCCACAGTATTGAGTATGTAAGTCGCTTTGGATAAAAGCGTCTAACAAGTGACATGTAATGCAATGTAATGTAATAAAGCAGGATATTATATTTACATTAAGTGTGTAAGGAATGGAATATTACATTAAATATAAATGTGAAATGTACAGTTTGAGTTTAAGTCCAGCTATGGAGCAGAGTTCTCTATTCAACAAACTACAGGAAAGGGAAAACCCGAAAAAGCATAATAATGTCCCTTTTTAAAAACTGTTCCTTAACCCTATATTGCTGCCTTACATCTTAACTTTCAGTGCATTGAATTTTCCTATTTTCCGTGCACAACCTCAGGATTTAACAAGCTCAAAGATGCCATTTTCAAAGAATGCATTTGGCAGTGGCGATAACCCTGAGATACTCCTTAAAGCATTAGCCCAAAGGCTGTCATCATTACTCGCACTGGAGGGATAAGGAAGCGCTGACCTGCAGTTCTTCACAGCCATGCTATAATATAATATATATTCACATTAAAGGATGTATTTGCAATGTATTTGGTGCTGTGTTCGGCTTGAGGGACTCGGTGACACCTGAGGATGATTGCTGTCCTCATTAGGAAGCACAGAATATCACTGAAGAAGCCAATCTGTTTGTTAGCCTGCCTGTGGATTGAATATGTCAGTGGTTTTCAAAGTCATTTTGTTACGTTGGATTAAGCACTAAGATACAAATAAGATAAGATGCATTATTGATCCCAAATTGGGAAATATTCTCCTTGCAGCAGCATAAAAAGACAAGGCGTTGACACATAGGTAGAAATTAAAAGAGTAAATAAACAATTCTTACTTTTCCACATCTCAAAATTGAAATAAAACAGCAGGGTAGAAAATATATACCGTATATATTGACCGTATATTTTAATTTCCGTATATTTATAAAGTCATTTTGCTATTTTAATTTCAACATTTATTATCAACCTAAACGCTTCAGAAATCTTTAAATCAAGACATTACTTCTTAAATCTCTGTCTTTTTATATCTTACTAAGATTTGTATTGTACAAGAAACATGGAACACATTTGAATGTGAATCAAACAGCCTTTGCAGTGTTTAGTTTATGCAGAAACAACTAGAGGCCTTCAGGTTCAGGTTCTTTATTTGTACCCGTAGGTAGATTTTGTTTGCAGAGAAAAAGAGAAGGGGTCCATCCTGACTAAGAACAAACACAAACAACAGACACACCTCTAATAAAAGGACTAATACAAAGTACAAGTACACCCTGCTTCGTCAAATCTACAAATATTTCAAAAGCATTTAAGAAGAAAAACACTTGTACAAACATGGACATTCAAAATGCATAATTAAATAAATAAATAGGCATCTGTGTGACGCTCCTATGATGTGTTAATGTGTGCAATCGCTGCTGGGATAAAACTGTTTTTATCCCGCTTCGTTCTACTCTTTGGGACGACTGACCTCCGGCCCGAAGGAAGAAGCCTGAATACTGAGTGCAGAGGGTGGGAGTCATCGCCTAACATGGAGCTGGATAACCACTTTAACTTTAAGGGTCTCCAGGTTTAGCTGTGGCTCACCAATCAGTCTGCTGGACCACTTTACGATCTGACTCAGAGAGTCTCTGCTCTTTAAAGTCCAAACCATGACATCAATGAAAATGACAGAATTGACTCGATAAAACATGATCCTCATGGTTTTGTCAATTTAGATGTACCTTTATTTCTCATTTCCTCGTTTTTACAAGTATATCCAAACATATTTCATTAGGATCCTTCACTAGTTTCTTATCAGTTTTAAGAGGAGTCACGCACCAGTTGCTCTCAGATTTTTACCTCGAACAGAAACTGTTTCTTTAGTTTTTCTTTGTACGGATGTTTCTGATGTATTTTAATAGCTTTTACTTCCTGCACTGGTGTGTCGCCTTTATTTCAGTCTTCCTATACATGCTCTATGTAGCAGTTAGTTAGCCTGGAAAAACCGAGATGGCAACGTCAAGAATACCAAACTGCATGAAGGCTTTTCATTTTAAAAATTGCAAGAGCAGCTGTGGTTCTGTGACCGTTGACTTGCTTTGTTTTAAATATGTCTATATCTCTTCTTTTTTAAAACATACATTTTCAACCAATTAACACAAAACAAATCAATTGTTATACAGCCTAGCCTCACCATTACGTGTTAATTAACTTATTATAAATAGCTGATGTCTGAGATGTTTTTATAAACATTTTCTTCAGTTTCTGTCATTTCCATATAAGTTAGTTAAATACTGTAGTGGGAGGAGCACATGTATCGTGTAGGTGTGCATTTGATTATGTTTGAATGTCTTGTTTCCCCCCCGCTGTGTATTTAAAAGCCATCATCTGAAAACCAGTGCTTTTTGAAGCAATGAAAGATATGACCCAATTAAAAAAGAATCCTACGGTGAATTCATCGCAGTGTGTGATGTTAGTTTGGTGGGATAGTCGGTGCGGTTGGACCAACGGTGACAAATATGTCCTCTTTACCTTCCATCAAATGTCTGCTGTTCAGCTAATAGCCTGCAGGACCCCACTATCAAACAGGCCTCCCTGCAGCGCTGAATACTTCTCTTTAGATGGTTCACAACACACATTGATTTAATGCAAACGTGTGGATGACATGTCAGTGTGAGCATTTCTGTTTTTAAAGGATTCAAGAATGAAAGGAATCAAAGGTTTTATCGTCATAAGCACAACGGCTACAGAGTTGTTGTTGTTGGCAATTAAAACACATCTTAAGTCCCAGGCTTCTACAACAATGCAACATACACTACTTTTGGACCCTTATGATTTAGAAAAGGGCAATACAAGTGTTCGTACTGGGTAGTTTATTCAGCAGAAATGTAAGATGTTTCTCTCCCAATGTAAGTCAATGGGAAAGAGTATTTTTGGGCCCAATGGCGTCACAGACTGACACGGAAGTTGTAGTATCGCCATTTGGCCACTAGGAACATTTGCTCCAACGTCGGCCACACCTTTGAGGGTTTGGTCTCAATGGACCTGCCCTTTCAGAAGAGGCTGAGTAAACTATGTAAAACCATTTATTAAGAACAAGTAGAATTAAACGACAGTGGAATAAAATACTGTTTTAAAACATGTTTCATCTGCTTATGTGTACACGAGTGGAAGTGTGTGTGTGAGGCCTTGTGTTCTGCCCACTCACAGCCTATCTTTATAACCGCTCTGATATCAACAGGAGTGCAAGTCTTTCTTTGAAGGTTCATGCAAGGCTAAGAGAAACATGTTGGGTATATTTTCAGGGAATTATGTTCGTTAAAAACCTGCAGAAGAGAAAAAGCCGGTCCCCACATCGTACCCTCATCCTGCAGCTGTGTGTTGCATTTGCCGGGGGAGCGTTTCAGAATCCTCTGCTGTCTAGCCTCGGGGTGGGATTTTACCTCCAGGGCTATTACAGAGCATCCTCCTTCTCACGCCTGTTAACCGAGCAGAGCGCTCACTCCCTAAACACACTGAATCCCTCCGTCACACTCTGCTGCGTTGTTTCTGTCGCCGTTCTCTTTCTGCATGTTCTGCTCGCTCCGTTAACCTTTCCTATAAAGCAGGGGTGGGGAACCTTTTTCCTCTCAAGGGCCATTTCAATTTTTACAATATCCTCAGAGGGCCGTACCAATTATTGACCTCTGCTTAAAAAAACTAAAATCACAGCCCATTCATTTCATTCTGTACAAAGAAAAAGCAACCTCTTAATCCAGATATCTCACCATGACTCGCGTATGCATGCACGTGCACGGTGTGGCATGACCGCCAACACAGAAAGATATGGACACAAGATGTGTGCAAATGTATTTAGTTTCCTATCCATGTGAACATGATTTAAGTGGGGGGGGACCTAACCTCCTCTAGGGGGGTCCGGGGGTATGCTCCCCGGGAAGATTTTTTTTTAAATGTTGAAGTTAAAAGCATCAATCTGGTGCACTTTGAGAGCAACATTAGGAGATCTATGGAAACATCTCTCAACACCCAGATGAAACAGAACTGGAAGCAGATTTATTTTTCTTTATGAATATTTGACAAATCACTCTCCTTTCAAACTGTATTCTTGTACTGTAACTTTTTTTTACTGTCATATAGTATTTTATACCTGTTTAATTTATTCTCTTATTTTTTTATAACTGTAATGATCATATAAAGATGTGCCTTTACCTCACTGGTTGTAGAAAAAGCTTCTTATATTCGTTAGCATAGCTAGCTAACCAGATGCTAATAACAACAAAGTTATTGACTGTATGATGACAAACTAAAGAAAAATGCATTGCTTAACTCAGTGGTTTTCAAACTGTGGGGCGATTTTTTTATTTTATTATTTTCTCCTTTTAGCTTTGAGATGACGTTGTTTTTAAAGTGCACCTATATAAATCAAATGTATTGTTATTATTATTCAATTGTAAACAAACACTGCTCGAAAATATCTCATTGGTCAGAGAGCTGTGGGCATACTGCTGCCTTTTGCAACATCCTACTTGTGTGAGACGGGCTTTTTCTGCTGTTGCTGCCATCAAAACCAAATACAGATGACCAGATATTTGTTCTGCAAGAGTAAAATAGTTAAATAGGATCTGCCTTACAGGTAACTCTGAACCAAAAAGGTTTTAATGACACGCTCAAGGACACACTAGCCAGGTTTCCATCCAAAACACATTTTAACCAACTATTTCAGAAAATCACAGAAAGAAACTGTGAATAAATGTGTGTTTTGATCCACTATTGTGTGATGACTGAGATAAGCAATATTTGTCGCTATTTAGTGAGTCTTTCAAGCTTTTTAAAGAGGCCCTTTCAACTTTTGGGCGTTTTCCCTTTCCTGTGTGTTCTAGGTTTTAGTGCATGTAAAGGGTCTGCAAAGGCTACAATCCCTGTCAGTTTCTCTCTCCCCCTGAAATGCCTCCATTGGACTCCTTTGTTTACTTCCTGAACATAGTGACATCACTATGTAACACTGCTGTTCCTATTGGCCAGCGTTCCAACACATTGTACATGATAGGCTAAGGGGCGGGATATCTCTGAGCTTTTTTGCGATAAATATCAAGATTTCTTTCAACGTTTCCAATGCACATGAAAATGCAGAATTTCTAATTAAATTCTGTAAAATATTCTGTAGTCACACAATCAACAGGCAATCTGTGTTTATTATTATTGCTGCTGCAAACAACACATCCATGATAACTAATACTTAGCAGCCAGATTGTGACAGTAGTGGTCCAACAAATACAAACTCAACAGCAGACTCTAAAATGATGACATTACGTGAATGAATTGGATCCTGAAGGGGTTCACTTTTATTGCTCTTAAGCTGTTACAGTTGCAGCAGTTTTACACAAATGATAACTTTAATAATCCTTACATTTATTATAGCACTTTATCAATGACTCTCAAAGCGCTTTACAAATATACATTACACATACAATGGTCATCTACTGTGGACAATACCCACAGGAGCAAATTCGGGTGAAGTGTCTTGCCCAAGGACACAACGGCCTGACGCAGTGGGGCGGGAGCGGGTTTCGAACTGGAGTTCCCCAACACCCCCTTGATCTGATGATCAAACGCACAGACCACTGCGCCACCCGTCCCAACTTTAGGCATGTCCTAAAGTATCAATATAAATGTTAGACTATTGGAAAGGGTGTAATCGATTGTGGGGTGTCACATTCAGACGATATGCAGCAGTTAAAATGTATACTCTGATACTAGATATTATTTTGAGTTCTGGCTCCTGCCCTTATTATCTGCTTTATTCACTTCCTGAGTAGATGTGTTTTTGTTCATCCTCACCACTTTGTGTCCTCATTATTGAATGTAAACATGAGCACAGAACCATCTATCTCTCATCATTCATCACTGAGATGATCAGGAATGAACGAATGAATAGTCACCGGCACTCTGTCTTCTCAGATGATATCCTGTTCCCTCCCAGCTGTTCTCCTTAACTGTGTGTCTCCACGTGGTTCGAGAGAGTCAGCATGATGGTGATCTTGTTGAACTGCGTGACCCTGGGGATGTACCAACCGTGTGAGAACATCGACTGCACCTCGGATCGATGCAAAATACTGCAGGTAACACACACACACACACACACTCACACTCGCACACACACTCACACTCACACTCAAAAACTCACACACTACACTATATGAAGTATAGGCCATTAGGAGGGTTAGGGTTGTATGTCAATACTTGGTCCTCACAAGTGCACTAAAACAAACATTCAAACACATACACACACTCACACATACTTTCACACAAACACACAGTACACAGAAGTATTGGCCATTAGGAGGGTTAGGGTTGTCTGTCCATCATTGGTCCTCACAAGTGCACTACAACAAACATACACACACATTTAACACACACACACTCTCTCTCACACACACACACACACACACACACACACACACACACACACACACACACACACACACACACACACACACACAGTATGAAGTATAGGCCATTAGGAGGGTTAGGGTTGTCTGTCAATACTTGGTCCTCACAAGTGTACTAAAACAAACACTCATACACATATTTATCTGTGATGTCGTTGATATTATTACTCCTCAGATTTTGAACATAATGTTGCCAAACACTTTAAATCCCCCCCCCCCCCCCCCCCCCCTAAAACATTTTCAATCGCCGTCTTTTTTTGTTTTATCTTAAAGGTAATAACTCTATTTGGTGGTATGTGAAGTTTTGTATGAATGTTTTTATAAACAAGTGCGTCTCTTAGGAAATTCAAAACAGTAGACAATATACAATTATATAATATAAACATTTCAAAAATAGAAATAAAACAGAACTAAAGAGTAGAAAATGGGGGCGGTAAAGCTCAAACGCTGTAAACTATCGGACACTATTGAAGGGCATATTTTCAGCTAAATATTCAAATCAAAGTATGATATTAGTTACATTAGGTGTGTACGGAGAGTCGTTGTTTGTTTGATCTATCCATGGACTGACCCAGTTTTCCTTATTGCAATTATAATGAATCCTTCAATTCAGAGTGGAGGAGATGCAATAAAGAGACATTCAGGAAACACACAGTTTAGATTTTATTGCTATTACTCAAGTTTTTATTTGAACAAACAATGCAGCCTGTGTGCATATATGTATACCAGAGTATGTATGTGTGTATATGTATATATGTCAATCAACAGGGGGGTATACTACGAAGCCGGATGTTCTCTTAGCGGCTAACTTCAGGGAAAACTCGGGGTTTCCGGTCCTACCACGCTGGTTCTCTTTTTAGCGGGCTAGATCTCCATGGTAACTGATGCTGAGCGGCTAACCTGCCCCGGAGCAGGTTAGGTTGCAGGCTAAGAGATCAACTCAGTGAAAGCACTGCCTGCTGACCAATCAGAGCTCAGTGTGCGGAGTTTAAAGCGATCAAGTCATATTACAGGAGAAAGGAAATACAGAAAAGCTGCCATTGCAAAAAAGACGGCCGGCAAAAATCACCGACTGTGTGAACGTGAACATGAATAGAATATCACCTCCATCTTCAGAGCAATCTGACTATTATAACATTAGCGTTAAGAAAGCTTACTTAAATATCTGCCACAACATAAGTAACCGGATCAGAGTAACATTACGTACAGTCCGCGGCATATCACTTCATAATGTATCATATATCTCCTGATCTGAGTCAGCTGAGCCGTATCTGGCCGTGCAACACTCACAGTGTCACAGACTGGATGCAGAAGGATTATATTAAGCAACACATTAAGTTGAGGAAACACTCGAGTCAAATGTAATGAAAGTCAGATCGTGTCTTAGACGGGCAGTGATATCATAAACCTGTTCATGTACGCATTCAAACACTTGCTCTGTTACCAGCTGTATTCACCTTGCAGGTGCAGCTCTGTGGCTTTGATCCTGGATAAAGTGTTTAAGTCATGGATGTTTAAAGTTTAACTTCTTCATATGTCTAATATTATAGTTGACTTTTCATTCAGGAAGTATGACGCTGCGCTGTCAGTAGCTTGTCCATGTTTGTGATTGGTCGAATGCTCCAAATACCACCCCTTTCATGTGAACGCGCACATAACTAGATAGGACACGGCTGGCTTGAGCGATCCACTTGATAACCCGCATCGTAGGACCGTTTAGCGAGAGCGCGTATGTTTTGGATTAGGCCAACCGGCTAACTCAAACATATTATATAAGCACTCTAAAATATTCTAGATAGTTAAAATAATAAGGCTCCCCTAACTACATAAATGTTACCACAGCTGGACCCAAAATTATTTCTGGGCTTTAACTTTTATATGTCTTACTATTTGACCTTCAATGAGCGTTACAGCTTCAGTATTGCGTGGCTGAAGATTGTGTTTCTCTTCCCGGAAGCACTTTGTTACTACTGTTTGAAAGTGCCCTATAAATAAAGTTGACTTAGTTACACAGGATCATGTATATTTGATCAGAGGCTCTACATGCACACATCTCTGCTGTGGAGAAGCACTTATAAACAAGCGTGACCAAAACCTACACAGCTGCTCACAGCCATACATGTTTTACATACGGTATCACTCCCACAAGAACGGACTGACTATCGAAGTGGGAAGTAGCAGCGCACACAATGTAAGGTATCTAGGATCACTAGTAAGGAAACACGAGCCTTGGTAGTTTCTTACTTCTTCTTCTTCTTCTTCTTTTTATAAATGACCATAAATGACAGAAAAGTCGTATCCAGTCTGAAATAATCCAGCAGCTCCATTTGCAACATCAACAAGTATTAAGATACAAGGAAACAGACCTTTAACAAAATGTGTGCAAACAATTGCTTCAGTCTAACTTCATTAAATAAAAAAAGACAATATCTGTTTACCATATATGGAGATAAGTATTCATAGATTTATTTTTGTATTTGCTGAACTTGATTGCATAGTACATGCATGTGTTTTCTATATGCACTTGTTTTTCCTGATAAGGACAAGTCTGTTTGTGGCCTTTGTGGGAGGTGTATTACATTCACAGATAGCACATGTACACTTAAAGGACCTCACATTAGAGTAAGCAGAGATTTAAAATATTGCTTCTGTCAAGTGCGTTCATGTTTTCATGTATTCACGGTTCTTCACATGCTAACACACGTCCTTCTCTTGCTCTATTCTAGCCTCTTAGTCCTTCCTCTGCTGATTATTTTCTCAACAGTAAAAGTCTACAAATAGTAAAATGTATATACTTTGGATGCAGCACTCTTACAGGTACTTTGTTGGATGGTATGACTGGCAATTCACCAAACTGAGAACCTCCTTCTCATCCACTTTCTTTCCTCTCAGTCCTCACTCCCTTCAACCCCCCCCCCACCCCCTTGTGTTGGACCCTGTAGCTCCTCTGGTGACTCACTGCTAGCATGTGGTCTTTATGGTGCAGCGAGCAGGTCTTTCTCAGCTTCCTTGTCTTCTGGCAGGACTCAGGACCCCCCCCCCCCTCACTTCATGTCAAAGTTCGCCTGAGTGGGTGTCTGTGCACGAGTGTGTGCACGTTTGTCGGTGTGAAGCACTTGTTGAATCAGCCTGGCGTTCTTTTTTTTACACTCTCATCATGTAACAGCACAAAGTGGATTGATTCTGCTCCCTGGGGAAAGTGCTTGGTGAGTTGGACCTAATAGAATCTCTCCTCCCAGTATCTATAGATCCCGTTCAATATCAGCATGGATTTAGTGCGCTGCATCGTCACAGTCAATACGAGGCTCTCAGAAAATCTGTTGTTCGATACCCTGATTTCAATTGTGCCTCATCAGCGCAATCTATAAGCTCTCACCGGTGTGGATCTGAAAACCCCCGGGAGTTTAGCTAGTCATTTAGCCAGTTAGCGTATATTTCTAAATCAATGGAGACAATGGGAACACATGGTTTGCCTTTGAGATAATTCAAGATTTTTTGCATTTTCCTTCGACGACCAACACTGTTTTCTTAGACACCTTGAACAGTATCAAAGGACAAACAAATAAACAGTCGTTTTGGGAAACATTTGCAAAGATTACAGAAATCCTGAAATGTTTAAGCATTTTTTGTCTTCTGAAAGCCACAGTTTTAACCCCTAGTCAACTAGTAACTGAAAATGAAATTGTTGGTTCATCGAAATAGCAAATATCTTTACTCCCCCCCCTCCACTAGAATAAACCCTGTTAGTTTCACACTGATAGTGTATATTTCTAAACCAATGGAGACAATGGGAACACATGGTTTGCATTTGAGAACATTCAGGACTGTTTGCATGTTCCAACATGACTTTCTGAGACACTTTGAACGATATTATAGGACAAAACAATAAACAGTCATTTTGCAAATAAACGAGCAAAGATTACAGAAATTACTGAAACATCCATCCATCCATCTTCTCCCGCTTATCCGTGGTCGGGTCTCGGGGGTATCAGTTCCAGCAGAGAGCCCCAAACGTTCCTTTCCCCTCATCAACCAGCTCTGACTGGGGGATCCCAAGGCGCTCCCAGGCCAGCGAAGAGATATAATCCCTCCACCTGGTCCTAGGTCTACCCCTTGGTCTCTTCCCAGCTGGACGTGCCTGGAACACCTCCCTAGGGAGGCGCCCAGGTGGCATCCTTACTAGGTGCCCGAACCACCTCAACTGGCTCCTTTCGACGCGAAGGAGGAACGGTTCAACTCCGAGTCCCTCCCGGATGACCGAACTTCTCACCTTATCCCTAAGGGAGACGCCAGCCACCCTGCGGAGAAAACCCATCTCGGCCGCTTGTATCCGCGATCTCGTTCTTTCGGTCATGACTGAAACATTTAAGCAGATTTTTTTCCTGAAAGCCAAAGTTTTAAACCGTGGTCAACTAGTAACTGAAGTTCATCGAAAAAGCAAATATATTTACTTTCCCCCTCCCTCCGATAGAATAATCCCTGTTAGTGAGTTTCACACTGATAGCTTAGCTAGTTACTTAGCCAGTTTGTGTATTTTCTAAATCAATGGAGACAATGGGAACACATGGTTTGCATTTAAGCAAATTCAGGATTTGTTGCATTTTCCTTCGACAACCAACATTATTTCATTGGACACTTTGAACAGTATTAAAAGCCAAACCAATAAAGTGTCGTTTTAGTGAAAACATGTGCAAAGATCAAAGAAATCCTGAAATGTTTAAGCCTGTTTTTCCCTGAAAGCCACAGTTTTAACCCCTAGTCAACTAGTATCTGAAACTGAGATTGTCGGTTCATCGAAATACCAAACATTTGACTTCCCCCTCCCTCCACTAGAATACAGCCTGTGAGTTACACACTGATGTTCTCGGACGGACTTCGCACATTTTATGGAGTCTAAACATTTAGGGTTAGGGTTTCATCCTGTCTGCGGTAGTGTGGTTCAGCGAAATTGCAAATATTAGTTTTCCTCCGGTCATATTAAAACTGTTGGTTAGTTAAGTTAAGGTTTATAGATGTCCTCCACCTGCAATGGGAATCAATGATTTGTTTTTAGTGCTCAAATGACTTTAAAATGACATGCTATTCCTTTTGTTCTTCTTGACACCTTGTCTCTTTCTGCATATATTTGTAAATAATGGATGCATGGAAAGAAAGGGAAACCATGGTTTGCATATTAAGTGCATTTAAGTTTTCCTGCATCTTTGTTTGTTCTGGAACAATCAAAAGAAACTCAAATAGTAGTTTGTTACCAAAGACGCTATACCGACTCATCACTGAGGCTTACGCCTCGAGGATGTGTGTTGAAACATCTTCAAGGAATTTCATTTGCATTTGACTTCCCTCCAGCTATCCTGTGACCTGGATGGGTGAACAATCTGCATCGACATCACATGTTGTTCTGTAGAGACAACAAGGGTTTCATCTCGCTGAATAGGAAATGCTAGAGGATCAATAAGAAGCCCTCCGAAAGAGAACTGCATGCAAATGACGTCCTTCAGCACAAATTACAAGCTCAAACGAGCTCTCGAGTTTGAACACAGATCTACCAAGGCTCTTACTCTTGAGTCCTGAAGAGTCTTGAGTAGCATCGCTCATAAATACTTTGAAGAAGTGGACGGATTGAAACCTCCAGAGCTAAATGATTGTAATCAGTTTTCACCTTCAGTAATAATGTTTTACTCTGATTATATATATTTGTGACACCATTGAGAACTAATGTGCAGGGCCAGTAATAAAGTGCTAACGCTAGTAATGGAAGAACCTTTACTTAAACCTAACCTAGTAAAGCCATTTTGAGCCATTCAAATCACTTAAGCACAGAAGTATTATCAAAAGATGAAGCTAAAGTTTCACAATTAAAAGTACTCATTCTGCGGAAAATGGCCTCCATTTATTATCATGATTGTGTTTATGACATTATCAGATTTTCAATAGAATTGTAGTTGTGTAGACAAACAAATGCATGATTATGTTCTAACAAATTAGAGAACTTTCTACCTATTGTTAGGGAATAATTTGCTTAGGTATTCAACCTTCGACACAGTTCATGTTTTTCTCCTCTCACTGTCTCCTTTCCCATGGCATAGGTCTACGGCCTTGGGTATTACTGCTATCTCTCTTAAGGGGGAGGAGCTTGGGTATTGCTGCTTTCTGTCTTAAGGGGGAGGAGCTTGGGTATTACTGCTATCTCTCTTAAGGGGGAGGAGCTTGGGTATTACTGCTATCTCTCTTAAGGTGGAGGAGCTTGGGTATTGCTGCTATCTCTCTTAAGGGGGAGGAGCTTGGGTATTGCTGCTATCTCTCTTAAGGGGGAGGAGCTTGGTATTACTGCTATCTCTCTTAAGGGGGAGGAGCTTGGGTATTGCTGCAATCTGTCTTAAGGGGGAGGAGCTTGTGTATTGCTGCTATCTCTCTTAAGGGGGAGGAGCTTGGGTATTGCTCCATCAGAGCTCCAGCTCTCCTCGTGTCTCTCTGAGTCCTGACTCCATCAGAGCTCCAGCTCTCCTCGTGTCTCTCTGAGTCCTGACTCCATCAAAGCTCCAGCTCTCCTCGTGACTCTCTGAGTCCTGACTCCATCAAAGCTCCAGCTCTCCTCGTGTCTCTCTGAGTCCTGACTCCATCAGAGCTCCAGCTCTCCTTGTGTCTCTCTGAGTCCTGACTCCATCAAAGCTCCAGCTCTCCTCGTGGCTCTAAGTCCTGACTCCATCAGAGCTCCAGTTCTCCTTGTGTCTCTCTGAGTCCTGACTCCATCAAAGCTCCAGCTCTCCTTGTGTCTCTCTGAGTCCTGACTCCATCAAAGCTCCAGCTCTCCTCGTGACTCTCTGAGTCCTGACTCCATCAAAGCTCCAGCTCTCCTCGTGTCTCTCTGAGTCCTGACTCCATCAAAGCACCAGCTCTCCTCGTGTCTCTCTGAGTGCTGACTCCATCAGAGCTCCAGCTCTCCTCGTGTCTCTCTGAGTCCTGACTCCATCAAAGCTCCAGCTCTCCTCGTGTCTCTCTGAGTCCTGACTCCATCAGAGCTCCAGCTCTCCTCGTGTCTCTGAGTCCTGACTCCATCAGAGCTCCAGCTCTTCTCGTGTCTCTCTGAGTCCTGACTCCATCAAAGCTCCAGCTCTCCTCGTGTCCCTCTGAGTCCTGACTCCATCAAAGCTCCAGCTCTCCTCGTGTCTCTCTGAGTCCTGACTCCATCAAAGCTCCAGCTCTCCTCGTGTCTCTCTGAGTCCTGACTCCATCAAAGCTCCAGCTCTCCTAGTGTCTCTCTGAGTCCTGACTCCATCAAAGCTCCAGCTCTCCTCGTGTCTCTCTGAGTCCTGACTCCATCAGAGCTCCAGCTCTCCTCGTGTCTCTCTGAGTCCTGACTCCATCAAAGCTCCAGCTCTCCTCGTGTCTCTCTGAGTCCTGACTCCATCAAAGCTCCAGCTCTCCTCTCTCTGAGTCCTGACTCCATCAAAGCTCCAGCTCTCCTCGTGTCCCTCTGAGTCCTGACTCCATCAAAGCTCCAGCTCTCCTTGTGTCTCTCTGAGTCCTGACTCCATCAAAGCTCCAGCTCTCTTCTCTCTGAGTCCTGACTCCATCAAAGCTCCAGCTCTCCTCGTGTCCCTCTGAGTCCTGACTCCATCAAAGCTCCAGCTCTCCTTGTGTCTCTCTGAGTCCTGACTCCATCAGAGCTCCAGCTCTCTTCGTGTCTCTGAGTCCTGACTCCATCAGAGCTCCAGCTCTCCTCGTGTCTCTCTGTGTCCTGACTCCATCAGAGCTCCAGCTCTCCTCGTGTCTCTCTGAGTCCTGACTCCATCAGAGCTCCAGCTCTCCTCGTGTCTCTCTGAGTCCTGACTCCATCAAAGCTCCAGCTCTCCTTGTGTCTCTCTGAGTCCTGACTCCACCAGAGCTCCAGCTCTCCTCGTGTCTCTCTGAGTCCTGACTCCATCAAAGCTCCAGCTCTCCTCGTGTCTCTCTGAGTCCTGACTCCATCAAAGCTCCAGCTCTCCTCGTGTCTCTCTGAGTCCTGACTCCATCAAAGCTCCAGCTCTCCTCGTGTCTCTCTGAGTCCTGACTCAATCAGAGCTCCAGCTCTCCTCGTGTCTCTCTGAGTCCTGACTCCATCAAAGCTCCAGCTCTCCTCGTGTCTCTCTGAGTCCTGACTCCATCAAAGCTCCAGCTCTCCTCGTGTCTCTCTGAGTCCTGACTCCATCAAAGCTCCAGCTCTCCTCGTGTCTCTCTGAGTCCTGACTCCATCAGAGCTCCAGCTCTCCTCGTGTCTCTCTGAGTCCTGACTCAATCAGAGCTCCAGCTCTCCTCGTGTCTCTGAGTCCTGACTCCATCAAAGCTCCAGCTCTCCTCGTGTCTCTCTGAGTCCTGACTCCATCAAAGCTCCAGCTCTCCTCGTGTCTCTCTGAGTCCTGACTCAATCAGAGCTCCAGCTCTCCTCGTGTCTCTCTGAGTCCTGACTCCATCAAAGCTCCAGCTCTCCTCGTGTCTCTCTGAGTCCTGACTCCATCAAAGCTCCAGCTCTCCTCGTGTCTCTCTGAGTCCTGACTCCATCAGAGCTCCAGCTCTCCTCGTGTCTCTCTGAGTCCTGACTCCATCAAAGCTCCAGCTCTCCTCGTGTCTCTCTGAGTCCTGACTCCATCAAAGCTCCAGCTCTCCTCGTGTCTCTCTGAGTCCTGACTCAATCAGAGCTCCAGCTCTCCTCGTGTCTCTGAGTCCTGACTCCATCAAAGCTCCAGCTCTCCTCGTGTCTCTCTGAGTCCTGACTCCATCAGAGCTCCAGCTCTCCTCGTGTCTCTCTGAGTCCTGACTCCATCAAAGCTCCAGCTCTCCTCGTGTCTCTCTGAGTCCTGACTCTCCATTGCTACAGAAGTTTCCCTTACACCTATAATGTTGTAATACATTCGATAATTGTACCTAATTGTGGGCAAACTTAAACAGTTATTTTACTAGTTTAATATTTAGAGATATTTATTTTAAAAAATGTATCGTGTTTTTGTTGTTGTTAATCTGAGGCGTAACGAAAGCTGTAAAAAAACATGTTTTGGTTTCCCTTTTGAATGAAATGCACTAGAAGTTTAAAGTAGCAATATAGAACAAATCAACTAAAGGTCAAGTACTTCAAAGTTGTTCTTAAGTACTGTACATGAGTAAATGTACTTAGGTACTTGCCACTGACTTTCACACTATACTAAGATGACGAAGCTTAATACTGCACAACATCAGGAAATTAGCATTGTCATTCTTAGCACGTTAGCATACTGATGTTAGCATTCTGTTTAAAGCACTAGCTTGGCTTGTCTTGTTAGCACACATGTGGAATTGGAAAATGTGGAAAATTGACAATATAAAGGTACCGTATATTATTTTCGATGTCAGTATCAGACTCTAAATGAAAGAATGGGGCTACACTTACTATACATCACAAATAAAGTACGCTCACTTATACACACACCGTACCCGCCAAAGTATGATAAGTATTATAAAAAGCTTAATGATAGAAAGGGACCTGGATTAAGAGGCGTTAGAAAGAAAGCTGTGTAAATGTCAGAGGAGGAATGTATTTTTGACATTTGGTCGAGTGTTCATCTCTCTTGGTTCAGTGAACTTTACAAAAGGTAGCAACTCATACATCTTTTCCGTTTGACAAAGGTCAAAGTTGCAATCTTTACCTGTTTCTATCCGCATTAGTAAGCCAGTGCTGTATCCGTACAATCCTCCAGGACTGCTGAGTTGGACGTTTTTTCCGACTAAACAAATAATCACATAATTGGTTCGGATTCAGATCATATAGCCTAAAGTACTTCTCTCTGAAAATCGAATTACAGGCAACGGCGAGCGCGTCAGTTCGTCTCTAATCCCCCTGTACACACGGAGAAGAACAGCAGCTAATCTGGGCTTTCTGCTCACAACAGCAATAACACGCATTAGCAAGCTGCGATCTTTGATTTATTTTGATTTTTCTGCTCTCGTCTTTTAATTAGATGCTTGATTAAAGCTGGGAGTGAAGTGGGGGAGGGGCTAGGGGGAAGTCGATGTGAAGCTTATCTCTGATTACTGCACAAACAAATGATTTCCCATTACCCCGGCGTTTAGTGCAAACTGCTCAACTGGGGAGAGAAAATACAGGTTTAATGGAGATAAATCGCTTTGCGAAGAGAAATGGAGATATGAAGTTGTCAGGGAACGAGAGCGGAAAGAATATAAATACAATGTTTGTAGGAATAGCGATGGAAGTAAGACATTGGCAGCTGCGTTTGGAGGGAAAGAGGGAGGGTAAAGATTGAGAGAAGACTCGGAGGAAGACAGGGAAAGAAGTGGAGTAAACAAATAGGAGGAAGTCAAACCTGTCTTGCCTTTTACAAGTTTCCTGGTGCAGCAGAGGATCACACCCTCCCCTTCACTAGTACAATATGATGTTAACAGGGTGTAACCCCCCCTCTCATCCCCAATAGGGCGATTGACTTGATGTCTGGGAAACAAAGCTAAAATCATTGTCTGAATCCGAATTTCACCCTCAGGACAGCCTGCCTTTGCTCGTCCTACAGAAGTGCCTTCAAAGTCAGTCAAAGTCAACTTTATTGTCAATCTTTCAGTTTGTGTGTACAGACAGAGAGTTCGAAATACGGTTTCCCACAATCGCAAATACAAAAACTAAATATATAAAAATGTATATACCTATATTTACACAATCAAAAGACATATTTATACATATGCACACATTAAGACAAAAAGCACAGCAATCAATATATACAAAATATCACTTCAATAACTTTGAGAAATGTACATTAGTGCAATACAAATAATTGCTAGTTTGCAGCCCTTTTTTCAACCGATTATCTAACGGATTTTTTGGCCTCTTCAATATCTGGAAATAGTGAAATATGTGCAATAAATACGTATCTGTACAAGACACTATGTGGCCGCTTCACATCCAAATTCAATTGGCAAAACTACAATCAAACTATTAAATCTAATGAGCTGAAAGCAGTGAATGTTTGCCAAAAAGATGCCATTAACCACTCAACAGAAAATCAATCAGCTCTCCATTAAATCAAGTCATCACGAATACTTTTTAGACCGTTTTTGGCCTGTAAGATGTCTGAAAATAGTGAACAATGGGGCTGATCATTTCAAAGGACTCCATGTGGCCTCTTTGCCTACAATAATTCAAAGTGAAAACGTATTTGTATTTACTAAAGAAATACTTGGAGAAGATTAAATATAACCTGAGGGGCTCCTCAAAACTATTTGAATCTGTCTGGGGCTCTATGATAGCCTACATAGCTGAACTTAAGACACTAAATTAAGAAGAAAGGGAACTACGAATATATGTGTATGTTTTTTTTCATTTTTCATTTTGTTTGTTTTTGTTATATTAATTTTAATTTTTTTTTATTTTTAATTTTATTTATTTGTTCTGTCTTTGTATACATGTATGTATGTAGGTACGTGTATGTATGTGCATGTGTACATGTGTGTGGGTATGTACACACACGTATGTGTATATGTGGGTATACGTGAGTATATGTATTACTGTTACTATTCTTTATTCCCTTATCTATACATTTCCTTTTAATATTATCTTCTACATTACTTTACTTTTACCTTTACATGTATCTATTTTATTTAGTTAGTTATTTAATTTACTAGCTAGGACCGGGAGGGGGGGGGGGAATAAATAAAAATATTGACTGTATAAATGTAAACTCACTGTGCCTGACTCAATACAAAAAGATTAAAGAAATACCAACAATAGCATCAAACTCTCATACCTGGGAAGCTGAGTTTTTATTTGAATTAAATTAAATAAACACAGTTTTAAACATCAAACAATAGGAAGAAGGCCTCAATCATTTATTTACATATTAAAAAGAATACTACACCTGTCAGGGAAACTTCTGCAGCAATGGAGAGTCAGGACTCAGAGAGACACGAGGAGAGTTGGAACTTTGATGTCAAATACTGGTGTTTAATTACAAGTATCGGCCGGAGAATGTCACATCACAAGTCACACAGTCAAAGGTTCTGACTGCACTGGTGGGTTGCCATGTCAAATCTGATCAGCCTCTCTCTAGATCAGGGGTAGCCAACACGGTGCCCGCGGGCACTCAGTCGCCCGAAGGGGCAACGTGAGTCGCCCGCGGGGCATGTTCTAAAAATAGCTCGCCAAGCAAATCCAAAATGTATAAAATACACAAAACAAAAAAGGAAATGTAATTAAAAGAATCTACCCCATGCATAAACGAAACCTAAATAGCGAACTCTATCTACTTACTACAACTCTATATCTATCCAACACCCCTCCTCCCCCCACCCCCCACAATGAATATCGACCAATCACGTTCTTGCTTGATTTGCGGGACCAGCATTGCAGTCGGGAAGAAAAGCAATGTGGCTCCTCCCTGCTGATTTTCCTTCTGTCAGAATCTACACAACACATCAGCCCAATTGAACAGCCTAGTCGTGCCAGCCTATACAGCACATGAGGGGCAGAGTTTTACTCTGTGTGTGTTACAACTTGCATATATATTTATTGCACTTGACGCACACACACACTCATGGCGTAATTTCCACCTGGCACACGGGGGACATGTCCCCCGCTGTTTTCGAAATCCCGTTTGTGTCCCCCCACTTTACAAATATGTTTATTTTTTAACGCCAGCCGTCATCGCCACGGAGGAGCACACAGCGTCTGTGAGCGAGAGAGAGAGAGCTAGAGAGAGAGAGAGAGAGAGAGAGAGCTAGAGAGAGAGGGAGAGAGAGAGAGAGAGAGAGCTAGAGAGAGAGGGAGAGGGAGAGAGCTAGAGAGAGAGAGAGAGGGAGAGAGAGAGAGCGAGAGAGAGAGAGAGCTAGAGAGAGAGAGGGAGAGAGAGAGAGAGAGCTAGAGAGAGAGGGAGAGAGAGAGAGAGAGAGAGAGAGAGGGAGAGAGAGAGCTAGGGGGAGCACACCTTTATCTATTTAAGATAAAGTAAGAAATCATTCCAGTGTGTACCATAGAACAATAAAACAAACTTAAAACATTTTAAAAGGGGAGTGATTAGTAAAATATGCATAAATAAAAAGAAAGAATGCTAACTAGGTAGCGTAAAATAAGAATAAACAGGTTTAAATTATGTGTTATTGGTTGTGATCATATTCTAAAGATGTTTGGATTATTGAAAAGTATACAGCTCCCTTTCATCTGAGTGTTGAGAGCTGTGTCCATAAATTCATGCTGTGCTCAAAGTGCACCAGATTGATGCATTTCACTTCAACATTTAAAAAAAACTCTTCCCGTGGGTGCATGCCCCCGGACCCCCAAGAGGAGGTGAGGAACCCCCTAAAGGAGGTGAGGCCCGTCCACCCCCAAATAAAGCAGGTTAAATTAATTAAATTGAACAATGTTCTTTTAGTAAACACTGCAAACGGGTCCCACAGACCCAAACAGCACACAAAGGTTAAAGGTCAGCATATAATAATGTGCTAAATATATGCAAAAAACAAAAAAAAAGAGGAGTAAAAGTAGCCCCCGACTTGTTTTATTTTTTGAAAGTAGCCCTCACCCTAAAAAAGGTTGGTGACCCCTGCTCTAGATAGACCTTTTAACTAGTTCAGAGAGAGTCAACAACATATTTGGGGAGATAGACTAAACAGCTGGGCACCCTGAATCACTTGCGTCTGACCCTGGCGGTGGTGGCGAAGTCCATAGGGACTTGGCTTGGCAACTGGAAGGTCACCAGTTAAAGTCCCGGAAAGACCAAGTGCTACCGAGGTGTCCCTGAGCAAGGCACCGTTCCCTACACTGCTCCCCGGGCGCCGTACATAATGGCAGCACACTGCTCCTAACACTAGGATGGGTCAAATGCAGAGAAACCGTTTTGTTACATAGTACCTGTACTGTGTAATGACAATAAGTTGAATCTATCTATCTATCTATCTATTAATTGTCTCGAAGCCAGCATTCCCACAGCCGTTAACCATTTTGAGAGTTGAACTGGTTTATCAAGATAGCTAGAGCCTCCCATTCCTTAAGAGAGATAACAGAGCCAGGGTTGGTCGTAAATGTCAACACACAGAAAAGGTTAAATATATAGGAGTAAAGACAGAAATATTCCCTCACAACACCTTCAAAACTCACACATTAAGTCAACATCTTCCAGGTTATAAAGGTAATTGGCCGACATTGCATCACGGATTATTTGTCCATTGACATGTGGGACTCCATCCGCTCATACAACACACACAGGAAATACTTTGGAGGTGTGGGACTAGGACTGAAACACTGGGGAATGACGATAGCTTTAATGATGGGTGCCTTATTCACAAAACTCACCTGGAGATGTATAACATGTGTTTTTGCTTCTGTAAATGGATAATGTGAAATAAAGAAAGTTTTCTTTACGTCTTAGCAACGCTTTAGTGAAGGTGTTGTTGCTTCCTCACAAGCCTATTCAATTCCCTGAGTGGTGTTAACAAATTGTGTCTGCTTTTTAGTCAGACAAACAACACATGCATCACCAATGGAAGAGGAGGACATCTATAAACCTTAGCAGTGGTGACGAATGTGTTGTTTGTGGCGCCCCAAGCTCCTTTTTTCATATTCTTGACACCTTTCCTCATTGTCTCCCCTTGTCTTCCTGTCAGGCTTTTGACGTCTTTATCTACATCTTCTTCGCTCTGGAGATGGTTATAAAGATGCTCGCTCTGGGGATCTTCGGGCGCCGCTGTTACCTCGGGGACACGTGGAACCGACTGGATTTCTTCATCGTCATGTCAGGGTGAGGACCTCCTCTTCACTTTAAGTATCCCTGCTGAATGTCAGAGGAATGACAGAGTGACCGCAGCTTGGGTCTCCAACATACATGTTACAAAACGGAGTGATTTAAAGCAGAACATGCAAACAATGTGTAGGAGAAGTTGAAACTCTATATCAGGGGTCGGCAACCACCATTGGCACGCGGCACCGTAACCAGTGGCACACTAGGAATAAGTGGAATAAGTGTGCAAAATATTAAAATTGTATTTCCGGATCCTGAACAAGACCGCCGCCAGAGCGCGTCTCCCCGTTACCCGCAGAAGGAAGCCATGCACGCAGCGCAGCCCCGCTCTCTTTAACTCCAGGCGACTTTCTGCCGCTTGCCTCAACACACTCTCACTCCATAATCGTCCAGGAGCGACGTTTGGTCAGGGTCCCGTGGCGTGCAGTTGTGACGCTCCTAGGCTCCTTCAGCTTTATAAATGGACGCAAATAGCTTTCAACTGATTGCAATGTATTCCCATCTGCGGCGGGATTTGACGCTCATGGAAGCACGGCATTCGTTTGTGTCGGCTGCCCTTAAAGGCAATGTGAGCATCCATTCTCATTGGATAACGGAGAATTGTACACCCGGAAGTAAGTATTCCCCTTACTGTCGATTGATTTTACAGTGATATCTGCACTACTCATCGACTAAAAAACACAAGATTATCCTTGTTAATTACACAACATTGATTGGTTTAAATTGTGTGCAATGCTTTTGTATTTTTCCCCTTCGATTCGGAGAAACAAATATGTTTTCGGAGTAAAGGATGGCAGAAGACACTACACTACCCAGAATCCCCAGCTGTGGGTTCTGGAGAATCACAGAACGGACGGTCGTCATTATTATTATTATTATGCCGTTTAAACCACTTATTTAAACGTGTTTAAACGGCATCATGTAAGTTGCGCTGACAGGTGAAAGAGGTCCACACACTGCTTCCCCGCAGCGAGCCCCCCCCCCCCTGCTGACAGTTCACGATCGTCGGCACACTGATCCCAATTTTTTGTTTTTTTATGGCACTTCATATCAAAAAGGTTTCCGACCCCTGCTCTATATCTATAACACTCCTAATAATTTAGAACAGAACATTGGAGAAAATGCTGCTGCAAAAACAAGTTCGACAATAATGAAAACAAGCTGTTCTGAATTGAAATAAGTAGGTCTGCCAATAGAACAAGTGAAAATGTGCGTGGTAAGATGTCTTGAAATAAGAAGGGATATTTAGATAAATCACATCTTGTAATTAGCTGGAGAACTCATTTTGAACTATATTTGACCCGAATCGTAAATGCTTCGTTACAAAATAAGCCATAAATGCTCAAAAGTGTTCTGTTTTCTGATGTTACATGTAGCTGGTGAGTTTCTAATAAATCTGTAAACAAATATGTGTTTCATCTGAGATACAACTCAAAATAAGATGTTTTGACTTAACAAGATGATGCATTGTCTAAAAGCAAGACCTGATATCTCACTGCAGTGTCACTTCTGAAGTTATTGTGTCTTATATCAGGAGTAGAGACATATTCTGACTAGATGTTAGACACATATACTGGGTGAGATATCGAGTTTTTGTAGTGAATCAGACCAATGTGTTTTCCTATTCACAAGTTGAATTGTGAGTTCATGTCTGAATGTTTAACTATGATATATCATGGGTATAATTTAAAGGTCAGGCAAATCCCATCCTGACAGTTTGTGGTCCGTTGTGCCACCATGCACGGCCAATTATGTCAGCGTTAAATTATGAAACATGACATGAAATATTAACATGTTGAGAGTCACTGGCTTCCACCTGGGACACGGCTTACAATAACCATCATGTAATTAAGCCGTTCTGTCCCCGCAATGTAATTTAATGAATGAGCTGAAATTAGCCTGTCATAAATTTGGCTCGCACTGTTACTGCTGACTTAACGAGCGGTAGCCAGAACCTTTGGCTGGTGGAATTAATGGATTTAACCAATTAAGAGTAACATTCAACATCAAGTTTAACATTGTGTGTGTTACATAACTCTACCAGATGAACCCTTGACTTTATTAACCCCACCTTGTTGCAATGTTCTTTCTGCGTGGTGATTCTAGTCTCATATATTACATCTCAAACAGTCTCTATCCTACTCTCGTGCAGTATTTATAACGCAGTGCATTGATTTTACTTCTTTAAGTCTCCTTTGAACTGGAGTGATGCTCTGCCAGCAACACAAACCCTTCATTAAATAGTCTCATGAGTTGGGATTGGAAACGTCTCTTTGTAATGGCAAGTAAAGATTTTAAAGGATGTTAATGTTTGTTTGTTTGTTTGTTTGTTGGACAGTCTTCAATTTAACTTTTTTAACTTCTTCCAAAACACATTAAAGTCACTTCACAACTCTAACGCCTGAACATATTAACTCATTTATTGGGGAGTTTGATGCTTTCTGCTTCATCTGGACCTTCGAATTGAGAGCAAACTCTGATGAAGTGTCAGCAATTTACCTTTGATAAATTATTTTAACATATTTTTAGGTGTATCTGTGTTGCTTGTCTAGGCTGCAACTTTACCTCAGTTATCTAACACGTAACTCTAACAGGTAAAAACAGGACAGAAATGAAAAGAGATAAGAAAAGCAGCTACGGCCATTTTATGAAAATAATCTACAACGCTATAATTTGTGTCCACTCCAAAATATAATGAGTTTTTCGTTTGGCCCTTGCTATGCTAACCCTTGCCCTTAAACATTAAGTATCACCACCACACATGTTTATGAACATTGGGCCGGTATTTACTCCATAATCCTGCTGAAAGGCATACAAAAAAAACACAAGAACTGAAAACATACGCGGTTTGTGAGTTTGTCCGCCATATGGGACAGCAATGTATGGCAACCCAAGTAGGACATTTGACACAGCGGCGTTTTGCAAAATATAAGAAAAAAACTTTAAAAACCTGACAACATTAATCTGAACAAGAGAGATGAGTTATTGTTATTACAATGTAATTTCCCTACTATTTGCGAACTCCTTTTATTGGGTTCAATACATTCTTAGGATAAGTGAGACATTGATTTAACTTCTGTTTGACAGAGCTATCATACTGGATACATCAGAAACTGTAAATGTATGCAATCATTTATGGCATTAATAATTAATATCTAATTCTTAACTGTGAATGGTTTTAATTGTATTTAACATTTAAAATGTTGAGGATTAGGGGTGTAACGATACCTAAAACTCACGGTACGATAATATCGCGATAAAAAGTCCACGGTACAATATTTATCGTGATATTAAAAAATAAAGAAAAAAAATGTGAATTGTTTTTTCTTTTTTTTTTACTTGAATTGTTTTTTCTGTATTAAATAATAAATCTGATTCGTACAGCATGTTAGTAGGATAGCAGTATTTTAAAGTGTCAACAATATAATAATCAGACCCTGCAATAGAATAAATCAAGTTTCACTTTAGTTTTTCAAGTAACTCAACTCTAACTCACTCACTCACTCACTCACTCACTCACTCACTCACTCACTCACTCTCTCACTCACTCACTCACTCACTCACTCACTCACTAACTCACTCACTCACTCACTAACTCACTCAGCGTCATCAAGGTTATCTTTCAGGAATATGAGCATGTCCACATTTCCAGGTAGAAGCTGGGATGTTTGGGCGTTTACAAAATCCCCTGCTGTGGAAACAACTCTCTTGCTTGGTACTGATGTTGCTGGGACAGAGAGATATGCTTTGGCCATGGGTGACAGCAGTGGGTCAAACTGTGCATTGTCTCTCCACCACTTCAAAAACAATACAGTGTTGCCAAGAAGGTGAGGCTTATTGACAGAGATATAAATATACTGTTGGTACTTGTCAATGTCTCTAGGTATGTACATGTAGCCCTGTAAATACCATGTCCTTTTGTGTTATCTGTTGTTTTATGTTCATGTTGTAACCTACTTGCTGCCATGTTGGACAGGTCTCCCTTGAAAAAGAGATTGATGATCTCAATGGGACCATCTGGTTGAATAAAGGTTTTTAAAAAAAAAAAAAAAAAATCGCGGAATATTTTGTCAGTCTCACGACGGTATTGAGGCATTTATTTACCGCGAAATCGCGATATTCAATATATCGTTACATCCCTAGGATCCATGAAACGCGACATTACATCAAAGATTTTCCATATAAAAGTAGATTTTATCTGTTATCAGATAAGTGTTTTTCTTATATGACAATTATTGATAAATCTGAAAGGTCTTTCCCAACTTTGGAATTTCTCTGCAAGGGCCAGATAACGATGCACTTTTGATTACGAATATCAAATGTCCTATTTGGGTTGCTGTACGTAGCATTCCAATATGGCCGACCAACTCGCCCTTACGCAGTGCAAATGGGGTAGTCACACCCTGATTAGCAAACGTTACAATACTTGTAGAAATTGCTGTAAAAACAGAACAATATTGGGAACAAATGAGTTAGAGTTGGCATCACATACATGTCACATTGTAGCTACCATTACAATGAGTAAAAGTAAAGTGATAAATGAATGAAACTCCATTACAGTAATTCTGACTCTTAATCAAACGTGTTTCTTGACACACAGATCGTCATACAGGTGTTTTATCGCCCCAGAATACATTATAGAATCTCATAGCAGCCAAACATCACATCTGCTGACAGCTGATCATTTTAACTGCTGTGACTCTGTCATCAAACATAAATATCACTGAAGTACATTTAGGAAAATACACAAGCATTTTGACAACTGTAACCTTATTTATAATTATATGTTTTTAAATTAACAAGCAATTCAACTAGAGAGTAACATAAAAATGTAGCTGACAGGAAGAGGAAAAGCAAGACAAGAAAGCAGCAGACATTTCCAAAGCTAGAGCACCGTAATTATCTCTTGGCACATAAACATTAAAGTAATTGACATGCTTTGATCCAAACAAACAAGTTGTATCATCTCGTTCTTTTAAATAGATGATTACCATGCAGAGACTAACCCCCCAACATCAGTGAACACATCCCTTTTAAAGACGTTGACACCACCACATTATAGATGATCTAACGTCGCCTGAAGTTTCTTTAAAGACACATTGGAGTGTTTTAAAACATTATTATTACATGGCTTAGTTGAATACTCGATTCTGATTGGTCAATTCAGAACACGTGACACGTTGTTAATCCAGTAGTGAAGACCGCTGTCAAGGACTTATTGGCCGTCGTTAAGGACGCTCACATCTGCAGAAAGAAGTCCAGTCGATTTAACTGTATGCAGTTTGCTTTTCAAACCGACAAGACAAGAAAACAGCGGAGAAGTAACGGGGCAGAAACCCTCCTTTTTACGCAACGGTCCAGACATAGACATCAAACGGCGACACATATTCAGTGTGCAGTTACTTTGGCTTTAGGGCAGGGATATCTAGATACTTCCCAAGGTTTGACATCATGAATTGTGCTACTTTTAAAGCAAGCAACGATGTTTTCAAATCTGTAATCAACAGTGACGTGCGGTGAGGTTCATGGCTGGTGAGGCACTGACTCTTTCAGAGTCAGATTTACAAATATTATATATTTTGACCTTAAAGGTGGCGGGGTAGGTAATTTTGGAGAAACCAGCTCGAGTGCGCTAGAATTTGAAAATACACAGCCCCTCCTCCAACACACACGAACGCGCACATGACCAATGAGGGCACGAGATAAGTTTGTGCACAGATGGAAGGCTGACAGGCAGGTTATTTTAGCCGGGCCGGCTAAAATGAGTGGTCGTGCTTTTTACAGTACTACGGCTTCCACAGATGAAATGTTTTTATGTATTTTTTGTCAAAGCACTTAAGATATTCATTGCTATCGGGATGTTAAGAGCATTCCATGGAATATAACAAAAAGTGTATATCGTGCCGGTTTCTCAAACTTACCTACCCCACCTTTAATCGAAATATTCTGTTATTTTCAAAAGCTTTTTTAGTCTGATGCTTCGATTCATTTTAAACAGACCGTTCAACAAAAGGATACCCAAAATCTAAATATTGGATTGTTCTCTCTTAGTAAGATCCAATTTTCATTACAAATGTGGTCTTACCTTGACTTGAAGATGAAGTCCATGCTATCCTTCTGGACAACAATCTTTATTACTTTTTTGTAAAAGTCCTCCTTATCTTCCTCTAGTTTCAAAAGTCTAGCTTGTTGTTTGCGTCTACCGTCCCTGTGTAGAATAACAGTAGCAACAAGAACCTGTGGGCTCACTTGCGCCCCCTTCAGTGCGGCAGAGGTTGTGGCTGCCTCCCCTGGTGCTTTTTTCATTGCCGTTGTATGATGAGACCAGCGAGCTTAAATATCATATATACGTGAAATAAGTTATTTAGAGACTATGGATGGCGAGGATAAATGTAATAAAGGGATCTACAAACATTACATTGGTGACATACAGTGAGATGCTGCAGGCATGCGCTTAGGGCCCGCTTTCCAGACAGTTTCTGTGGGGTGACGCATTCTGAGGTGAGGCAGAGCTCATCTGTGCCTCACCTCACCACACAGTAACTGGCTTGAGCGCGCTCACAAAATAAGTGCCCGCGCTAAATTAGTGCCCGCGCTCCAGCAAGTTAGTGTGGGCTTCTGTGAGGCAGAGCTCGTCCCTGCCTCACTTCTCAATCTCATCGCTCCCCGTAGTTGTAGCGGAGCTCTGCAAATGTACTATAAAAAGCGATTGGAATCAAACAGAAATCACATTTACAACACAGATCAGTGGAGACATTTTATTATTATTATCATTTGTATTATTATTCTTTTTTTCCGTTACATTGGAGAATGACAAGTGAGGCTCTGCCTCACCTGCCTCCCCTGACCGCACGTCGCTGGTAATCAAAAAGGCCCTCAAAAACGCTATCGAAGCAGTTCCTGCCGTTGCTACGTTAGTTCAAACGTTAACAACGGACTATTTTTCTTCGAGGATCAAGAAAGAGAAAGGAAATGAGGTCAAAAGACGGAGCACTGGATGTCAGATAAATCCCCAGGAGAAGGCAGAGAGGAAGTAAACACTAACAGGAAGACGGTATGAGCTCTGCAGAGTTTAGGGACTTGTTAGTGGATCAGAAACTGAACAGAGTTGGACAGTGCTGCCGTAAAGTTGTTCCCGTCGCAGTTCCAGCCGTTGGTGAACTTTTTTTTTCTTAGCGGAAGAAATACGATAATTTTTAAGTCAACAAAATAATTTCAATTAATATTGGAAGTCGAGTCGTTAGTTTGTTTAGTATCTCTGGCCGTGTATTAAGTGGGATAATGTGCAGCGACTTGGTCATTGTGGGGAAAGAACACCCTTCAGGCTGATCAGAGAGCCCGACGCGAAGCGGAGGGATCTTGATCAGCAATGACGCCTTGCTGCACATTATCCCTTACTTATAGACGTGTGCACAGAACAACAATTACGAGTGGTCAAAAACAACGTGATCAAATATCTATATAACGTTTTGAGAGCTTTTCTGAACATAATGTTGATCAAATGGGCCAAATGTTTACTGTAACGAGCTGTATACCCAGAATAACTAAAGAGCACCTGTCTAGTTATGTGCAAGTTCTTTAATTCAATTCCTGAATATTAATTACCTTAAAAGTTCCAAATATTTTGTATTAACCCTCAATAGTTCATTGTTCTTTTTAAATGGAGAGATATTTAAATGTTTTACAAAGTATTCGACCCAACCTTTCCTCCAATAAAAAACTAAATAATAATAAACTTTTCTTGGATCTTTTCACCTTCTGCAAAGACAGCCCTAAGGACTTAGCACTTCCTATAACACAGCTTCCATAAATCAGTGCAATATTATCCACATACAGCAAATGGTCTGTTTGTTTTTAAATAGAAAAGTTAGTAGAAAAAGGACCCCTGTATCTTGATGGAAGGATTAGGGGATTTTATCACATTTCCAATGGACAGACTTGAATACACCCCGGGTGCAACTTCCTGTCTCTGAAGAACAACATTACCTCCTATGTGATATGCATATTATAATGTTTCGCTGAAATAAAGGAACAACCTTAAAAGTATTTATCACTGTAAATGCTTTTACTTTAACTTCCATTCGCTAATGGTTACCAAAACATGATATTGAAAACCAATCTTCATGAAATTCCTCCGTTCTCTTTCAACATGATCCCTCCCACAATGCCCTCCTTTACTTTAACAATAAGCACATTTTAAATATTGCTTCTAAAGAAAATGTTTGCACTTAATATTTATATTTTTAACATCTCAGATTAATTATTAACTGTTTTCCCTGCCATTGTCTCCCAGTAGCTTTTCCACCGTTTTTAACCTAACTTGCATTTTTCTCTCTTTGATGTTTCCTCTTCCTCCTCCTCCTCTCATTTCTTCCCCGGTTTCCCAACATTTCACACACATTTCCACGGTCACCAGTGCTTAGTTTCACCCCCGCATGCCAGAGAAGATACTGCTTTCTCTTAATGTGTTATCTGCCGTGTCCCACTCTGATCCACCAAAGATTTCTTTATTCACCCACCGTTTCCTTTAAGCATCAGACACATGTCGCCCCATTGCTCGAAAAACAGCAAACAATTACTCCCCAGTCACACATCCACCACATGCAGCGTATATAGTGGCAAGGAGGTGTGTGTGTGTGTGTGTGTGTGTGTGTGTGTGTGTGTGTGTGTGTGTGTGTGTGTGTGTGTGTGTGTGTGTGTGTGTGTGTGTGTGTGTGTGTGTGTGTGTGTGTGTGTGTGTGTGTGTGTGTGTGTGTGTGTGTGTGTGTGTGTGTGTGTGTGTGTGTGGGAGGGGGGCGTGATAAAACGTTGCACCCCTGGGAACCCGGCGCTACGAACACAAACAGTAGGAGAGCTGCAGGAGAGGGATTAGGAGCAGCAGGAGTCCCTCACCAGGCTCAACTCTGCACACACTCAGATTGTGTGGAACAATGTGTCACGGGGTGTGTGTGTGTGTGTGTGTGTGTGTGTGTGTGTGTGTGTGTGTGTATGTGTGTGTGTGTGTGTGTGTGTATGTGTGGAGGCAGGTGTCCAACATTAAAGGAACGCTCCCCCAACCACTGAATGCCTGTTTGTTAAGCATTTTTAATTACATTTTTAATTAAATGCAAGACTGCATAATAAAGGGGGTGGAGCAGCTAATTTGGTTTAATGATTTATTTCAATGCAAGCAGACTATGTATGGAAACTTTGCTTCTTTTGAATATGTGGCCCTTCAGCTGAAATGCTCCTCTCGAGCTCTGTTCCTAAATATTTATAGACCACCCAAATACTGTGCAAGCTTTTTTGATGACTTTACTGAACTGCTGTCTATAGTGTGTATTGATTTTGACCGTCTCGTCATTGTTGGTGATTTTAACATCCATGTTGACAACCCCCAGGACAGAGGGGCAAAAGAACTGTTTTGTGTTCTTGATAGCTATGGACTGACTCAGCATGTGACGGAGCCCACGCACAATAAGGGGCACACTCTGGACTTAATGATCTCAAAGGGTCTGAATATCTCTAAGGTTGTGGTGACTGATGTTGCACTCTCTGACCATTCCTGTGTTTTCTTTGAGGGCTCTTTTACCGTCCAAACAACTGCTAAGAAAGAGGTAACCGCTAGACGTCACTTATCTGAAAATGAACAGGAAATGTTTGTTCAGATTTTTTCTCCCTCAACTGCTCATGCTAACTTCTCAGTAAATGAGCTAGTAGATCATGAGATAACAAATGTCATGGTGTCATTGTTCCCATTCAAAAAAAGGAAGTATCTACTATAGCAAGAAAAAATCTCCATGGAGAAAAGCCATGACTGTGAGAACGGCAAAAACTGAGTGCAGAAAAGCTGAACGCAGATGGAAAACAAATCTCCAGGTTCACTTGGAAATATATAAAGAGAGACTCTGCTTCTATAATCAGGAAATAAAAAAGGCACGAGAATCGTTCTTCTCTGACATCATTACCAAAAACAAAAACAACGCACGTGTCTTGTTTGCTACCGTCAACAGACTAACAAACCCCCCAGTGTCAGTGGCCTCAGAATTTCTATCCACCAGTGCATGCAATGAATTTGCCTTCTTCACTGACAAAATCATGCAAATTAGACAGGCAGTCAGTGCCTCTGCATCAGGTACAGCAAATGTACTGTCCCTGTGTTCACCTAAAGCCACTCCAGACATCATGTCACAATTCCGTCTGACAAATGCTAAAGATCTGGAAGACATTATCCAACATCTGAAATCCTCCTCCTGTAGCCTCGACATCATCCCGACAGGATTTTTCAAAACTGTTTTTCATTGCTTGGCCTCAGATATACTACACATAGTAAACAAGTCTCTTCAATCAGGTGTATTTCCACAGGCCCTGAAAACTGCAATAATTAAACCGCTCCTAAAAAACCATAACTTAGACAAAACCATAATGAATAACTACAGGCCAAAATCAAATCTTCTATTTTTAAGCAAATTGATTGAAAAAGTTGTTTTTCAACAGTTGAGTAATTTCATGTTTTTAAATGACGGTTTTGATATGTTTCAGTCGGGCTTTCGACCAAACCACAGCACTGAGACTTCACTTGTTAAGGTCTTAAATGACATCCATTTGAACACAGACAGTGACAGAATATCAGTGTTAGTATTATTAGATCTCAGCGCTGCCTTTGATACTGTTGACCACAACATATTGCTAGACCGTCTAGAAAACTGGGTGGGAGTTTCAGCAACAGTTCTAAATTGGTTTAGTTCCTACTTAAAGGACATAACAAACGTTGTCTCAATAGGCAATTACAAATCAGCCCTGATAAATATGTCATGCGGGGTTCCTCAAGGCTCCATCTTAGGACCTTTGCTTTTTAATATCTATATGCTACCACTGGCTCAAATTATTAAAAACAGTGATCTAAGCTATCACATCTATGCAGACGACACCCAGATTTATTTTAAAATCACACCAGGAGACTATTCTCCGATTAGAACAATGAGCAAGTGCATTGAGCACATCACTGACTGGATGACTCAGAACTTTCTCCAATTGAACAAACAAAAAACTGAGATCATTGTTTTTGGAGCAAAGAAGGACCGATTAAAAGTAATCACAGAGCTTCAGTCGGCAGACTACAAAGTAACTCACAAAGCTAGAAATCTGGGTGTAGTGATGGACTCAGACCTGAATTTTAACAGCCACATTACAACAGTTATTAGGTCTGCATACTACCACCTGAAGAATATATCGAGGATTAAAAAACTAATGTCACAACAGGATTTAGAAAAACTTGTCCATGCTTTTATCTTCAGTAGACTCGACTACTGCAATAGTGTATTCACAGGGCTGACAAAAAAATCCATCAGAAAACTGCAGCTGATTCAGAACGCTGCTGCTCGAGTCCTCACAAACACTAAAAGAATGGATCACATCAGTCCGTTTCTGAAGTCTTTACACTGGCTTCCAGTCTGCCAAAGAATTGATTTTAAAATACTATTGCCCCGACAATCTGGAACAAACTGCCCGAATCGTGCACGTCCGCTGAAACACTTCCTATTTTCAAATCCAGACTAAAAACATATCTATTTGCCGCTGCTTTTAATTGAGCTGTTCATACTCACACTGCAGTATGCCTTTTATTCATGTATTCAAATTGTATTTTCATGCATTGTGCCTTAAATAATATTTCATTGGTTTTTCTATATGATTGTGTTGAGGCTGGTTGACAAAGTGGTGCAGCGATGACGTACTTGTGTAGGCATTCACAGAAGTTAGCATCACAAGGGCTCCCTCCACAAAAATCCAATGGGATGTTTTCATTGGATTTTAGATTATTGCATAGACATAATCTCTGGGTAAAGCAAACGTTTATGATATTCACACGTTTAGTTCAGCAGGATAATCTCCACAACACCATTTTATGATTTCTGAAGTAAGAAGCTAACATTAGGTTATACAGGGACTACAGCACGGTCACATGACTTCACGTCACCACCGCTAAGCTAAAGGAGGCTAATGTTGGGCTATAAAGGAACTACAGCACGGTCACATGACTTTATGTCAGCACCGCTAAGCTAAAGGCGGCTAATGTTGGGCTATAAAGGAACTACAGCACGGTCACATGACTTCACGTCACCACCGCTAAGCTAAAGGAGGCTAATGTTGGGCTATAAAGGAACTACAGCACGGTCACATGACTTCACGTCTAACCCTGACTTTCACGTCTCCTTATTCATCCTCATACTTTTCTTACGGCTGAGATAAAGCTCCTGTTATCTCCTCCAAACCGGCACCGTATGATGACTGTCTCTCTGTATTCAGATCTACAGCGTGGTGATTATATGTTCAGCTGCTCTGTAATGAAGTTACTTCCAAGAGTGACCCTGATTCTAATTTGTTGGAGCTGTGCCGATGTGTTCCCCTTCAGCAGAGTGGACTGCGAGGGAAAGAAAGGAAAGGTTAACCAAGAGAAGGCTGCAGTTCGCCTTCAGTGATTTACTGCTGACACCTGCCATTGCTCAGCATTAGGACAAATGCCTCGCCTGCAGATTGAAGGTTTAGTTGTAGAAACTTCATGGAAATTGCACTGGGATAAAGGGAAGTCTAAGTTTGGATTAATGTAGAACTGGACATAACATAGAGTCAATTAAATGCATGAACAAAAATGACTCTCCAGTGGCCAGCTATCTTAAAAAATAAGCGGTTTATAGCTAGATATCTTAGCTAAGATCTAGAGACTTTAACTTTTGAAGAACAGCAAGAAAGACCTCAAATGGTATTTTTACAAGAAGGCTATTATGACCGATATCTTTGTTTACATAATTAACAATATCTACAGAGCATGGTTATGAAGAGGAGAGAAGTCCTTTCCATACAAGTGTAATGTTGTGCAGTCATTTGGACTTCAATACATATATTTCTTTAATCGTGAAAATGCTGTTTTTGGAACAGATTTTTCATAGCTTTTGCACATTGAAAAAAATGCATCAGCCAATCACGTTGTGTGAAGTTTGTTACATTGCACTTATGGCTTTGAGGATTATACAACAACAACACTGAGTCCCCATGGACAGCAAACTTTATTTATGACACCTTTCAACCTTGACAACTAGAAAACTAGATCCACTCCCTCTCCGTTTTATCAAGTACAATAAAATTCTCAGGCGAGTATTTAACATTTGTGTGTTGCTTTCATCACGCTCCTCCCAGTGTGTCAAACCCTTAAAGAGTGAAGTGAGGTTAGATAAAGATCCACAAAGTCTACTTGTTACTACCCAAAGGATATCTTCCTAAGTAAGTACTTGTGTTGCCTAAACCTCACGGAGTAGTTTTGTTGTGTCAATAAAGAACCACTCAAAAACATTTATGAAAACAGCAACCGTCAGCAAACGGTCATGTGATTCGTATAAGACGGTTAGAACAAACACCCTCTGTTGTTGTTTAAATTAGAGGACTTGCAGTTGTTGAAGGACTTAGCTGTCCTCCTTTTGAAGCCTTTTCCCATCTTTCTCCTATCCATTTCTATTACACAAACATTGTTTTGCGATTTCATGTCACATTTAGCACGCTTACAGTGTTTAAAACCCTAAAAGGAGGTCAAATATGAGTGACACATTCTGCATTGGGTGGGTGGAAGGTAAGAAAGATGTGTCTAACAAACACAGGAGTCTTTTTTCCCTTTGTGAAACCAAAAGTCAATGTTATTTATCGTAACCTCACATATTTTTGTCAAAAGCTTCACATATTTATTTGTCATACCAAAACCATGATCTTTTTCTAAGGAAGTACTTGTGCCTAAACCTAACCGGGTAGTTTTGGTGCATCAATCGCCCATTTCACATTAAAACGTTAAAATACCAACCGCTAGCAAACACTTGTGATTCCTAAGAAGTTGGGAACAAACAACGTATGTAGTTGTTTAAGTTAACGGACTTGCAGTTGTTGAAGCCCAAGTTTCCCCTCTCCATTTCAATTCAACAAACATGGATTCTCATTTGTAACCCTCTGCTTCAGAAATGTCTGAATACCTGGAACCTTGTACTGCATGCTTGTGTGTGAATAATGTATATTAAAGCTTGTGTGTGTGACATTCTGTCGTCTGGGCTAGTTGTGCAGAGGCTATCAGTGAGAGCAGACCCAGCTTCACCTCCTCTCAGGATCCATTCCTCCTCTGAGCTCCTCCTCTGAGCTCCTCCTCCCTCCCTATCTGCCTCACCCAGCACAGAGCAGGTAAAGACGCTGATGTGTTGAGGGAGCATGGATGACAAATACCAGCAATATAACGCAGAAGGGACATCAAGGGGTATTAATGGAGAAATGTCAGGGCTCATAAATTTACATATTTTACGTCCTGAATGCATCACACACTTTGTCAGACTGTGTCCTCTGCTGCTCAGACTGCTGCTCTGAGGGTTGTTAGCAGCACTGTTCAATGTGCAATCTGCAGAGAGGGCAAGAGTACACACATCCTTTACTCAAGTAGAAGTACAGATACTCGTCGTGTTTAAAAATACTCTGGTGAAAGTAGAAGTACTGACTAAACTTCTTTACTCAAGTGAAAGTAAAGAGGCTTTGAAATGTACTTCAGTAAAAAGTACCCATACCTAGCAGCTGTTTTAAAGAGTACCTGACCTCCCTTTATATTAATAGAACAATAATGTCATTGTTAGCTAATGAATGTTTCCATGCTGAACAACGGCAACATGACAACGTTTCCATTGGTCCCTCTTCTTTAGAGAAGACCAGGAAATGATGGATACACGGATCGTGTTCAAATCAATAGGCACGCAATGACTCTAAAGAATAATGATCACGCCACCAAACCAGGGCTCGCAATTAACGATGTCCCGATGTCCCGGGGACCATAAAAATTCCTACTGGGACACAAATCTATTTTGTCTGGGACTATTTCGGGACAGTGAAAAAATAATTAAAAGTAAACTTCAAAATGGGTGTTATTTGCAAAGTCATTGGGCTGTCAAATCATAGAATGCATTCTACGTCATCCACTCTGCTGCTGACTGCTGCTAGACTCGCGCCAATGAAACGGTCACGACAGTTAAAAAAAGAAGAAAGAAATGCTGATTTGGTTGAATAAACAGCCCCCTGATGCAAGCCCCAATTCTGCCGACACCCGAAACGAAAACATCCCAAGTCCTGGTCATGATGCATCGTCTTCCACTGTGG
>CM053245.1:44963670-45076170 GCA_028583405.1 Pogonophryne albipinna
AGGGATAGATAGATAGATAGATAGATAGATAGATAGATAGAGGGATAGATTGATTGATAGAGAGATAGAAAGATAGATAGAGGGATAGATAGATAGATAGATTGATAGATAGATAGATGGATAGATAGAGGGATAGATAGATGGATGGATAGATAGATAGATAGATAGATAGATAGATAGATAGAGGGATAGATAGATAGATAGATAGATAGATAGATAGATAGAGGGATAGATAGATGGATGGATAGATAGATTGATTGATAGATAGATAGATGGATAGATAGAGGGATAGATAGATGGATGGATAGATAGATGGATGGATAGATAGATAGATAGATAGATAGAGGGATAGATAGATAGATAGATAGATAGAGGGATAGATAGATGGATGGATAGATAGATAGATTGATAGATAGATAGATAGATGGATAGATAGAGGGATAGATAGATGGATGGATAGATAGATGGATGGATAGAGGGATAGATTGATTGATTGATTGATTGATTGATAGAGAGATAGATAGATGGATAGATAGATGGATAGAGGGATAGATTGATTGATTGATTGATTGATAGAGAGATAGATAGATGGATAGATAGATAGATGGATAGATAGATGGATAGATAGAGAGATAGATAGATATATAGAGAGATAGATAGATGGATAGATGGATGGATAGAGAGATAGATAGAGGGATAGATATATTGATTGATAGAGAGATAGATAGATAGATAGATAGATAGATAGATAGATAGATAGATAGATAGAGGGATAGATAGATAGATAGATAGATAGATAGATAGATAGATGGATAGATAGATGGATGGATAGATAGATAGATAGATGGATGGATAGATAGATAGATTGATAGATAGATAGATAGATGGATGGATAGATAGATAGATGGATAGATAGATAGATGGATGGATAGATAGATAGATAGATAGATAGATAGATAGATGGATAGATAGATGGATGGATAGATAGATAGATAGATGGATAGATAGATGGATGGATGGATAGATACTGTTGCTAGCCAGCTTGTTAGATAACTAGCTAATGTTCACTAGCTAAATAGCTAACGGTCGCTAGCTGGTCGCGAAACAGTTGGTTTTCAAGAAGCCACTCCAACAAAAACAATAAATCTGTTACTGCTGCGATTGATGAGATGAAAGTGATAAACGGTTGATGCGACTGCCCAAAAGAGAACTCTTCCTAAGGCTCTGTCTGCGTGTGGTTCTGAACCAAAGCACATTCTTTACCGTTTGATTTCTCAAGTGTTCGCCTTCACCTGCTGCCTTTACTTCGAGGCTGTCTTTTCTGATTGAATATGCCTGAAATCTCCTATTGGCAAAATCAATGAACTCTCCAGTTATTGAACCAGGGAAGCTTCACAATTATCTTGGTAGATTAAATGGTTTGCATCTGATTGTTCGAGCGTTGACACACCCTTTGGGTCATTGCACTGTAATGCTCATAGCATACGCTGCTACCTCAGTGGATAAACAATCCTGTCAGAGTTTAAGAGAAAGGTGCTGAATCAGGCTCTCCATCCTCCAGTCATTCCTCAGTAAAACAGTCTGGACAGAGGATAATGCTCAAAAGACGAGGTGCTTTGTTGTCTTTTATTGATGTCTCATGAAACCCCTGATGCACCTGAGTGTTTGCTAACAGTTTTATCCATAATAACAGTACAGTACGTTCAAAAGGTGCTTTGTCATCTGCCGAGAGGACAGCTGATCAAACTGGGCAATTCAGTTCCAGTGATGAGACTGCAGAAAACTCAGAGCTCAATAAAACTCCAGTGTTGGATCAGAGTTCAAATAAGAGAGAAAGAGAGACAGTTTAAAAAGTATAACATCTTGTAGATTATTTTGTATCTTTTTCCACATTTCTCTTCAATGCTACCTCTTTTTAAAACACCACATCTTTTCAATTTTAAATGTGGATTGTCTGCACATGTTTTACCATATTCTCGTTGTTCTTTTGTATGTTAGAGTTAGGGTTAGGGTTAGTCAAATCCCGTGTAAACCTATATTGGCAATAAACCTCATTATGATTCTGTAGTGAGTTAAACATACTGTAAGCTTAACACATGTCATCCTGATAGCAGAGTCATATTGCCATTCATAATACATGGTATATTGTTATCACACAGTTTACATGTTTATACATATGTATCATATACTGGCACATGATGGCTTGCATTGGCAGAACATGAGAAACCACACTGGCAGTATGAGACACACAGAACAGCCAAAGCATGACACCCTCATGGATCCACATCATACGGAGTCACATATTCACAAAGCACGCTGCAGCAATATGGCGTCTGGTAGCAAGAGTGTCAATACATGTGCTCACACACACGATGCAAGGCTTATATCGTTTCTGTAGGATTTGCAGAGATGTTATTGAGCATTACTGGGGTGCAGTACTGTTACATATCTGTTTAAATACTAGATCCATACACTCCAAGTCCCTGAGTCCACAAACTGAAGTGTCTTTTCTGCGCACAGCGTATTTGTTCTATTTGGGGTTCTAATAAAGCAATCAAGCGTCTATTTCTGAAAGCTTACTCTGTCGCAGTGGCTTCCTTCCTTGTAAATCTACCAAGCCACTAGATGCCTTAAACAGACATGTTTTAACTCGTTTTCTCCCTTTATATTTGTGTTACTTACAGTTTGAAGATTTGCTTGGCTTCCGATGGTTTGCATGGTATTAAGCGATGTGTTTGCTCAAACATAAAATAACACACTTTTACATGTGCAACAAAGAAAAGAGGCCTTTACAATATTCAAAACAAATAAGCAAAACTCAAATAAAACAACAAACAACTTTCTTCTTGATAAGGCTTATATAACTTAATAACTTAAAGGGTATTTGAATGGTTAAAAACTGTTCCTCGATGGCGTCTTTCTAGCAGGTTGCCCGTCTCTGTCACTTTCGACGAGGCGCCGTGGGAATTGTAGTCTTTTATAGTGTGTTGACTACAGACGTCACAATTAGGTGGCCTTTCTTATGAAATCTAAATACTGGCTCTAACATACTCCGTCGTTGTGCTTCGAGTTGAAAATAGTTCAAATTTTCTGAGGGCTTGAGACGTTACTGTAGGAAACAGAGAAGAAGCTTAGTTTTGTCCGTGTCTTTCAGATGGAAACTAACCGAACAAAGACAGTCCCCTATTTTCTTCAATTAAACATGACTTTTTTTCCTCATCCATTCACTGTGGAGTTATCTGAGAAAAACAAAGTCTGTTTTCTTTTGTGCGGCCGCTCTGAGCACTCCGAGTTGAAAATATCTCATATTTTCAGAAAGTGTGTTGACGTCACTACAACATCAAGGAGTACTTTGTTATTGGCTTTGTCTGTCAGACAGAAAAGATCATATCTAAGACGTTGCCCTCGTACACTTCAATTAATTACTATTTTTCGTTATTCATTAACCGTGGAGGCATTATTTAAGACTTCGAAGTAACACAAGATAATCAAACACTACATAATCATAAAAACATAGATTCTTCGGTTCTTTTCCGTTCAAATGTGTGCATATGTTGATATTATATTATTTACTTACTGATACTTACTTTACGTTATATTATTTCATCATTTAAGTAGGCCTCGGTTCCCACCAGGCAGATATTAACAGCTGCTGTCTTCGTCTTTAAGAGTCCTAATCTTTAAGTTTTTTAGATGGACATGTTTTTACAGAAGGCAGATCTGTTCATGGCTAAACCTCACTTTGACATGCAGGGCAGGTGAAGACCTCTCTCTCTTTGTTTGGTGTGAATGCTGAGAAGCACCAATCGCTGGCTTTTACTTTCATCATTTATCATTTCATTTCATTTACTGCTTAAAATCAATCATTTCTACCAGTGGGACTCTCAGTCTAACGTAACCCTTTACTATCCTGCTGTAGATTTCTCCCATCTTAATAAACATGTAACGCAGATACAGTCTGATATATGACATGTTGAGTCGGTGCAGAACATGTGGAGAGACGGACAGATGATGTGACCAAAACATCTTCAGCAGACAGATGGCTTTCATCTCTGACAAGATATTCACATGTCTACACACACACACACACACACACACACACACACACACACACACACACACACACACACACACACACACACACACACACACACACACACATACACACACACACACACACACACACACACACACACACACACACACACATGCACGCACAGCGACATGTGTTTGAGTGTCTGTCCCCTGCTGGAGGTGTAACAGTAGCTCATTAGGGCTTTGACGCCACACAACACTCTGCAGGATTGTGAGAATTGAAAATATACACAAAGAGAGAACACACACACACACACACACACACACACACACACACACACACACACACACACACACATACACACACACATACACATACACACACACACACACACACACACACACACACACACACACACACACACACAGGACACAACTAATAGGGAAGGAATTAAGAAGATGTAAAAGAAGAAAAATAGAGGAATAGATGGAATTAAAGCAATAAAGGAGGAGATTTAAGAGTGGGTTTGTGAGGTGGAAAATAAAGTGGAGGACATAAGAGAAAAGTTAGAGAGGGAAACAAGTGCGTCAGAACTGCTGTAAATTAGTGTGTGTCGTCTCTGTGTGTGTGTGTGTGTGTGGGGGGGGGGGCTTTTATCTTCTCTGACTTGCAAACCACTTCTGGGAAAGAATATCTGCTGCATCCATTAATCTCCTTTTAATAATTAATGCCATCTTCTCCACACGGAGTTCTGCCTGAGCATTTAGCGCTCTCTGATCATTTACATATGTGTTCCCTTTCAGGCCACCGTACAGCTGGATTTGCCTAAAGCTGCATGTATGTGTCACAGATAGGATTTATGACTGTAATATTTACCAACTTAAAGTAGTTAGCAACTATATTGCAGTGCGTTAGCTGTGCATCTATGCCACTGTGCCAACAACAATAGGGCCTTTTATTTCGGGTTTTCTCTACTATTTTCCAGATGTTCGGAACTCAATATCTCGGGAAGGCCTAGAGGGAATTTCTTTAAATGTATCACCAATGTCAACATGGAATCAAGGATGAGGTGATTCAAATTTGGTAGATAAAAGTCAATGTCACACTGAGTTATCATGCTTAGGGTGACGATTTCTCACAAATGGACAGACAAACTGTAACTTGACTGGTTTGTAGTGACATACAACCGAGACGAGCTAATTGTAGTTAGCCATGCTAGCCTCGTCACTTTATTGATGATGAGTCAGAAATATCTAATCACTTATTGGATGGATTGCTTTATGGTAGATGTTGTTTAGGGAAAACAGCTCATGTTTCAATTAAAGCAGTGACAGATTTGGAGGTTGTTTGTGTTTCTGAATGATATTTCAAATACAGATCTTGGATGGATTGCCTTTCAATTTGGTGCAGATACAATATGTTCCTCAATAACTCACATGTTCAATTAGTACCTTTGTTCGGTCAATGTTTGAGTTTGTGCAACACTTTCCTTCAAGGGGACCTATCAATCAATCAATCAATCAATCAATCAATCAATGTTTATTTATATAGCCCAATATCACAACTGTTACATTTGTCTCAGTGGACTTCACAGTTTGTACAGAATATCAGTATGACAATACGACACCCTCTGTCCTTAGATCCTCACATCGTACAAGGAAAAACTTCCGGAGAAAACCCACAGTTTAAAGGGGAACATGGGAGAAACCTCAGGGAGAGCACCAGAGGAGGGATCCCTCTCCCAGGACGGACAGACGTGCAATAGATGCCGTGTGTAAATTGAAAAGATAATACATTTGCAACATAGGTAGTCCAAATGTTTGGAAATGCATGTGTGTATAATAGGAAGATTAATCCACGAGGATATCCATCCAGGACCTATGATCCAGGACCACAGCCACGACTCAAGATCCAGGGCTCGCGATCCAGGACACAGGACCACAGGATCATCCATGACTCCGGATCCCGGCGTATATAGACACCAAAAAGAAAGAAATTTGGGGAAGCTGGGTTAATCGGAACATGAGAATAGACAGGTACAGACAGAGAGAAGGAAGAAGTAAGATGTCCCCCGACAAACTAAGCCTATATCAGCAAAACTAGGGGCTGAATCTAATCAGCCCTAACTATAAGCTTTATCAAAAAGGAAGGTCTTAAGCGCACTCTTAAAAACGGATAGGGTGTCTGCCGCCCGAACACAAACTGGAAGCTGATTCCACAAATTTGGAGCTTGATAAGAAAAGGCTCTGGCTCCCATTGTACTTTTAGAGACTCTAGGAACAACCAACAACCCTGCATTCTTGGAACGCAATGCCCTAGTAGGACAGGATGGGTATAATGAGTTCTTTAAGGTAAGATGGCGCCTGCCCATTAAGGGCTTTGTAGGCGAGAAGAAGAATTTTAAAATCTATCCTGTGTTCTATAGGGAGCCAGTGTAAGGCAGCCAGAACAGGAGTAATGTGGTCCCTTTTCCTAACTCTGGTTAGTACACGAGCTGCAGCATTTTGAATCAGCTGAAGCGACTTGACTGACTTCTTGGTACACCCTGATAATAAGGAGTTACAATAATCCAGCCTTGAAGTAACAAATGCATGGACTAGTTTCTCTGCATCGTTTTGAGGCAAGATATGCCTGATTTTTGCAATGTTACGTAGATGGAAGTAGGCGGTCCTTGAAATTGATTTTATGTGGGCGTTAAAGGATAAATCCTGATCAAATATAACACCAAGATTCCTTACAGTCTCACTGGAGGCCAAATTAATGCCATCCATAGTTAGTATATCTTTAGATAATTTGTTTCGTAGATTATTCGGGCCAAGTACAATAACTTCAGTTTTGGTCGTGTTTAACATCAAAAAGTTTAAGGTCATCCACGTTTTTAAGTCCTTGAGGCAGCTTGAATTTTATTTAGATGATTAATTTCATCAGGCTTGATTGATAAATATAGTTGAGTATCATCCGCATAACAATGAAAGTTTACAGAATGATTCCTTATAATATTGCATAACGGAAGCATATATAATGTGAACAAAATAGGCCCGAGCACTGAGCCCTGTGGCACTCCATGGCTAACTTTGGTTTGCGTGGAAGATTCATCATTGACACGTACAAACTGAGAACGTTCAGATAGATAGGACCTAAACCAGCCTAAAGCAGTTCCCTTTATGCCAACTAAGTGCTCTAGTCTTTGCAATAGGATATCATGATCGATAGTATCAAATGCAGCACTGAGATCGAGCAAAACAAGAATAGAGAAAGTCCCTTGTCTGAGGCTATTAGAAGGTCATTCGTGACTTTAACCAGAGCTATCTCTGTGCTATGATGTGTTCTAAAGCCAGACTGAAAATCTTCAAATAAATCATTGTTTTTTAAGTAATCACACAGCTGTTTTGCGACTGCTTTCTCAATAATTTTTGAGAGGAACGGAAGATTAGAAATAGGTCTATAGTTGGCTAAAACCTCTGGATCGAGGTTGTGCTTTTTAAGAAGCGGTTTTATCACTGCTACTTTGAATGATTGTGGAACATAGCCTGATAATAAAGACATATTCATAATATTTAATAAAGAAGTACTAATTAATGGAAAAACTTCCTTCAACAGCTTAGTTGGAATTGGGTCTAACATGCACGTTGATGGTTTAGAAGAGAGAATCATTGAATTTAATTGTTCAAGGTTTGAATGCAAAATGCACTTGTGTACGTCTTTTATACATGAATATGCGTCCCTGGTGTGTCAGGGAACTCACCAAGTGTCAGAAAACACAACCCTCTCTCTTTTCCTCCGTACCCAAATCTCTAAAAACGGGGCTGCAACGGATCTGATACAGACTGATCCAGATTTGAAAATAGTCTGATGTCAGTGAGGAGGAGCTCCACCTATATGGGCAACTCTCCACCTATCAGGGGAATGAGAGGTTGCTGTGACATGGTAACAGCATGGTAACAGCATGGTAACAGCATGGTAATGGTAACAGCATGGTAACTGCATGGTAACAGCATGGTAACAGCATGGTAACCACATGGTAACAGCATGGTAACAGCATGGTAACTGCATGGTAACCGCATGGTAACCGCATGGTAACCGCATGGTAACAGCATGGTAACAGCATGGTAACTGCATGGTAACTGCATGGTAACTGCATGGTAACCGCATGGTAACAGCATGGTAACAGCATGGTAACAGCATGGTAACAGCATGGTAACCGCATGGTAACAGCATGGTAACAGCATGGTAACAGCATGGTAACAGCATGGTAACTGCATGGTAACAGCATGGTAACAGCATGGTAACAGCATGGTAACATGACGCTCGTAACTCGGCCCCCTCCTTTGCAAGGGGGCGTGGTCAGCTGCAGCGCGTGCAAAGACAGGGTGGAGGAGAGGAAAATAGAGCAAAATGATTTGTTTGGTATTTTGAAAAAGAAAACGTATAAATATGCCTTATATAGGTACGGCCCTACAATATATTATTCAAATATAGCATGATAGGTCTCCTTTAATGAATAAACACCAGCAAAACTGAAACCCATCAACCTCTGCACGTTGTCTTACTTCAAATTAACAAATGCTATCATGCTAACACATTGCTTTGGCAATACTGTGTTTTTGAAATGGTAATGCCAATAAAGATATTTTGAATTTGAATTGAAATGTAATGATGTAGCCAAATACACACTAAAAGAGACAGTAACCGGAGCCAATCATGGCACATGACATGCACCACATAAACTATGGTTAAACAATTCCAATTAAATACCCAATATAATGAGTTTCTGATTTCTCTCATTAATCTTTTGGTTGTTTTCCAATTTCACGACACACATTGTTTATAGCTGACTCTGACGATGGAGGGTTTGACATTGACTGATGTGAATGTGAAGATCGCTGCACCATGACCAACATATTAATCACACGATGTAACTTTGATTGAAATTTAGATGGAAAATTATAATTGATCCATCATCAACACTTGTTTATAGCAAATGCATTTATTCAGGTTGCACATTATATATATATTATTACAATAAGCAGTCATTTCTTCATCTTAGTCTCCTTCTATTCTTTATAAACACAGGCATTACATTACATGTTAGTTGTTAGACACTTTTATCCAAAGCGACTTACATACTCAATACTGAGGACAATCCCCACAGGAGCAACGTGGGGTGAAGTGTCTCAGGGACACAACGACATGCTGACTGCAGTGGGGTTTGAACCTGTGACCCCCTGGCCCGAACACATACGCACAACCCACTGCGCCACATGCCATTTTGTCCTTTCTCCTGTGGGTACTGTCCAAAGTGTTGATGCATTACATGATGATATAAGTAATGTAAATCGCTTTGAGCACTTGAAAAAGCGCTAAAGAAATGCAAAGAATTGTTATTATTATTATTATTATTATGTTGAGGTGGAAAGAGCACAAAAGAAGAGACGCACATAGAACGTTGCTTAAAACCTGTTTTCTTTTAACCGAGGATTGCATTTAACATTCTCTTTAAATGTGTCCATTTTCAATTCAGATACTTATTCCTGCAGTTAACGTTATGTCTTTTTTCTTTGTCTTTCTTATATTGTATGCATACATTATTGGAGCGGCCTTCAGATTTTCATATCCAACAACTACGCTGTGTCTTCTGTGCATTCAACAAAAAAGCCTTTAAAACTTGAGAGTACTAATGGGGACACATAATCTTTGTCCGATTTCTAACTTTCAGGTGAAATTTTTGGGTGTCCTTCAATCAATCAATCAATCAATGTTTATTTATATAGCCCAATATCACAAATGTTACATTTGTCTCAGTGGTCTTCACAGTTTGTACAGAATATCAGTATGACAATACGACACCCTCTGTCCTTAGACCCTCTGTCCTTACACCCTCTGTCCTTAGACCCTCACATCGTACAAGGAAACACTTCCGGAGAAAACCCACAGTTTAAAGGGAAAAATGGGAGAAACTTCAGGGAGAGCAACAGAGGAGGGATCCCTCTCCCAGGACGGACAGACGTGCAATAGATGCCGTGTGTAAATTGAAAAGATAATACATTTGCAACATAGGTAGTCCAAATGTTTGGAAATGCATGTGTGTATAATAGGAAGATGAATCCATGAGGATATCCATCCAGGACCTATGATCCAGGACCACAGCCACGACTCAAGATCCAGGGCTCGCGATCCAGGACACAGGACCGCAGGATCATCCATGTCTCCGGATCCCAGTGTATTTGGGGAAGCTGGGTTAATCGGAACATGAGAGTACACAGGTATAGACAGAGAGAAGGAAGGAGTAAGATGTCCCCCGACAAACTAAGCCTATATCAGCAAAACTAGGGGCTGAATCTAATCAGCCCTAACTAAGCTTTATCAAAAAGGAAGGTCTTAAGCGCACTCTTAAAAACGGATAGGGTGTCTTCAGGATTCTTAAGTGTAAAGTAACTGATAAGAGAAAACATAACTTGACTTTCAATGAGTAAAACTTCCAATTTCCTTTTCTGTTTGAGTATGAGCCATCATAAAATATTTTTTGTACAGATCAACAACATTACAAAACATATACTGTGGTCATTTACAACTGGAAATTAAGGGCTTTCTAAATGGACGTTTTCACTCAGATGTACCCATGAGTCCAGTACAGCGTTTCAAAGCCTTAGATTATCTCCAACATTCAAAGCTCTCCGTAAAAGCCTGGAGAAAGACTCTAATGTTCCCTTGTGATGGTTCCTGGGAGAATATTCACCAACTTGTGCTGTGCTTTTTAGGATCAAATAAACGGTGGAGCAGCTCCCAGAGGAGAGAGCGATGAAACAAAAACAGACCAAAAGGATGTTAAAAAACCTCTCTGTGGAACAAAAGTAATCTGTTTGAATAGAGAGCAGTCCTAACTCAAACACACACACACACACACACACACACACACACACACACACACACACACACACACACACACACACACAAAACAAGAGTGAGTTGGGGATGTAAGTGTGTATAATTGTGAGGAAGACAGAAAGTGTGTGTACAGTTGTGTTTGTGTGTATCCTCTGCACTCTGATTTGACACTTTGCTTTGTGAGAGCCTGGAGTCTGCCCGGAGCATTTTATCTGGTGTGTGTGTGTGTGTGTGTGTGTGTGTGTGTGTGTGTGTGTGTGTGTGTGTGTGTGTGTGTGTGTGTGTGTGTGTGTGTGTGTGTGTGTGTGTGTGTGTGTGTGTGTGTGTGTGTGCATAATATACTCTCCGAACAGATGTGTGTGTGTGTGTATAATAGACTCTCCTAACATATGTGTGTGTGTGTGTGTGTGTGTGTGTGTGTGTGTGTGTGTGTGTGTGTGTGTGTGTGTGTGTGTGTGTGTGTGTGCATAATAGACTCTCCGAACAGATGTGTGTGTGTGTGTGTGTGTATAATAGACTCTCCTAACATATGTGTGTGTGTGTGTGTGTGTGTGGGTGTGTTGCATGAGTGTTTGTGAGTCTGTCAATGAACTACACACCTGTAGAACAGTTACAGTACCAGTGAGCTCACTCTGAGATTTAGTCCACTTTATTTATCCTCTTTCATTCTCAAGTAATTTGGCCCTGTTTTGGGGTGTGTGTAAACTTGTTAAAAGTCATATTAGCAACGTTAGAAGCTCAGTTTCAAATGCCTATATGTGTCGACAAAAGACCAACATGCATAGACACGAAATTCATTTTAAAGGGGCCATAATCTGCTCCTTCTCAGGTTCCATATTGGACTTTTTGAGGTTCTTTTTTGACATGTCTCCGTGCTTTAATGTTTAGAAGTGTCTTTAGTTTTCTCATGGTGTTTTCTGATGGATTTAAACAGCTGATGGTAATTAACCAGACTGCAGATTGATTTGACTGCACAGAGTTCCTTTGGTCAGAGCATTCTCCGTAGCAACGAAAAATAGCAGACCTCTAGAAAGTCCAAATTGACCAATTAGAATCGAGTATTCTTAGCTGTTGGCAGTGCCTTTTGTATCTCCTCTCCTGGCAGATCTTCAACAGATATTTCTCTATGTCTTAAGAGTGACAACCTAACGTAGCCGCTCCACGTCTCCTCTCCCTGAAACCTCGCTGGATCCCCTTTCTAACTGAAACTCCTCGTGGAACAGCAGGAAATTGGAGGATGTTCTATGTTACTGTCTATTTCACTCTTATTTTGCTGTCGAAAACGTCTTCTGAAGACTCCTCTCCAGATGCGTAGGTCGAAAGGTCGATGGGGAATAATTGGCTGGGGGTTTAAAAGAAAAATCACCTGGTAGTTAGGCTCTCCAACCTCTCACTGAAATGAGCTTGTTATTAAGGAGAGCTGGAGTAGAATAACATCTCAAACTTGCTTCATGTCTTCATAACTTTCTCTCGTCTCCTCAGGTATCTGCATATTGCTCTCTGTCTCGGCGTCGCTGTAATTATCTCCGACACTTGATAAAACCCTCCGTCTCCCCCTGTCAATCTCGCTTTATTGCCATTGCACTTAATCATCCCGTTGGTTTCTGATCTACGCTTCCTCTTGTCACGCTTTCTCCGTCTCCTGTCACCCCCCCTCTTTTTTCCTCGTCTTTCTTTTTTTTACCATCCTCGGAGCAAAGTTCCCCCGTTGAGGATTTGTCAGAAAATGGGTCAAATAGCAAAAATAATGACTCCCTGCTTCCCTTCTCTGCCTGCTCTACACCACAGCTGGTTTTACTTCAAGCTTGTGTATTCCCTCCACCTCCAATCCCTGCTGCCTCTGCTTTCATCTCGCAGGGTGCAGGTTTAGACACTTTCATGCTTTTGCTGCATGTGCTAAAAGGTTTAAGTAGATTTACGGCATGCAGGAAGTCTACTGTACCTACCTGTACTTTGACATCTTCATATAACTAAGAACACCTTGTTTTTAAAGCCAATGCATCATGGGTAACCTGCACCTACACACATCATACTTCTAATGATCTTCTGCAAACTAATCCATGTTTTTGTCTCTCAGTGTTTGATTCAGTTTCTTTGAGTGTCCTGCTTTCCTCGGCACACAAAGAACAGCTCATTAATTCATATTAGGCTCAGCAGGACGCCGGCTGCTCAGCGGTGTGTGTGTGTGTGTGTGTGTGTGTGTGTGTGTGTGTGTGTGTGTGTGTGTGTGTGTGTGTGTGTGTGTGTGTGTGTGTGTGTTTAATCTTATTATTGGAAACAAAGATGGAGGAACCAACACAACCGGTTCAGATGTCGCTCCTCTGTGATGATCACATGGGTTCTTTTTGTTTGCATTGGTCTTGCTTCTCATTCCATTCGATACCCCGCAGGGTGCTTTTATGAACATGTATTTAGTTCATTTTAAACAAACACAAGTCCAATTATTATGGTTTGTTTGGGCTGCCATGAATCTGTATATTAAACCCTGGTGAAGGAAAAACGAGACTTGAAAGACTGAAAAGAGACTTGAGACTTGAAAAGGTCTGAAGGATGGTAGGGTCACAGATGCATGATATCATGTATTCACATCCCATCGCACACATTTAAAGTCTCAATATATCTTTTTTAACCAGTTGTTCTGCATGCTTTGTGTATGTCCAGGATGATCGAGTACTCGTTGGACCTGCAGAACCTGAACTTCACCGCCATCAGGACAGTGAGGGTGCTGCGGCCTCTCAAAGCCATCAACAGGGTGCCAAGTAAGTCACAACGCAAAGGATTTCCAGTCACTAAATGAAATTAAATGTTGGTAACACTTAAGGTACACATATTCACCATCAACTAGTTGTTAATTAACATGCATGTTGCTCGCCTGTCCTCTGTTGTACTGAAAATGAATGCTGCCATATTAGGCCCGTATTGAGTAGAGCATATTAAGACCAAAACTCATTTACAACAACGTCCTTACTTACAATAAATCAGCGCTAATTAGAGGGTTATTGAGGAAAAACTCACAACTAATGGCTTATTACTTGTAGAATATGGTCATGTAGAATAAGGCATTAATACGTGTTTTTTAATGACTAATAAAGAGCCAATGTACTGCTAATATGCATGTTAATTAACAACTAGTTGATGTTGAATATGTGTACCAGAGAGTAAACTTTGGTGCGACATCATGGAGTGATTGTGCTGCTTTGAGAAGAACCAGATGATCATTACTGATGAGTATTATATATCTGAGAACTGGGAGATGAAAGGATGTTCATTCACGTCTGTTGCTCTCATTCAGCACCGTGGACCGCTGCCCTCAGAGTCTGGAGCTCAGTGTCCGAGGAGCTGATTATGAGTCATTTTGAGCCAGAAATACCTGGACTGTGAACACGTTCAGATTAGAGTCAATACGACACGATAACACTTCAATAGTCAGATCCAGTCTGAAATGCTCCTTGCATCACAGCAGCTCCATGTGTAACTTCAACAGACAAACATCAACACACATGAGAAACAAACAACAAACATGTAACATCACAGCAGCTCCATGTGTAACTTCAACAGACAAACATCAAGACATGGAAAACAATCAACAAACATTTAACGTAACAGCAGGATCAGTGAGAGCTGCTCAAAGAGCCTTCAGCGTGCATCTGATCTGGATTCAGCTCTGTGTTTACGGAGAGGATTGACTGGAGCACAAAGGATGCTTCAGGCTGACTTTATTCAATCTCCATCAGATGGTAGCAGTTCAGATTCTCTGTTCAGAGCATGCTTTGGGTCCCAGAGGATGTTGTTGGACAGCCTCTCTGGTCATTATGGTATAATGAGTCATGAAGTCTCTGACAGGGTGGACCAGCCATCTAGATAACAGGATATACTTATTACCTGTCTGCAGGGTGAGGGACTTGGCTTTGAGATGAATGCTGTAGAGCCACTGTAGCATGCAACTTATCAAAGTTTGTTTTGTGTTGCTTTTGTAAAAACGTAGATTTTTCAGAGGTTTATTGCCAAGTAGGTTCACACAGACAAGGAATGTGCATAATGGTGCCTGTATGGGAGTGGAAGAGCTGTGCAGAGATCTGCGTTGAATGGCTCAATGCAGATTTCATTGTCAGAAAGACTTTGAAATTGCTTTGGTTGATAATGGTGCGTATATCAAACAAAAGTAAGAAGAATTAGGAAGGGGAATTTAGAACAAAAATATTGTAAAAACAATTTCAAACAAGCAATTAAAGGTGGGGTAGGTAAGTTTGAGAAACCGGCTCGAGATACACTTGTTGTTATATTCCATGGAATGCTCTTAACATCCCGATACAAAAAATCCATAAAGAAATCTCATCTGTGGAAGCCGTAGCGCTGTAAAAAGCACGACCAATCATCTGATCATAGCCTACCTGCCTGTCAGCCTTCCATCTGGGCACACACTTATCTCGTGCCCTCATTAGTCATGTGCGCGTTCGTGTGTGTTGGAGGAGGGGCTCTGTAAGGAAGTGGCAGATTTGTTCCGGCTGCGTATTTTCAAATTCTAGCGCACTCTAGCCGGTTTCTCCAAAACGACCTACCCCACCTTTAAGGGGGAATGTTTATACAACATGTTTAATAAGCGTTAGGGTTAGGGTATATGTTCAGTTTAGCAGGATTCAAAGTGGAAGAGCTGTGCACTTTCGAGAGGTAAGCAGACATGTTATGTTTAATAGACACATCTGCATTGAATGGCTCCAAAGCAGCCTTTGTGTTATTGTCAGACAGAGTTTGATGACTTAGCTTTGACTGTACCATATAACGTATGAACGTTAATTTGGTGTCCCTTTTGTATAAACTTAGATTTTTCAACATCAGAATCAGATTTAGTGCCAAATGTAAAGGTGTATTCATACAAGGACATTGCTTTGGTCCATAATGGTGCATTCATAAACAAAGTAAGGAGAATTAAGTTGTACATTTAGAAACATAACAAAGGGAAATGTTTAGAAAAAATCGAAATATATAAAAATACAAATATGACAAATACAATAATAGAGTTAGGGTTTTTCAATATGAAATAATCAGCTAGGGGAAGATTATCACAAAAGGCTTTAAGGGGAGACTTTCACAATAAGAGTCTGAGGTGAGACTTTCACAATAAGAGTCTGAGGTGAGACTTTCACAATAAGAGTCTGAGGGGAGACTTTCTCAATAAGAGTCTTACTATGATCAGTTAGGGGAGACTTTCACAATAAGAGTCTGAGGTGAGACTTTCACAATAAGAGTCTGAGGTGAGACTTTCACCATAAGAGTCTGAGGTGAGACTTTCACAATAAGAGTCTGAGGGGAGACTTTCACCATAAGAGTCTGAGGTGAGACTTTCACCATAAGAGTCTGAGGTGAGACTTTCACAATAAGAGTCTGAGGTGAGACTTTCACAATAAGAGTCTGAGGAGAGACTTTCACCATAAGAGTCTGAGGTGAGACTTTCACCATAAGAGTCTGAGGGTATACTTTCACAATAAGAGTCTGAGGTGAGACTTTCACAATAAGAGGGAGACTTTCACAATAAGAGTCTGAGGTGAGACTTTCACAATAAGAGTCTGAGGTGAGACTTTCACAATAAGAGTCTGAGGTGAGACTTTCACCATAAGAGTCTGAGGTGAGACTTTCACCATAAGAGTCTGAGGTGAGACTTTCACAATAAGAGTCTGAGGTGAGACTTTCACAATAAGAGTCTGAGGTGAGACTTTCACCATAAGAGTCTGAGGTGAGACTTTCACCATAAGAGTCTGAGGTGAGACTTTCACCATAAGAGTCTGAGGGGAGACTTTCACAATAAGAGTCTGAGGTGAGACTTTCACAATAAGAGGGAGACTTTCACAATAAGAGTCTGAGGTGAGACTTTCACAATAAGAGTCTGAGGTGAGACTTTCACCATAAGAGTCTGAGGTGAGACTTTCACCATAAGAGTCTGAGGTGAGACTTTCACCATAAGAGTCTGAGGGGAGACTTTCACAATAAGAGTCTGAGGTGAGACTTTCACCATAAGAGTCTGAGGTGAGACTTTCACCATAAGAGTCTTACTATCATCAGTTAGGGGAGACTTTCACAATAAGAGTCTGAGGTGAGACTTTCACCATAAGAGTCTGAGGTGAGACTTTCACCATAAGAGTCTGAGGTGAGACTTTCACAATAAGAGTCTGAGGTGAGACTTTCACAATAAGAGTCTGAGGTGAGACTTTCACCATAAGAGTCTGAGGGGAGACTTTCTCAATAAGAGTCTTACTATGATCAGTTAGGGGAGACTTTCACAATAAGAATCTTACTATGATCAGTTAGGGGAGACTTTCACAATAAGAATCTTACTATCATCAGTTAGGGGAGACTTTCACAATAAGAGTCTTACTATCATCAGTTAGGGGAGACTTTCACAATAAGAGTCTTACTATGATCAGTTAGGGGAGACTTTCACAATAAGAGTGTTACTATCATCAGTTAGGGGAGACTTTCACAATAAGAGTTTTACTATCATCAGTTAGAGGAGACTTTCACAATAAGAGTCTTACTATGATCAGTTAGGGGAGACTTTCACAATAAGAGTCTTTCTATCATCAGTTAGGGGAGACTTTCACAATAAGAGTGTTACTATGATCAGTTAGGGGAGACTTTCACAATAAGAGTGTTACTATCATCAGTTAGGGGAGACTTTCACAATAAGAGTCTTACTATCATCAGTAGGGGAGACTTTCACAATAAGTGTCTGAGGTGAGACTTTCACAATAAGAGTCTGAGGGGAGACTTTCACCATAAGAGTGTTACTATGATCAGTTAGGGGAGACTTTCACTATAAGAGTGTTACTATGATCAGTTAGGGGAGACTTTCACAATAAGAGTGTTACTATGATCAGTTAGGGGAGACTTTCACTATAAGAGTGTTACTATGATCAGTTAGGGGAGACTTTCACAATAAGAATCTTACTATCATCAGTTAGGGGAGACTTTCACAATAAGAGTCTTACTATGATCAGTTAGGGGAGACTTTCACAATAAGAGTGTTACTATCATCAGTTAGGGGAGACTTTCACAATAAGAGTGTTACTATGATCAGTTAGGGGAGACTTTCACAATAAGAGTGTTACTATCATCAGTTAGGGGAGACTTTCACAATAAGAGTCTTACTATCATCAGTTAGGGGAGACTTTCACAATAAGAGTCTGAGGTGAGACTTTCACAATAAGAGTCTGAGGCGAGACTTTCACCATAAGAGTGTTACTATGATCAGTTAGGGGAGACTTTCACTATAAGAGTGTTACTATCATCAGTTAGGGGAGACTTTCACAATAAGAGTGTTACTATGATCAGTTAGGCGAGACTTTCACAATAAGAGTGTTACTATGATCAGTTAGGGGAGACTTTCAAAATAAGAGTCTTACTATGATCAGTTAGGGGAGACTTTCACAATAAGAGTGTTACTATGATCAGTTAGGGGAGACTTTCACAATAAGAGTGTTACTATGATCAGTTAGGGGAGACTTTCACAATAAGAGTGTTACTATGATCAGTTAGGGGAGACTTTCACAATAAGAGTCTGAGGTGAGACTTTCACAATTAGAGTCTTACTATGATCAGTTACGGCCCGTCCACACTGCAGCGTGCGTCGCTTCAACGGAGACGCTTCCCATTCACTTTGAATCGGGTGACGTCACGCTTTGCCGAACTGCATTGTGGTTCCGTCGCCTCCGTTGCTCGCTTCGAAAGTTGAGAAAAGTTAAACTTTTCAAGCTTCCGTTTTAAGTAAGTGAGTCTGTTTGTTGCTGATGTAGGTAGTAACAGAATAATGTGAAGTAGAAAGTGTGTTAAGTAGTTAGATAGTAAGTTCGTGTGAGGTGTTTGTATAAGTATCAGGATTCAAAGTTGAAGCGCTTTTCACTTTGAAAGGAGATATCATCGTGCAGAAACGTGCAGAATGATTTCATTTTGGATTGAACATCTGCTTAGAAAGGCTCCAGAAACAGCTCCCGTGTTTTTGTCAGACAGAGTTTGGTGTTCACCGCTCTGCTCACAGATGGCTCGTGGTATTGATAGCCACACAACAAATGCTGCATTCCTGACGTGGTGCCACGTCGTTGTTCATGCTGGATCCAACGGGACTTGAAAGCAGCACCATTGTCCATGTGTTGGCTGTGGTCATGCTGATAGTGTACCTGTTGTCACAATGAGCTTGGTGCAGTTGTGGAAATAGATGTTGTTCTCTCATGCATTTCAATGGACATCTGAACGAGGATTTCTCTTCTCAGACGGTGTATTCTACATCCTTGGCTGTTTCATCTGCAAATGATTGAGGTGCTGCGGGCTATTTCAATTCCTAAAGAGCTATTTGATCCAGTCAGAGTTATAATTAGTACAAAACCCAAACTATCACTGAAGCATTGCTCAGACTTTAAGTGTTTTTAGCGCCTAACCCCCGTCACTTCAGGGTTAGGGTTAGGGTCTCCTTTTTGATGAGAATAATCAGAGCTTGCTTCTTTTCTTTTGCGTTAGTGCTTTATGTGTAAATTGCACCTAGCAGGCAATAATGTCAAGAAGCTATGAGTGCTCTCTAAGTCGGATATGCTGGTGCTTGAAGTTAATGTTGTTTTGCTTCCTTTGAGTATAATTGCTAAACCTCCCACAGCGCATAAATCGGCAACATAAACTATCTGAGCAATTTAGTGTGTCTCAGAGCAGGTAGAGCTAATGTTGTATCGAGGGAAGTGTGTGCTTATTTCTGTACTGCCTCTTCATTCAAACAGAACATATGTGATCATTCACACATGGAGAGCACTTAAACGTATGTGTTTCCACAGAGAAAGCCTTCAGGTAGTTACAGTCAAGGACACTCTATGGTAGCACTGTCTTTTTCCCCGAGGTATTTCCAGGTTCAAAGAGCTCTTTTTATATTTATTTTTGATTCCCGTGATTCAGTAAGGGCCCTTCTTTAAGCTTATTTAGATTATTGCCTTTTTTGCATTTAATAGCTACACAAAAATAACTGATTGCAATATTTCCATCTAGTAAAATGCAATGGGGATATGATTCACAGATTTAGAGAGACATAACCCTTTTGCATCATAATTGTCAAATTGTCCAAACAACTATCTATTTAACATAGTATATAAAATAAGTCAAATAAAAAAATGGCGGTTGCTAACAAGTGTCTAAATGAGATGACTAAATGCCATCACGCCCAACATTAGCCACCTTTAACTTAGCGGTGGTGACGTGAAGTCATGTGACCGTGCTGTAGTTCCTTTATAGCCCAACATTAGCCTCCTTTAGCTTAGCGGTGGTGATGTGAAGTCATGTGACCGTGCTGTAGTTCCTTTATAGCCCAACATTAGCCTCCTTTAGCTTAGCGGTGGTGACGTGAAGTCATGTGACCATGCTGTAGTTCCTTTATAGCCCAACATTAGCCTCCTTTAGCTTAGCGGTGGTGACGTGAAGTCATGTGACCGTGCTGTAGTTCCTTTATAGCCCAACATTAGCCACCTTTAGCTTAGCGGTGGTGACGTGAAGTCACCACAGTAGTCCTGTGTCCTGGATCCTCTATCCCGAGTTCTGGATTAAGTCTTGGACTTCGGGTCGTGGCTGAACCTGTCTCTGCGGTCCTGCCTGGGTCTCGTCATGCTGCTTCCCTGATGGCTCCCACATGATTGTAGCTGACATCCTCGTGGATTCATCTTCTTATTACAGACACATGCATTTCCTAACATTCGGTCTATATGCTGTAAAATGTATTATCTCTTCGATTTACACACGGCATCTATTGCACGTCTGTCCGTCCTGGGAGAGGGATCCCTCCTCTGTTGCTCTCCCTGAGGTTTCTCCCATGTTCCCTTTAAACTGTGGGTTTTCTCTGGAAGTTTTTCCTTGTACGATGTGAGGGTCTAAGGACAGAGGGTGTAAGGACAGAGGGTCTAAGGACAGAGGGTCTAAGGACAGAGGGTCTAAGGACAGAGGGTGTCGTTTTTCTCATACTGATATTCTGAACAAACTGTGCTGTTGTATTTGCTGTAAAGTGTCTCTACTGTAGGTTAATTTTATTATATGTACAGCACTTTGGCTCCACCAAAAATCGTTTATAAATGTGCGATATAAATAAAACTTGATTTGATTTGATTTGATGTGACATGGCTGTAGTTCCTTTATAGCCCAACATTAGCCACCTTTAGCTTAGCGGTGGTGACGTGAAGTCATGTGACGGGGCTGTAGTTCCTTTATAGCCCAACATTAGCCGCCTTTAGCTTAGCGGTGGTGACGTGAAGTCATGTGACGGGGCTGTAGTTCCTTTATAGCCCAACATTAGCCTCCTTTAGCTTAGCGGTGGTGACGTGAAGTCATGTGACCATTCTGTAGTTCCTTGATAGCCCAATATTAGCTTTTTACTTGTCCCCCACTCTATATACAGATTTTAAAAAATCACAAGGCATTTTTCATCATGTTGTTTTGTACATGAATCAATAATTGAATTGAAAGTACAGCTCTTTATAGAAAGAAACATAATCAATAATTTGAGGTGATTTGAGTAAATTTTTACAGCTGTAATCTGGGAATTCTCAAAGCTGTAACAGAGTTTAAGAAACAAGCTAGAAAAGAGGCGGTATAAAAAAGTCAGCAAACACTTTTCCACAATAGGGAGGATAATAGAGAAATATAGATAGATCAATGCTTTCTTTGTGGGTTATTCAACACTATTTCAAAAAGGAAAACAGCGTCTGGATTTATGGTGAAGAAGGGAGGAAGAAAGAAAGAGACAAACGAGGGAGGGAAGCAGGGATTATCCAGCTCCATGAAGGAGAGACGATGATGGACGAGAGGAAGAGAGGGATGATGGGAGGAAGGGACTCAGATGAGCGAAATATTACGATGACAAATAGAGGCGTGGAGACAAGTGCAAGGGAAGGAGAAGGATAGAGATAGAGTGTGCGTGGGACGGGGAATAGAAGATCAGATCAGAGGAAAGGGAGATGATTAAAGGGCGAGGTGATGCAACCATTGTACTCGTGTTTCTTCACATTGATAATATGAAGGTGGATTGACAAGCAATGCTATTTTAACAGTCATTCTTACATTTTCTTTAATAAACTGCTGTTAGTTGAGGCTTGCATCCAAATGCTGCTTCCCCTCGGAGCTCAGGTTTAAGGATTTAGAATAAAATAATGGCAGCTTGTTTACATAAAATGTCATCTTGGGTTTAACCTGTGGGTGGAGATGCATTCATAATTTAACCACAGGGATTATTTCATACTAAAATAACTAGCCAGAAGCCCTCACAGCTAATCCTAGAGGAAACGTAATGAAATGCTCCTCCTCCTGTCTTTTCCTAATCTGACAGAAAATAATAAAAGGCTCACAGGTTTTCAAAAACACTTGTTTGTGTCTCAATTCGGAAACGTTCCTTAGTGCAATGTGTTGTTGTACACTGTAAACACTTATTTAGTGTGTGTGTGTGTGTGTGAGTTTGTGAGAGCATTATCACGGTGTAGTGTTGTTTCAAATTGTTTACAGCTGCTTTGGCCTAACCCGGAAGTGACGATCGCCACTGTAAGCTAACTAGCTAGCAACATTGTTGTTTAAGGTGGCTAAACATTAAAGAGTGCTCGATTAACCCAATAAAATAAATGGTGCTGAATGTACTTATAGTACAATAATTACATGTGTATAACTCTCATTTTGTACAGTGCTGTGTTCACCGAAGCAACTTCAGCCGCGACTAGTTACGCAACTTCTGCCAAGATGGCCTACCCAGTCTCATGGTATTTCGTGTTATAGTCACAAAATGAATCTGTTGATTTTTGTTCACCAACACGATTTTTTTTTTGGGTCACACAGAACGATTTTAAAAGCAATGTAAATAATAACAAATTAGAAGGAAAAACAGATTACAAAAATACAGATTTCAGTATTCTGAGGCTCTGAGCCATTTCTTTTCCTCGTGGACGGCAAAAAAAGTCCGACATCATACAATTTAAAATAAAAACAATAATCGTGGCTTGATATTGAGCAAGAAAATGTTTTTATGAACCCCACAGCTTCCGGTCTTCCAAGACCCGACCGGACAAAAAGACGTGTTGCAGGCACGAAACATACTACCAATAGAAATACATTGCTTTTAAAATCGTTCTGTGTGACACAAAAACAATGGTAAAATTGTGTTGGTGAACACGAATCAATAGATTACATTAATTTTGTCACTATTACACAAAATGCCGTGAGACTGGGTTGAGATGAGTCGTTAAGTGTTCAGTCTTTCACACTAAACTTTTTGACCGTTATGAGAGCACTATCCTGCACTCATGGTGTATTTTGCAATACTTCACGTTAGGAAAGAAGTACGCTAGACAAAATAAGACACAACACAAGGCTAGCTGTTTTCCCCTGTGTGCAGTCTTTGAGCTAAGCTAAGCTAACCGTTGGATGACTAGCATATGGAATCAATCATCTCATCTAACCTTGTCTAGCTATTCTTTTATCCCTCAGCACACCTAAACCAAAGATCAACTTCCCTTTCGTATAGTAGAACAATTATTTTTATCCCGTCTTAACCCATAAAACAAATGTTGCCTTTGTGTTGTGACGTAGTTATGTACTCAAAAAAGCAAGAACAGCAGAACGGAAATTGAAACACAGCAATAACTTTTTTCTTTCCTTTCCTGTTGTAAAATAGTCCAATATCGGAGTGTGTGTGTGTGTGTGTGTGTGTGTGTGTGTGTGTGTGTGTGTGTGTGTGTGTGTTGAAAGCATCTGTTCAGTGAGACATAAAAGCGTTCTTGAACTAGTATGGAATGGCACAATATTTATTTGTAAAGTATTGACAGGACAATAACCACCATATATAAGTGTCAAGTTATTTTATAAATCACCAGGTGCAGTGGCCCCAGGCTGAAAACAACTTCCAATCCTCTTTATTTGCTCGATAAATAAGGAAGCAATTCTCTCCTTTATTAAAGACGGTTTACCACAGAGCTCGCCTCAGGGACAATTCAATCTCCACACACACACACACACACACACACACACACACACACACACACACACACACACACACACACACACACACACACACACACACACACACACACACACACACACACACACACACACACACACACACACACACACACACACACACACACACACACACACACACACACACACACACACACACACTAACACTCAGAGGACGGTGTATGAGGGGAACAGTCCGTTAATGGGACGCTAATGGAAATGATCCTTGCCTGGTTCCCACTGGCCACAGCTTAGAGAGGTTTACTACATCACCCACAATCCCTCTGGGGAAACTCTGTATTAGCAGCCAAGGTAACGGCCATCAGCTCTATCCTGCTTCCCTCTCTTTTCATTTGCTCACTTCTAATCTAGTTTGCACTCATTTCCTTCAGACTGCTTCTAATTAATTAAACAATTAAAGTAGCCTTTTATGTCAAACCAACATGTGTTATTCAATTTACCCAACACTTGATCAAATAGACAGTTTTAATCCAATTTACTAACGACTCTAATTTGTTTTTCCTGCTGGGAACAATGGGGGTCTTTTCATCATGTAATCACATCTCAAACTTTGGACAAAGAGCTGTTGAACAATGTCCTTTTATGTGCTGCTTCATCCCTGCTTTTATATTCTTTTGAGAGTAACTTCAATGCATTCAGATTATGGCAACTTTCACTACCATTATTACTTTTGATTCATCGTGATTTAATAATAGGGTGTCCTGAGTGATTGTGCAGCTGCTGACTTCAAACAGACTGAATCATTGTTAGGAAAAGAGATGTTGGTTTGAGCTTCTCAAAGGAGATCAGCTTCTGCGATGTTTTATATCTGACTTCAGATCCAGAGCAGTGCATTGTAGCTTTATTCACATCAAATTCACTTCATTTCAATGACATTCTGCATGGGAAGTTACAGGACTAATTACAACTGCTAAATCAAGATCATTTAATAAGAATGGTTCATGTTGAGGCGAGGCGAGGTGTGGCAAGGCGTGGCAAGGCGAGGCCAAGCGAGACGAGACGAGGCAAGGCGAGGCGTGGCGAGGCAAAGTGAGACGAGACAAGGCGAGGCAAGGCGAGGTGAGGCGTGGTGAGGCGTGGCAAGGCGAGGCAAAGTGAGACGAGGCGAGGCAAGGCAAGGCGTGGCGAGGCAAGGCAAGGCGTGACGTGGCAAGGCAAGACAAAGCAAGACGAGGCAAGGCGTGGCGAGACGAGGCAAGGCGAAGCAAAGTGAGACGAGGCAAGGCGAGGCAAGGCGAGGCAAGACAAGGCGTGACAAGGCAAGGCGTGACAAGGCGTGACAAGGCGAGGCAAGGCGAGACGAGGCGTGGCGAGGCGTGACAAGGCGTGACAAAGCGAGACGAGGCAAGGCGTGGCGAGGCAAGATGTGGCAAGGCGAGGCAAAGTGAGACGAGGCAAGGCGTGGCAAGGCAAGGCGTGGCGAGGCGTGGCGAGACAAGGTGAGACGTGGCTTTGGCGAGGCAAAGTGAGACGAGGCGAGACGAGGCAAGGCGAGGCAAGACGAGGCGTGGCAAGGCGAGGCGTGGCGAGGCGTGGCAAGGCGAGGCAAAGTGAGACGAGGCGAGGCAAGACGAGGCGAGGCAAGACGAGGCGTGGCAAGGCGAGGCAAAGTGAGACGAGGCAAAACGAGACGAGGCAAGACGAGACGAGGCAAGACGAGGCAAGGCGAGGCGAGGCAAGGCGAGGCGAGGCGAGACAAGTGAGACGAGGCAATACGAGGCAATACGAGGCAAGGCGAGGCGTGGCAAGGCGAGGCAAGGCGAGACGTGGCGAGGCGTGACGAGACAAGGCAAGGCAAGGTGAGGCGTGGCAAGGCAAGGCGAGGCGTGGCAAGGCGAGGCAAAGTGAGACAAGGCGAGACAAGGCGAGACGTGACAAGGCGTGGCGAGGCGTGGCGAGGCAAGGCGAGGCAAGACGAGGCAAGACGAGGCAAGGTGAGGCAAGGCGAGGCAAGGTGAGGCGAGGCAAGGTGAGGCGAGACGAGACAAGGCGAGGCAAGACGAGGCAAGACGAGGCAAGGTGAGGCGTGGCAAGGCAAGGCGAGGCGTGGCAAGGCGAGGCAAAGTGAGACAAGGCGAGACAAGGCGAGACGTGACAAGGCGTGGCGAGGCGTGGCGAGGCAAGGCGAGGCAAGACGAGGCAAGACGAGGCAAGGTGAGGCAAGGCGAGGCAAGGTGAGGCGAGGCAAGGTGAGGCGAGACGAGACAAGGCGAGGCGAGGCAAGGCAAGGCAAGGCGTGGCGTGGCAAAGTGAGACGAGGCACGTTTATTGATATAGCACCTTTCAACACAAGGCAATCTGAGGCAACTTTTTTCCAATGTCAATCAATAGGAAACACTTTAGATGTTTAGAAATGTCCTATCAAATATTAAATCAAACGTCCGGTCAGCTTTTAATTCACCAAATATCATGAAGGTGTTTATCTCATCTGTGTTTAAACTAAAAGGATGAGAGACGAGGGGTATAACATATGTTTCTTAACATGTCATGTTCTCTGGGCCAAGCGACATCCTTTCATCAAGTTTCTTTAAAATCAGGTTTCAACATATTTTCGAAATCCTACTGATAAACAGAGCTGGAAACATAACGTCCTCCAAGGCCATACCCTTTGTTAGAATGTTCACAAAAGGGGAAATAAGTTGTGTATCTGCTCCAAAATGTCATTTCTTCATCCTTGGCCCATGCTTCACATTTCCACCAACTTCCATGAGAATTGGGCGAGTGGCGTCTCTGTATACTTGTAGACAAAGAAACAAACTGAACCAAAGGAATAAGCTCCTCGCTGGCTGTAATCATAGTGATGCTTCTCAGTGAATTTATTTTTAAAAATTGAATTATTTTCCTCTCCAATTCACCTTCAAGTTCACAACAAGAAGAACATGTATTTTGGAACAAGAAAATATTCCCATTGTTCCATCTTTTTTCCATCTTGTCTTTTTGCCGTTGTCATTTATTAAATCAAAAAACGAATTATAACATATATTGAACTGTAACTTTTATAAGCTTGTTTTAGTTTGTATTCTCCTGGCTTTTTAATGACTGTTACATTTATTTAAATTAATGTTTAATGCGCTTATTTTGCACTATATATTCTCATGCTTTGAATGTCTTTTAAAATTGCCTCATTGAAATCTGATATATGTATAAACGTCACTTTAGTTAATGGTTGTACACAAATACACATAAATAAGCATCTGTACAAAATATGCACTCATGCAAATAGACAATAATGTCTCATCTTAACACTTAATTTCCTCCTTTACACAAACTCTCTCGTCCTCCCACTCCCTGCAGAGATGTACCACCACGCATTTCCATATAAGCCGCTGTATTATCATAATTAGCTAATCAATCTCTAATCTCCATGCTAATTGTGATCCCATGGGCCATTACTCTGGCTCTGATCTGTGTGAGGAAACCAAAGCAGGGGTTAAACTCCATCAGAGGAAGAGATGGAGGACTGATGCAGCGTTTAGCTGAGTAATCAGGGATAAGTGGGCAGGCGGTCCTCAGTCCTCACAGTAATGCCAAATGTCCTAATGATTTCAAATATTGTTTTCTGAAGAAAAACAAGCAAAGGAAAAGCTTTTGAGAAGAATAAACTGATTAATTAACAGCATTCCCTCTCGCCTTCTCAGAGATGTTTTCGAATCAGTTGGAGCAAGTGTTGTATTGCTTGTAAACACCTCTCTTAGCTCAGGATGTGTCCCAGCTGCCTTCAAACATGCCACTACTTAAAAAGAAAAATCTCGACCCTTCCATTCTCGCAAATTTTAGGCTCATCTCCCAGCTACCCTTTTTATCTAAAGCCCTGGAGCGAGTAGTCTACGCACAGCTGCAGTCTTTTTTAACCAATGGCATCCATGAAAAGTTTCAGTCTGGCTTAAAACCCATGCAATGTACTGAAACAGCCCTTTTAAGAGTTTTTAATGATCTGCTCCTAGCCGCCGACTCAGGCAGCCCAGCTGTCCTGCTGCTGTTAGACCTGACTGCTGCCTTTGACACTGTGGACCATAGCATCTAATCCTGTTGTCACGGCTTGAACAGTCCGCAGGCATCACAGGCTCTGCCCTTGCATGGCCAGGTCCTACCTGGCAGACCGTAGCTTCTCAGTGCAGTTGGGTGCCTTCTCCTCTGCCAAAGCCCCTCTTACCTGTGGGGTTCCCCAAGGCTCGATTCTGGGCCCCATCCTTTTTCTACTGTACATACTGCCCCTAGGTTCAATTCTGACAAAACATAATATCCCCTTCCATTGTTACGCTGATGATGTACAGATCTATCTGCCACTCAATCAAAATGCCAACTCACTACAGCAGTTGAAGGACTGCTTAACAGAGATTAAATCCTGGCTGAGCCAAAACTTCCTCACCCTCAACGAGAGCAAGACCGAGGTCATATATTTTGGACCCCGACCTCCAGCATCTCCGGTTGAAATTCTAGGCTCCCTCAATAAAAACATCCTCCCCTCTGTCATGAACCTTGGAGTGACCTTCAATAGCGCTTTTAAAGGTGATAAGCAGGTTAGCACCGTAGTCAAGACCTGCTTTTTTAAAATACGACTATTGGCTAAGACCAAGTCGTTTTTAACTTTTAAAGACCTGGAAAGGGTTATTAACGCCTTTGTTACCTCGAGACTGGATTACTGCAACGCTATGTATGTGGGTATGGATCAGGCCTCAATTAGACGCCTCCAGCTAGTTCAGAACGCAGCTGCACGTCTTCTGACTGGCCACAAAAAGCGCGACCATATCACCCCAATTCTGGCCTCACTGCACTGGCTTCCAGTTCGGTTCAGAATAGATTTTAAACTCCTTTTATTTGTTTTCAAAGCCCTAAATGGGCTGGCTCCGGCCTATGTAGCCGAACTCCTGCATCGCTACACCCCAGGCAGAGCCTTAAGGTCGGCTGATCAGCTGCTGCTGGTAGTGCCCAAGACCAGGCTCAAAACCCGAGGGCACCGAGCCTTCGCAGCAGCTGGCCCCAGGCTCTGGAACACTCTGCCCCTCCACGTGAGGTCGGCCCAGACCCTAGGGGTTTTTAAATCCTCACTTAAAACTCACTTTTTCTCCCTGGCCTTCTAGTCTGAGCGGAGCACGACTCCTGACATTTCCCTGTGTGTGATTTTTTTATTTGTGCTGTTGTATTTGTTGTAAAGTGTTTTTATTGTATGTACAGCACTTTGGCTCGACCAAAAATCGTTTTAAAAGTGTGCTATATAAATAAAACTTGATTTGATTTGATTTGAATGCTCATCTATTATTCAATCTATGATAACATCCATATGCAAATTCTGAGTATATTTATGTTTTCTTTATGTATCTTTAAAAAGAGCTTAAAGCAGAAGCTGGTATGGCCCTATACTGCTCATTTCAGGTGTATATCAGTATGTAGTGTCTCTACTTTAAAGAGTCCTCTCCTGCTGATGTTCAGGTGTATATCAGTATGTAGTGTCTCTACTTTAAAGAGTCCTCTCCTGCTGATGTTCAGGTGTATATCAGTATGTAGTGTCTCTACTTTAAAGAGTCCTCTCCTGCTGATGTTCAGGTGTATATCAGTATGTAGTGTCTCTACTTTAAAGAGTCCTCTCCTGCTGATGTTCAGGTGTATATCAGTATGTAGTTTCTCTACTTTAAAGAGTCCTCTCCTGCTGATGTTCAGGTGTATATCAGTATGTAGTGTCTCTACTTTAAAGAGTCCTCTCCTACTGATGTTCAGGTGTATATCAGTATGTAGTGTCTCTACTTTAAAGAGTCCTCTCCTGCTGATGTTCAGGTGTATATCAGTATGTAGTGTCTCTACTTTAAAGAGTCGTCTCCTGCTCATGTTCAGGTGTATATCAGTATGTAGTGTCTCTACTTTAAAGAGTCCTCTCCAGCTGATGTTCAGGTGTATATCAGTATGTAGTGTCTCTACTTTAAAGAGTCCTCTCCAGCTGATGTTCAGGTGTATATCAGTATGTAGTGTCTCTACTTTAAAGAGTCCTCTCCTGCTGATGTTCAGGTGTATATCAGTATGTAGTGTCTACTTTAAAGAGTCCTCTCCTGCTGATGTTCAGGTGTATATCAGTATGTAGTGTCTCTACTTTAAAGAGTCCTCTCCTGCTGATGTTCAGGTGTATATCAGTATGTAGCATCTCTACTTTAAAGAGTCCTCTCCTGCTGATGTTCAGGTGTATATCAGTCTGTAGCGTCTCTACTCTAAAGCGTCCTCTCCTGCTGTTGTTCAGGTGTATATCAGTATGTAGTGTCTCTACTTTAAAGAGTCCTCTCCTGCTGATGTTCAGTAAGTGTTTTCCTGTGTGTGTCCTCAGGTATGCGCATCCTGGTGAACCTGCTGCTGGACACGCTGCCCATGCTGGGGAACGTCCTCCTCCTCTGCTTCTTCGTCTTCTTCATCTTCGGCATCATCGGCGTGCAGCTGTGGGCAGGGCTTCTGAGGAACCGCTGCTACCCCGCGGAGAACTTCACTCTGTGAGTCCATCCGTATATCAGTGTGTGGAAAATGTCATGGTGTGAGTCCTGTCTGCATTGTGTCTCTCTGTGTTTCAATCTTATTCTGTCCCTGTGTAACGGTGTAAATCTCTGAGAACCACACCTGCATACACTAGTCTGTGTTGGATATGGCGTGTGTGTTAGATGTTGTGATCATGGATGTTGCCCCTCGTTTCTGTTATGTGATTGTGATGTGCTATATGTATGTAGTAACGTGTGTTGTTTGCATGTTATTGTTCACTTTTATCCTTTCGCCTGTATCTACTTGTCTTTCATCCTTTCTTTATAACTAATGTTGTTAATTTATGGTGATTTTAAGGGTCTCTATTATCAGCTGGAAATTAGCAATGTTGGCTAAAGCTTCCCCATGTCCTGTTTCTTGTGACAGTTGATTAATGGGGACAGTCCACGACACTATAAACAAATAAACATTACTAAATTAGTGATGTGGCGCCAGAGACACACACTCTGTATGTTTGGTTTGATCGGGACTTGAACCGTTGACCCTTCAGTTCCCAAGCCATGTCCCTACATACTGAGCTACTGCCGACCCTGATATAACATTATAACGTATACATGCATTAACATACACATGATTTGATGTGTGTGTGTGTGTGTATGTGTGTGTGTGTGTGTGTGTGTGTGTATGTGTGTGTGTGTGTGTGTGTGTGTGTGTGTGTGTGTGTGTGTGTGTGTGTGTGTGTGTGTGTGTGTCTGTGTGTGTGTGTGTGTGTGTGTGTGTGTGTGTGTGTGTGTGTGTGTGTGTGTGTGTGTGTGTGTGTGTGTGTGTGTGTGTGTGTGTCCCCAATAGAGTGGTGAAGCTTCAGATTGCAGTTGGGGTTTAAAATAATGATTTGTAAAGGTTAAGAAATGCTTGTGGTTAGGGTTCAAAAGAGACAACGCTTAGATTGGAAACAGGATGTAAACAGAAGCCCAATGTCCAAGTCACTAAGTTCACATGTTCACTTTTTGTTTGTATAACAGTTGCTTTTTGTAAACCAAAGGACTCCCCCTGGAATAAGGGACTTTTTAAAATGTCCTACGTCAAAGCCCACACCCCAAATTGTGCTATGGGAACAAAACATTTATGACTATATTAAACCTAATCCGCCCCCTGTTGTCTCATCAGAGAGTAGGTGCTTTTTGGGTGCTATTCATGATCGTCTTAACTCTTCCTTCGTATCATGTTCTCATCATCGTTCATATTAGTAACGTCAGTGTGTATTTAGTGAATCACCCCCGCTGACACACCGTCACATCTCATCCTCTTTTTCACCCAATTCCCTAAAACACACACTTACAGGGAGGATGCACATGTTTGAGTCACACACTCTTAAAACCCTTGCTGGGGTTTGAAGGTGTACGCTTTACGATGCTAATACACTGAACAAAAATATAAACGCAACACTTTTGTTTTTGCTCCCATTTTTCATGAGATGAACTCAAAGATCTAAAACATTTTCTATATACACAAAATAACCATTTCTCTCAAATATTGTTCACAAATCTGAAAAAATCTGTGATAGTGAGCACTTCTCCTTTGCCGAGATAATCCATCCCACCTCACAGGTGTGCCTTAGGCTGGCCACAATAAAAGGCCACTCTGAAACGTGCAATTTTGCTTTATTGGGGGGGTCTGGGGGGGTCCGAAAACCAGGCAGTATCTGGTGTGAGGGGTAGGATTAGGGGTAGGGGTAGGGTTAGGGTAATGTTGTGAATCGAGTGGCCCATGGTGGTGGTGGGGTTATGGTATGGGCAGGCGTATTTAATGGACGACGAACACAGGCCACTCGATTCACAACATTACCCTAACCCTACCCCTACCCCTAACCCTACCCCTAACCCTAACCCTACCCCTCACACCAGATACTGACTGGTTTTCGGACCCCCCCAGACCCCCCCAATAAAGCAAAACTGCACGTTTCAGAGTGGCCTTTTATTGTGGCCAGCCTAAGGCACACCTGTTCAATAATCATGCTGTCTAATCAGCATCTTGATATGCCACACCTGTGAGGTGGGATGGATTATCTCGGCAAAGGAGAAGTGCTCACTATCACAGATTCTTTCAGATTTGTGAACAATATTTGAGAGAAATGGTTATTTTGTGTACATAGAAAATGTTTTAGATCTTTGAGTTCATCTCATGAAAAATGGGAGCAAAAACAAAAGTGTTGCATTTATATTTTTGTTCAGTGTAATAAAAAAGTGGGTGTATTGTATTCAGGTGTATATCAGTATGTAGTGTCTCTACTTTAAAGAGTCCTCTCCTGCTGATGTTCAGGTGTATATCAGTATGTAGTGTCTCTACTTTAAAGAGTCCTCTCCTGCTGATGTTCAGGTGTATATCAGTATGTAGTGTCTCTACTTTAAAGAGTCCTCTCCTGCTGATGTTCAGGTGTATATCAGTATCTAGTGTCTCTACTTTAAAGAGTCCCCTCCTGCTGATGTTCAGGTGTATATCAGTATGTAGTGTCTCTACTTTAAAGAGTCCTCTCCTGCTGATGTTCAGGTGTATATCAGTATGTAGTGTCTCTACTTTAAAGAGTCCTCTCCTGCTGATGTTCAGGTGTATATCAGTATGTAGTGTCTCTACTTTAAAGAGTCCTCTCCTGCTGATGTTCAGGTGTATATCAGTATGTAGTGTCTCTACTTTAAAGAGTCCTCTCCTGCTGATGTTCAGGTGTATATCAGTATGTAGTGTCTCTACTTTAAAGAGTCCTCTCCTGCTGATGTTCAGGTGTATATCAGTATGTAGTGTCTCTACTTTAAAGAGTCCTCTCCTGCTGATGTTCAGGTGTATATCAGTTTAACAGGAGGCACTTTTGTTGTGTGTTCACCCTTTTGCTTGTCCTCTCTCCCTTTCTTTGGGGTGAAATCTTGTTTTTCTGCATGTGGGGGGGCGTTATTGTTGCCGTAGTAATGCGTGGCCTTTTCATGGAATAATGTTGTGTATCTCTGTGGGCTGTTTATTTTTGGTGGAAGTGTCAGAAATTCAATTACTCTTCTGTCATGTCGCTTCAGAATCAAAAGACTGCATACACTCTCTGTTTGTGCCGCTCAGTTGTTTTTGTGTTTGTGCACAGCAGCAGAAGCAACATCTGTCTATCAGACGTCAATATCCTTCAACTTCTATCCGTTAAATTGTGCATCTTTTGGAGATTTCACACAGCTGGTTTGGATTATATTCTCACACTCCACAAAGCGCACAGTTCCTTTTCAAGACTACTTCATAAATATAATGTGATGTTCAGTAAGGCTTATTCCTTTTTACACCAAAACTGCAGTTCAAGAACTTTTTTTCAAATCTCAAGAACATTTAAATTGACTAAGTCAGGTTTTGAAATAGTTTTACAAACTACAACATTACAATTCTCTATAGAAGAAGAAGAAGAAGAAGAAGATGATTCAACTTATTGTCATTACACAGTACAGGTACTATGTAACAAAACGGTTTCTCTGCATTTGACCCATCCTAGTGTTAGGAGCAGTGTGCTGCCATTATGTACGCAGCCCGGGGAGCCGTGTAGGGAACGGTGCCTTGCTCAGGGACACCTCGGTAGCACTTGGTCTTTCCGGGACTTGAACTGGTGACCTTCCAGTTGCCAAGCCAAGTCCCTATGGACTTAGCCACCACCGCCCTATAGATAACACCGTACCAGATTAAACTCTAAAATAAACCGATGAAATGTCTCTTGTCTACACCATGGAGTCTAAGCCTTCTTTATAAAGTCCTCTCTGCTTTAAGGCCCTGACACACCAGTCCAAAATCGTCCGTTTTCGTTAGTCGGACGACGAAGCGTGCCCTGTCGCCCAAACTCAATTTGGTGTGTCCTGCACCGTCGGCCGTGACACGCCTTATTTGGCCTTTCATGGCCGACGCACGGCCGATTGAACATGTTGAATTGGCCGTGCGTCGGCCACAGGCAGTCGGACAAAGACATCACTCTGATTGGCTGTTCAGCTAGCAAATCAGTGCATGAGAAGCTAAACGGTTGCTTGAGATTGTCTTCCACAAGCAACACTCCAATGGCTGATAGCTCCAGTACCGCACGAAACATGTTTTCGATGGACGGGAGTGAAAATGGAACGCACACGCTATTTGTTGTCTGTTTATATCACGCAGTCTGTTCTTCTTCTCTGTCTTCCGGTTGTTGCCTCTTTTGAATGACGAATACACACTACCGCCGCCTGCTGGTAAGGAGAGTTATTGCCACTCACGCATGCGCAGTTCGTACGTGCTCGGCTGAAGTCTTTGCGGTGTGTTCCAGTGCGACACATGGCCAAGACGCAGGAGAACACCCCGACGCAACAGTTGACGTCTGCGAGTTCTCTGGTGACTGCTTGGTGTGTCAGGGCCTTTAGGCTGGAGAACAAAGACTTGCCAAATTAGCTCAGAAGAAGGAGAGTTCTCGATGTGCACACTAAGGTATTTATAAGAACAGACCTTAATAATGGAAGTGTTATAAATGAATACTGGACTGCTGCCACCCATTGATCCAATACAGTCTTGCCTGCATTTAATACATTTTCAATGGCTAGTGTAGATGGCATGCTCGTTCCAGACCAAGCTGTTCGAGAAATCCTCATCTGATCACCTCCTTACTTTATTGAGTCCTCTGCAAAACCCCTACCAAGCATAACAGGAAGTCAATTACATGAAGCGATCTTTGGATAAGCAAGGGACAGTTAAATATTATCATAGGGGACTTAACTAGCAGCCTGCAACTTCCTTATCCTCAATGTAATTTGTTACGAACAATACAGAAGATCAAGACAATCATTTAAGGCGAGACACGGCAGGCAAAAACATCGTTTTTCAAGTACTGGTCAATTTTGAGATGTTGTGCTATTTTGATTCTATAACATGTTTTCTTTCAGGCTTTTGGAAGGAAAACGTACAAAATACACATTTAAGTGTTTATTTTACTATAGTTTGTCTATTTGCGTCTGTAGATTTCTCCTAAATTCACCAAAAGTTAGCATTCTAACGTAACATAAAGTACCGCGACCGCTGTGTGCACCATGTCATCAGAGATATCGCTGGAAAGCTCCGTCTCTCCTGCACAATCTCATCGGATCCAAATATGGTCATTTCCTTTGTATCAGCAACCAATCGTGAAAGCACAAAGGGGTCTTAAACCAAGAAACGAAATCTCATTGGCTGGTGTCAATTTCTGACAACGTGATTCGTTCAGATGCGTCACGTGGTGTGCTAAAACACTTCCTGGTTAGCTTTCCACTAGAAATTGAAATCTCAAAATGGCAAAAGAACGGCGAAAAAAACGTTCACAGAGAAGACGACAACAATTGTCACTTGCACGAAGCAAGGTTATACAAAAAACAAATGACCCCGAACATGAAATACCTTCACGGAGTGCGTCGATGCGCAAGCTGTCATCCAAAGAACAGGAGGGTTTAGCTAGCGCCTCACTGCAATCTTTAAAGGTCGTTTTCTCAAAATGAGTTTTTTCTCCTACTCTGAGTTCGACATTTCAACTTCAGTAGCACGTAGATACACCAAACCTTCCAGTTATATTCCTATCAATATTATGAAGGCTTTTACAGAAGGGTTTGTTCATATATCATTCATAGCCTGAATTATACAACATTGTATACCTAAAAACATGGCGAAAATTGATATTTTAGGGCTGTTGACAGTATTTTCTGATTTATGGAGTGATAAAGAGAGATATCCAATATCCCTTCTGTAAAAGCCTTAGATACTAATATGACTACAAAATGAAACAAGAATTTTGAACTTGGCTTTTTCCAAAGTTCAGATTTCGATTCCTGAAATGTGTTAAAATATGTGCATATTTAATGAGATAATGGGTAATTTGCATATTTAAACATGCTATTTCAGAAAACTTGTAATACAAAAAACAATTGCCTTATTGTAAGTAATTAACTGGAGAAATTTCTAGCTGATACCTTTAAGTTAAAAAAATTACCCTATTCGCCTTAAGTGTTAGCAAGTTGTGTTGAAGCACTTGTTGGAACTTCCTTGAAGAAACTGCTCCATGTGGAAATACTGTACATCCCACATACAGCAAATGATGAATTGCGTATTTGCTTAAAGATTAATTGAGTACGTTGCACACCATGCTGTGCAGTCAATAGACGATTCTAGGTCATAATACTGTACGCTATCTTAGCAATTAACTTGAATCAATTACTTGGAAGTGCACTAATCAAACACGGTTCCCACTTCCCCATAATATCTGCTTTCTAGTTATATTCCTCTGAATTCACACTCACATATTTCCAGGAAACCAGTGTTGCTACACCTTCACACCTCAGATAACTGATGAGATGAGACAGGAAGAGATGAGTAAGAATAACAAGGATTTCCTATTGATGTTGTTGTTTTGATCGCATCTCAGTTTGATTGTTATCGTCTCACCTGAGCATCCCAGATAGTTTTTTATTGTGCAGGGCATTTGTTCAGTTGTATGTAGAAACAAAAACAAAAGTGATTTCTGATCTTGAACATCAGTATATTGAATAATGACGACTCTATCCATGAACTCAGGATCAGGAGCTGGATCAGTTCTTGTTTGTTTCCAAATATCTCTATAATTAAGAGTACAGCTAATAGTGAAAACACAGAGCTCAGACAATAACTAGGATTGGGTCGATTGGAGAGCGGCCAAGCGTTTGATTAGTCCAGTCCACACGGCTGAGCCCAGAGAGAAAATAATGATCTGATGAGAGGCTTTTCCATGGCAACCAATTCAGAGATGAGAGGGATGTAATCACGGGATGCCCTGACCCACCTGACATAATTAATTCCTGTCGTCCAATGTTGTAAAAACATGCACATAAGCTTGTTTTTTTACCACAAAGCTGATGTGTGACGCTTGTAAATCTGACCCCAGAGACTCTCCAGGAACAAAAAGCTGGAGTTAAACATCCCAAACCTGTAGTGCTGTCAGGAGTCCAACGTCTGCTCAGGTGTGAAATGACTGCTTTCTGTCTGACTCTCTGCTGGGGAGCGTAATCACCTCGTTTTACAGGAAACACACAGCCCATCTGATAATGAGCTGAGCTGTGAAATCTGCTGCTGCTCGTTCGGGCTCGGGCGGGTGCAGAGGGGGGGTTAGTGGATGGGTTTTGGGAGGCAAAAAGAGTCGAATAAGTGGGTGGACACTCATGAGACAATGGCAGAAGTCACATGGGTTACATAGCCCCATTATAGTTTGCAAAAGATGGTAGGACTCTGATTTCAGTAACTTGTCCTCTTATTCTCTATTGAAAACTGATCGCTGTATTCTTCAGTTTAAATTTTAACATTATCATATCTTATTACACAGCTTGGTTGAATACTCTATTCAGATTTTTGACATTTCAGAGGTTGTTAATTTTTGTTAACAGACCGTTGGAAAGAAGAACAGACGCTGTCTTTTAATATATGTTCTTCCCTTGTTCTTCTTGTCTTTACTGGGGACAGTTAGAAAACTACAGTTTGTTTCTGCGGATTGATATGAATGCACATACTGTAGTTCTTCGATCCTCCTTAGCAACGGTCTGTTCTCCTTAGCAACGGTCTGTTAGCGAAAATGAACAACCTCTGGAATGATCCAAACCAATCAGCATTGAGTTTTCAGCTGGAAAAAAAATGCTTTATTCATACTTTTCTTGTTACGACTTAATATTTGTTGTTATTGTGGTTATTTAATAGCATTTAAAGTGCTGTTATATTGCTGTTTGAAGACATCTCTAACTTTGTTGTAATTAAATTCAAATCAAAATGCTTTTCTTTGACATTTGGGTTCATAAGGTGATCACACATTTGAGTTCATAAGGTGATCACACGGGTAAAAGATGAGAAAATAGAGACCTGGCCAGAATTATCCAGAGCAAAAAAAGTTGTCTCTCCTCATGTCAGAAGGCTTCATAATAGCTTTTATTCAGAAGAGCACAGTGCAGAGAAACTGAGCCGTAGACGCAGTGAGAGACAGGGAAGTACTCACAGTTTCTCTCAAATACCAGGTCAGGTGTAATTGCTAGCTAATGTCTGCGATCATCTGGATCCTTTTCTCCGCTCTGCCCTTTAAATAGCAGCCTCTCGGATCAGAGAGCGATCACACAGCTCTTCTCCGTCTTCAGAGCCTGCCTTGCTCTTTTTGTAAAGGCAAGGACAACAAGTCCTCCTGCTCAGACTCACATATTACTCTTGTTTGTATTCATGCCTTCTGCCTGCCTTCTCTTTAGCCATTAGTGATTTAGTTTTCATTGTTGTGCTTCCTTTTATTTGTCTTGTCTGATGTGTTTTTCCTACCCTTACCATTTCTAAATTTGGCATTTCACATCAATCCCCCCTTTAGACCGTATATTTATTTATTTCCATCATGTCGTTTTTTTCTTTAGTCCTGACTTTTAAAGAGTCCTCTCCTGCTGATGTTCAGGTGTATATCAGTAGGAAGTGTCTCTACTTTAAAGAGTCCTCTCCTGCTGATGTTCAGGTGTATATCAGTATGTAGTGTCTCTACTTTAAAGAGTCCTCTCCTGCTGATGTTCAGGTGTATATCAGTATGTAGTGTCTCTACTTTAAAGAGTCCTCTCCTGCTGATGTTCAGGTGTATATCAGTATGTAGTGTCTCTACTTTAAAGAGTCCTCTCCTGCTGATGTTCAGGTGTATATCAGTATGTAGTGTCTCTACTTTAAAGAGTGCTCTCCTGCTGATGTTCAGGTGTATATCAGTATGTAGTGTCTCTACTTTAAAGAGTCCTCTCCTGCTGATGTTCAGGTGTATATCAGTATGTAGTGTCTCTACTTTAAAGAGTCCTCTCCTGCTGATGTTCAGGTGTATATCAGTATGTAGTGTCTCTACTTTAAAGAGTCCTCTCCTGCTGATGTTCAGGTGTATATCAGTATGTAGTGTCTCTACTTTAAAGTGTCCTCTCCTGCTGATGTTCAGGTGTATATCAGTATGTAGTGTCTCTACTTTAAAGAGTGCTCTCCTGCTGATGTTCAGGTGTATATCAGTATGTAGTGTCTCTACTTTAAAGAGTCCTCTCCTGCTGATGTTCAGGTGTATATCAGTATGTAGTGTCTCTACTTTAAAGAGTCCTCTCCTGCTGATGTTCAGGTGTATATCAGTATGTAGTGTCTCTACTTTAAAGAGTCCTCTCCTGCTGATGTTCAGGTGTATATCAGTATGTAGTGTCTCTACTTTAAAGAGTCCTCTCCTGCTGATGTTCAGGTGTATATCAGTATGTAGTGTCTCTACTTTAAAGAGTCCTCTCCTGCTGATGTTCAGGTGTATATCAGTTTGTAGAGTCTCTACTTTAAAGAGTCCTCTCTTGCTGATGTTCAGGTGTATATCAGTATGTAGTGTCTCTACTTTAAAGAGTCCTCTCCTGCTGATGTTGAGGTGTATATCAGTATGTAGTGTCTCTACTTTAAAGAGTCCTCTCCTGCTGATGTTCAGGTGTATATCAGTATGTAGTGCCTCTACTTTAAAGAGTCCTCTCCTGCTGATGTTCAGGTGTATATCAGTATGCAGTTTCTCTACTTTAAAGAGTCCTCTCCTACTGATGTTCAGGTGTATATCAGTATGCAGTGTCTCTACTTTAAAGAGTCCTCTCCTGCTGATGTTCAGGTGTATATCAGTATGTAGTGTCTCTACTTTAAAGAGTCCTCTCCTGCTGATGTTCAGGGGTATATCAGTATGTAGTGTCTCTACTTTAAAGAGTCCTCTCCTGCTGATGTTCAGGTGTATATCAGTATGTAGTGTCTCTACTTTAAAGAGTCCTCTCCTGCTGATGTTCAGGTGTATATCAGTTTGTAGAGTCTCTCCTTTAAAGAGTCCTCTCTTGCTGATGTTCAGGTGTATATCAGTATGTAGTGTCTCTACTTTAAAGAGTCCTCTCCTGCTGATGTTGAGGTGTATATCAGTATGTAGTGTCTCTACTTTAAAGAGTCCTCTCCTGCTGATGTTCAGGTGTATATCAGTATGTAGTGCCTCTACTTTAAAGAGTCCTCTCCTGCTGATGTTCAGGTGTATATCAGTATGCAGTTTCTCTACTTTAAAGAGTCCTCTCCTGCTGATGTTCAGGTGTATATCAGTATGCAGTTTCTCTACTTTAAAGAGTCCTCTCCTGCTGATGTTCAGGGGTATATCAGTATGTAGTGTCTCTACTTTAAAGAGTCCTCTCCTGCTGATGTTCAGGTGTATATCAGTATTTATAAAACGGACAAGTCAAATCAAGCAATCTGATTGGTTCTTAGCCGTGATATACTGAGCGTATACCACAGGTAGAATTGTAAGTTACTTTTCACAACAAGTCAGTATCCCTCTGCGCCTGAGAAAAACAGTATACCGTTGGGCTGAAAAGTAAACTGCAAACTGGAACAAGAAAGCAGCGGAGAAGTAACGGGGCAGAAACCCTCCTTTTTACGCAGCGGTCCAGACATAGCCATCAAACGGTAAAACATATTCAGTGTGCAGTTCCTTTGGCATTAGGGCAGGGGTATCTAGATACTTTCCAAGGTTTGACATCATGAATTGTGCTACTTTTAAAGCAAGCAACGAAGTTTTCAAATCTGTAATCCAAGAGGGCCGCAAAAACGCTATCGACCAATCAGAGTGCTTGATTTGACTTGTCAGTTTTATAAATATATTTACATTTCTTCCGTTACGAAACAAACTTACAAAGCATAAGATGGAAACATTTAAGATTAACTTCGACCTCCGGGGGGGTCTTACTATGGAGGAGTGGATTGAGCAGTGCCTATCTCCCGAAAAAAAAGCACCTAAACGACGACATGCAGAGCTACGTGAAGAGCAGGTAGACCAACTGGAAAATTAACACCATTCAAAAGCTTTCTGATGCGGGTCTTGAAACAAAGCAGATAAATGATGACCGTTAGTGGCCACAGGTGCGAAAGCTCTCTCCAGAGCTACTGGAAGCCCAATCTCAGGGACCGGAGAAAGTGGAGCAATATTCTCGCCACGCCGAGCAACAGCCTAGAACAACCTCAACCTATACAAGTAACCTCGTAAGCCATGCTATGGATGCTGGACAGTTTTTCAGTGGCTGCACAATAAACGGCAAGATACAAATGAATGTAAATAAACAGCCAAATAATGGATCAACGCTCTCTGTCTAATATGTTCGCTAGCTGTTAGTGTTGTTGCATAGCAACCACCTCGTACTATGTTTCGTGCAGAAGGCAACGGAGGGACTATTTTATTTTGAACATCATTATTTACTAATAAAAACTATTTAAATTAGAGTGTGTATTTTTCTTTCATATTGCCACACTTGGTAACCGTTTTATAAAAGCAATAGCTCACTTCAGGCCGTGATATATGCTCATTATATCACAGCTAAGGGGCGTGGTTCGGCCCGACGCGAAGCATATACCACGGCCTGTCGTGAGCTATTGCTTAAGTAGTCCAGTCTGCTCTGATTGGTCAACCTCTTAGAGATCTCCCCCCCCCCTTTAACCACGTGTTGGAGCGTTAGCCAATAGAAGCTTGAGTTTTACATGGTGATTTCACTAAAATACAGAAGTAAACAAAGGAGTCCAGTGGAGGCGTTTCAGGCAGGGAGAGAAACTCCCTCTGGAAGGAACTCAGGGATTTTAGCCTCTGAGACCATTTAAATGCACTAAAAACACAAAAAGCATAAGAGGGCACCTTTAACATCTTTGAGCGCATACAGCTCTCACTGGAACTCATTGAGCAAAGTGTTCATACGCTGCTTTTGTCCTACTTCTCTGTCCGCCTCTATTAAAGCTTGTCAACTGCAAAGATATAACGTTGGCAGGACCGGCTGATCCAGCTTCCTCTCCTCTGTTGCAGGCTGCACTTCACCTTCGAGAAATACCACTGGTCTACATGTCTGTTATTAGCCGCTGAGAGAGCTGATAAACAAATGTCAGTAGTCTGAAGAAGTAATGCAAGCCCAACACACTGAACACCTAGTTGGTTTTATTATAACTGTAGAGTGTTCAAACCTTTAATTTGATCGACAGTTTGCTTTACTAAGGCTGTTTGTCGAAGAAGAAAAAGGGGTAGAAAATAAGTAGATGCCACATTACATTTGCTTCACTGAGCATCCAACAAGACAGCTGTCTCTGAGTGACGGTGACATGCAGTATATGTGTAATAAAGCTAACAACGGCAGAGACAGCACCAAAGACACAGGCAATGGTTTCTGTGGAAAACGCCATCAGACATGTGTCATGGTATTTAAATAAAGCTTTATTATTATCATCATGGTTAACACGTCACATCACCACCTGTCTGCCTCTCTGTGTCCCTGCTGTCAATGTCTTCCAATTCTACCATTACAAGCATAATCATCCCTCTCAGTCCTCTCATCCACTCATGTCTCTGACTGCATCATTATATTTTCTGCTTTCAGTTTTGATCTCACGCCACACGAATGTTCAGCCATGAAGGACAAGTGGCTTTATTCTGCATGGAATAGAGAGAAATAGCATTAATGCCCACACACATTGCATAACTCTATTTATGGCCTCTCTGCAGTAGCCAGGCTTAAAATGTGATGTCAGTATTTTACTGATTGAGGATTAAATAAGTGACACATTGGATGCACACAAGATGCATTGCCAATCAATATGAGATTATGAAACACAACAACTGCCTTCTGTTTCTCACTTCAGGAGGAACCTTGTTCTTTTTGTGGACCTTTCTAATTCGTTTCTTACAGTTACTTCATTGTTGTTTTTAAAGCAATTTAAAAAAGCAAACTTTAGTTACGTTCTGTATTCTACTAACCTCCTACTTAAGGAGGAACCTTATTCTTTTTGTCCACCCTTCTAATTCGTTTCTTACAGTTACTTCATTGTTATTTTTAAAGCAAAAGCTACAGACCCAGAATCAGCACTTCTCTAACAGGGCTGAAATAGAGGGATACGAGGCATGGCTATAAATGGGTGATCTGTTTGGTATTTTGAGCAAAACACTTCATAGACATATTTTTCATATATCTGAGACCTATAATATATGCCTAAAAATAGTATAATAGGAGACCTTTAAAATGGATATAATCAAAACCACTATTGTGATAATTGTTTTGCCCTCGGCTAATTAATTTAGCTACAGAGGTTGAGTCAAATTATGATGCTTTCAAGCTCTGTTCACAAAAAACTGCCTTTGTTTCTCACTTCAGGATGAACCTTGTTCATTTGGTTGACCCTTCCCATTTACCTATAGTTGAATTAATGTCCTCCAATTACTTCATTGTTGTTTTTAAAGCAACTTTAGTTCGGTACTGTACTCACCTCTTTCTCCCCCCCCCCCCCCCAGCCCCAGGGGCATCAGCCTCCCCCGGCCCTACTACAGTGCCGATGAGGATGACGAGCGGCCCTTCATCTGCTCGCTGCCCATCGATAACGGCATCATGTCCTGCTCAGACGTCCCGCCGCGGCGTGAGGGCGGACGGACGTGCTGCCTGGATAAAGACGACGCTCTGTACCGCCAGTCGCTGGGCCTCAGCCCCGAGCCGCTGGCCAATGGGAGCGTCAGCGTGGGCGGGCTCTGTGTGAACTGGAACCAGTACTACACCCGCTGCCACACGGGGCTCAGCAACCCTCACAAAGGAGCCATCAACTTCGACAACATCTGCTTCGCCTGGATCGTCATCTTTCAGGTGAGACATTCGTTTTTTGATAACACTTTAGATTAAGGTACACATACTCACCATCAACTAGTTGTTCATTAACATATTAGAGTCAAAATATTAGCTTATTGGTTATGAACAAGACTTCACTTTAAAATAGGGAACATAATCTGAGTTAGAAAAAACACATTTTGAGTTATTTTGACACAATTAACACTTGGGCAATAGCAAGGACACGCATGTTCCCAAACTGTTCCTTTAACAGGAGCCTGGCACCCCCATGAAGGCACTTTGTGGATTCACTGTTCACCTTTCCTCTCGACTGCAGGTGATCACTCTGGAGGGCTGGGTGGAGATCATGTACTATGTGATGGATGCTCACTCCTTCTACAACTTCATCTACTTCATCCTGCTGATCATTGTAAGTCACACTCGTACACTTCACAAAGTAGGGCTTGCTTTGTGCAGCCAGGCGACTCGCTTACTTCTAGATGTCCTGATTGTGTTGCCATGCCACTGATGACTGCAATGCAAAGCTGTTACACTCATCCTCTCTACTTCTCTCACACACACACACACACACACACACACACACACACACACACACACACACACACACACACACACACACACACACACACACACACACACACACACACACACACACACACACACACACACACACACACACACACACACACACACACACTGAGCTAAAAGCCCTGCAGAATCCTCCTTTTGTTCTGTTAACACTTTTTAATTCCAATCCTTTAGTTACTGTTTCCGTATATCCGGTGCTCATACTGTGTGTTCCCCTAGTATATGTCATTCTCAGTCTGTCAGAGAGACGGCGTTTGTGTGTGTGTGTGTGTGTGTTTGTGTGTCATAATGCAGCGTGACTGCCAGTCCCGGTTGCTTCTTCAACCCGGGGGCTGCCGTGTCTTTTTATTACACTTTTAATTGCCTGCCTTCAGATTCAGACACAAGCTCAGTCTCTCCTCACCCATTTATTTCTTCTTCCATTATCCTCCAAATCTGTCACTCATCCTTCCTTGCCACCCTATCTTCCTTATCTGTTCCTGACATCTATCAATCCTTGCTAACGTGCCCTTCCTTCCCTTCATCCTTCACCCCTCTCTGCCTCACTCTCTTTCCTTTTATCTCCCCCACCTCCAGACTCCCTTCAGTAATACTCTTCCTACCTGCATTTCATCCCCCCTCTCTCGCTGAGCATCAGTCATGCATCTGTCACTCTACTCATTATTGTCAGTGACGCGGAAACATTTGCAAACAGGCACACCAACACCAATCCAGTTTCCAATACACATTAAAGCTGTGTGAGTTCCTATCGGAGCCCATGTTAAATGATGTGTTGACCTATCTCAGGCTGTGCCATCGTAAATCATCTCCTCTCCGCAGAAGCCATCACTCTCTAGCCCTGAGCGAGTATATTCAATTCAAATGTTATTCAAAGTACTTGGTTTGTCCTGGGGGGAAGTGTGCAGAGGAATGTAGAGAGGAACAGTAACACAGAAAAATACAAGTTAAATAAACTACCATAGAAACCAATGCATGAACCCTGCTATGCCTTAGATAGTTTGGGGTGATGTCTAGAAGGACCCTCTCTACTACACCATACAATAATAATTAGTTGTCAGATCAAGTCTGAAATGTTACATACATCAAAGCAGCTCCATTTGCAACATCTAAGAAGGACTTAAGACACAAAGAAGAGATCAAATATTTAACATCACATCACGATTAATGAAGAGAACGTTCTTCTATCTGCATCGTATCTGCTTATGGTATGCTATCGTGTACTTGTGTTTGACATGCAGTTTAAGGCCGAGCCTGTTTTTCAGGTCTCAGGCTCGAAAATGACATTCCCAGAACAAATGACCATATCTTCCCTTCTAAAAGGGTTACATTAATAATCTTTCTTCTCAAAGCAAGGTTACATCTGTGAGTTGGATGTAGAAGTCAGAATCAATATAGATGTCTTTATTTATTTAGTAAATTCAGATTGAACACAGTAAAACATTTTAAATTATTGTGTCCGTCTGTGACGAGCGGATCACATGAGTGACTGACTCCGCCACTGACAGCCGACACACACACACACACACACACACACACACACACACACACACACACACACACACACACACACACACACACACACACACACACACACACACACACACACACACACACACACACCAACATTTCCTGCTCTCTTCCTAAAAAGGAACCATGCAATTTATTATTTATTGTGCATTTGTTAAATGATTATGTTAAGAGGTGGTTAACCTGTTTATGTTTGGGTCGGATTTTGTTATGTTGACAATGTGGTTTGAGGTATTTGCGTCACCTGTTGACGGTAAGCCTGTGGGAGGGGCTATGAGTTCAAAATGGACGGTTTTGGCCCTGGAGGAGATGACTCGAAAGAATGTTGCAATGAAGGCAACAGCTGGGACATGTTCGGGAGATGGTTGCAGAGAAGGCAACACCAGAGCATGTTTACTCGGATGAGTGATGGACGGTTTGATTTGGACATTTATTTATTTTGTATAAGTTGTGCTGGTTCGTTAATTTAATTTTTGCGGCTGTTATTAAAGTTTTGGAGCTTAACCCAACCGACTAGGCCAGTGTTTTCATACGGACAATAGAACCCCGTCACACCGTCCAAAAAATAATTATTACTTATAAAACCACACTTGAAAGATGGGATGGTAGACTAAAAGCTTTAGGAATCCAAAGTACAACATATCATAAGTACCCTGTATCAAGATTGATGCAAAACAAGTGAAATTTGACCTTTTTAGAGAGATTTAGCACAAAAAAAACACTTCTGGGGTCATTTGGGTGGATTTTCCATATCTCTGGCCCCCCTTGCTCGATTTTGCTGATTGACATCTCTTTCTAACCGTCAGAGCCAATGGAATCGAGGGGAACTCCCACATACTCCTTATTTGGTCATTTGTGTGTGTGAGACTGACGCATAGCCAAGACCGGAAGCTGCAATAACTCTGGTAGCTACCATTAGCAGCGAACTTTTACTCTCCGATTTTTACATAAAAATGGAATTATGGATTATAAATTAAAAGAATTATTCCACAGAAACATTATCAACCTATGGATTAACCGATTCAGCCGTGGTTTTTCTCGTTTTAATGCCATTGAACACGTCTTTTGATCAGATTGACAGCTAAGGTGAGACGATCTCCCGTAAAAGCTCCGTAAAGGTACGTGTTGTGATGTCTGTGTTTGCTTCCCCTGTCGCGAGTTCGGATCACTCAGTGATGATTATTATATACCTAACTATTCTGTGAAACCTCAGCTCTAATCGGATATCTTGTATGTGCAGCTACGATAAGTAATAAGGGTACTTTTATCTTGAGTTCTGTGCCAAAGTGCGTTAGCATTTTTCGCTCAGGGGTCATTTAAATGCTTCTTATGAGACTTGTGTTTTGTTTTGGTAAAAATGGTTTGTATCGTCAGTTAGCTGAGATTATTCCCGTTAATCTGGTATAACACATTAATAGGTTCTTAAATATTAAGATCCGCTGAGACACAGTGTCGTGAAAAAGAAAAGGACCAGCTGAGGGGGACCTTGGGGCTTAACAGGTTAATCTAAAGGTTGTTCAGCCATCACACCTACTTATTTTGTTCCACTAGACTTAAAGCATACCTTCTACTCTCAATAAAACAAATGTATTGACACATGCTGATGGACAAGGATTCACTCGCATGCATTTTCCCGGATTTTCTAATCAAGATTGCTTCGCCACAGAAGATTTTATGATATTATGGTTGTCTTTTGATGTGAGAGCATCAGTGGGGGGGTGGACAGTGAGGAGGAAGGGAAGGGAGGACTAGAGTAAGAGTTGGTGGAGAGTAAGAGATGTGGAAAGGATGATGAAATTGGAGAAGAAATAGAGGCATGAAGAGGGAGGACATTTTGAGTGATGTGAAGAGTGAGGGTGATGGAGGAGGGGTGGGAAAGCGGTGGATGGATCAATGAAGAGAAGGAATCAGGAGCGGAGGGTAGTGATGTCGGCATGAAACCACAGAGAGGTTGGAGGATGGGGGGGAGGACGCGACCACATGTTGGACTCCCTCTTTGATCTGAAATGAAATGGTATTAATTAGAGTGAATCCCTCGGCATGTCCTCCGGCCTCTCTGAGCACACACTGATCACAGCTTCAGCAGCATGTCAAACGCTACGTCTACCAACCTTTCACATTTAAATACTGTAGTATTGGGAAAAGGCAAGTTGATATATGCACATGTTTTGAAATAGAAGATACAGCACCAATATTAAAGAGTCAAGTAAAGACGACAGAAAAAATAAATGTGAAAGTTTCATTGTCACCAAAACTTTACTTTGACCATAATAATAAAACATTTTATTCTGTAGGTTAATACCAATTGGGTGTTTTTAGGTAATATTTGGCACGGTCCTTTGTTAGAATGCTAATAAAATGCTAATATTTAGTATCAATTGTCAATAGTTCAAAGACGACAAATGCTCACTTTCAGGTGTCTCTACTTTAAAGAGTCCTCTCCTGCTGATGTTCAGGTGTATATCAGTATGTAGTGTCTCTACTTTAAAGAGTCCTCTCCTGCTGATGTTCAGGTGTATATCAGTATGTAGTGTCTCTACTTTAAAGAGTCCTCTCCTGCTGATGTTCAGGTGTATATCAGTATGTAGTGTCTCTACTTTAAAGAGTCCTCTCCTGCTGATGATCAGGTGTATATCAGTATGTAGTGTCTCTACTTTAAAGAGTCCTCTCCTGCTGATGTTCAGGTGTATATCAGTATGTAGTGTCTCTACTTTAAAGAGTCCTCTCCTGCTGATGTTCAGGTGTATATCAGTATGTAGTGTCTCTACTTTAAAGAGTCCTCTCCTGCTGATGTTCAGGTGTATATCAGTATGTAGTGTCTCTACTTTAAAGAGTCCTCTCCTGCTGATGATCAGGTGTATATCAGTATGTAGTGTCTCTACTTTAAAGAGTCCTCTCCTGCTGATGTTCAGGTGTATATCAGTATGTAGTGTCTCTACTTTAAAGAGTCCTCTCCTGCTGATGTTCAGGTGTATATCAGTATGTAGTGTCTCCACTTTAAAGAGTCCTCTCCTGCTGATGTTCAGGTGTATATCAGTATGTAGTGTCTCCACTTTAAAGAGTCCTCTCCTGCTGATGTTCAGGTGTATATCAGTATGTAGTGTCTCCACTTTAAAGAGTCCTCTCCTGCTGATGTTCAGTTTTGGATGAGTGAGACCTCACTGCTTAATGTATCTGGAGATACTCTGTAATTGATCTCGCTTATTAATCTGCAGACTGAGTTTCACAGTCGGGATCTTGTCAGCTTTGTTACAGCATGTCTCAGCGCTTGTCTCACAAACAGACTTAGCGGAGGAAAGTGATTTAAAGCATTACGGTTCACACGTTAAAAAGTTCTGTTCCTATCCCCGCTTGTGCTTATCTCAAGAACAGACAGATGACGAGATTTCATTTATGTTTCCTTTAATGCTGCACGACACTGAGCATGGAGACAGAAAGAGGAGAGAATGGCTTGTATTTAGTAGTTTGACAATTTCACTCACAATGCAGATTAAGCGTGATAAATTGAATTGAGAATCAGAGGAGTGAGTGATAACAAGAGAGCGCAGGAAGAGATGAAAACGCTGATGAGAGAGAGTGTGACAGATGAGAAAAGTGAGATAAAAATGGAGAGACTTTGAGAGTACACTGATTAGCATCATGTAGAGCAGACACAAGGACTCAGAGGAATTAAAGGCTTTGCTTGGGAAAAGCTTTGGCTCTGTGAAATGAAGGTTTGCCGTCTGGAAAGGCCAGCAGAGTGTGATGAGCCTTTTGATTCGACGGTGACCTCGCTTACCGGGTATTAACGTTGAACACATGTGTATAAACACCTGCTCTTTAACAGTTGATGTGTTTTTGGTGACTTAGACGGAGACGAACCTTAGACATTCCTTGGGGTTTAGTCGATTCCTTACAGTTCATATCTAAGGACAGAGGGTCTAAGGATAGAGGGTGTCGTTTTCTCATACTGATATTCTGAACAAACTGTGCTGTTGTATTTGCTGTAAAGTGTCTCTACTGTAGGTTATTTTTGATTATATGTACAGCACTTTGGCTCTACCAAACATCGTTTAAAAATGTGCTATATAAGTAAAACTTGATTTGATGTCTTTTCTTCAGAGCTTCATGCACAAAGAGATGTTTGGCCTTCAGCAGCAACATCTATTTTATATTATCTCTTAATTTCCTGTGTAGAGAAAAGGTAATTGAAATCAGAAACCTTAAGAAAACTGTAAAAACCTTCTTAACTATTTGGAGGCGTGTGAGCATGGGTATCTTCCCTCTACAGACTAAAGAATGGAAGGTGGAATAATATTAAAGTGGTGACCCTCAAAAGCTGAGGGGAAAAGCAGAACTTTAGCAGTTGTGAAATCATCTGTTCCCGGAATAAAACGTATGTCTGATAAAACCAACATTTTTACTTGTTATCTTTGTAATTAAAACATTAATGAATTCTAAGAATCAATGGGCAATTACAAAATACTCTGAAACAGGTATTGGATACCAAATGTGTCCGTAAACTATTTCTAAGACCCCCAAAAGTAAGCTACCTAGATTTGGCCCCCTTATACATTTCTGTGGTAAATGATAAAATGATGTTTGAACTAAAAGGCTGACGTTAAGAACGAGTAGCTTTCATTTTTGGTAATCAGGATATTTCTTAGTTAACATTTTGATATTTCTTTGTTAACATTTCTTTGCTCTTCCTCAAACTCACTCTCTCTCACACACAAACACACTCACACTTATCCATTTGCACTTTCCACTCACACAGTCATTATCTCAGTCTGCTGCAAACACCAAAGCTGCTACACACACACACACACACACACACACACACACACACACACACACACACACACACACACACACACACACACACACACACACACACACACACACACACACACACACACACACACACACACACACACACACACACACACACACACACACACACACACTAGGGCTGTCCCGAATACCATTTTTCGGGCTCCGGATATTCGGTAGTAATCAGCAGCGAATATTCGAATATTCACTGCTGCTAATATTCAAATATTTGGCTTGGCTTCCTATTTGGTATGGACATGCTTTTATTTTGAAGGAGAGTTAGCGCTGTTGACAGGAAGTTGTTGTTGCTATGGAAACAACGTGATGGAGATTAACAGAGAAAAAGTAATATCTACATATAAAGACGGAGAAAGTATACGATAAAGTGTATGGTTAAGTGTTAGCACCCCCCAAAGAGGCACAAGCTCTTACATTGATATTGGAGTTTTCAATAAATTAAAAAAAGCTGAAAAAAACCGAATATCCGAATAACGAAATTGAAACCCGAATAGTACTCCAACGAACGAATATTCGGATATTCGGGTACAGCCCTAACACACACACACACACACTCACACACACACACACACACACACACACACACACACACACACACACACACACACACACACACACACACACACACACACACACACACACACTCACACACACACACACACACACACACACACACACACACTCACACACACACACACACACACACACACACACACACACACACACACACACACACACACACACACACACACTCTCTAATCTAATTGTGTTTCAGCGGCTGCAGCAGAGTGTGGGTATAAATATTTGAGGGGATTTGTGCTGATCGGCTGCTGGGAGCTTTTTTTAGACCTCCAGAACAGAGAGCATGAACACCAGCCGGTCTGCCCACAAATAAGCTCTGGATCAATGAAGAGCAGCTTCACACACACTGAGGCTCACACACACACATCGACTGACACACACCTTTTATTCGGCTCCTCAGTAGTCTTGGTCACAGCGGAGGAGCAGGAGGGGTTATCAGGCTCACAATCACTATTGATCACAGAGAGCCTCCCTCTCTCTACATCAGGTCTGCTTCTCTCGGGGACTTTTTCTTCTATATCTGTTAAAACTGCTATAAAGAGAGTGTGTGTTAAATATCAAACATACAGGAAAGCAAAACAAAAGATCTAACAGTTTTCCGACACACTTGTGAACATAAATTCTCCAGTTTGGCTCCGAAACCTAGGTATTTTCAACAAAGAAGTACATTTTGGTTTCAGTAAAAGGTCCAGTGTGTAGGATTTAGTGGCATTTAGTTAAGATGAGATAAGAGGTACTTATTTGATCCTACATTTGGAAATGTTTGCGTTGCAGCAGCATAAAAAACTAAACAAGGCGTTGCACATAAGTAGAAATAAACAACTCTAGAAACATCTCAAAATAGAATTAAAACGGCATTAAAAAGTGGAAAATATACAGTAGACCGTGAAGATAAAACATCAATGAACTCTGACTATAAAACACTATTGAAGGGTTTTGACACGATGTAACGCAGGATAGTGTTTTCATTAAGTGTGTAGGGAATGGAGTATTAAATTAAATATAATGGAAAAATGCAACAAAAGGAATGATGTTGTTGATTGCAAACACAAAAGGACTTCTCAATCTGCTGTGACCTTAAGGTTTGGAGAAATTGGAGTTTTTATCCCTGAGTTTAAAATCCCATTTAAAGTTGACATTATTTTTTGCTAAATTGCGCTGTTTTATGAGTATGTTGTGCCTCTACTGTGACATGTTCAAAATGGTGTTCTGATGATTCATCAAAGATAGTTTAATATCCGTCCAAATGGTGGAAGTACTCCAACTGTGAGTCATCTAACATCCACGCTATGGAGACACTCAATGGGAGTTTGATCTGTGAACCAGGGCTGTGCCAAATAGCATCCTGTACTTTACCACTCTTTAGTCCTAGTCTTTGTAAAGTAGAGTACGTGACAACACTTTTGGGCCTTGGATCAAATCCCTAAATCACACAAAGGCTCCAAGGTGATGCTTGTCCATTGTGAATGTGGTCTTTTCTTTGCCTCCCATTAGAGATGACAATTCTCTGAGATTGAAAACAACAGCATCTATAGATGAAAGCAACACATGCGTCACTTCTGGGCGAAATTACGGCCCGCTCACTTTTGGGGGGAAACATTTGATGTCATTTGAATGGCGGTAAATACAGATTCTGAAGATTTCGGCAATCACATCAAAACATTTACAAAACCGCATTTTTTGTATCTACAAGAAGCTCAAACTATTAAGACATGTCACTGGATGATGATCGGCGTCGATTTATAGTGTAATTTAAATACATTGGAAATGATGTCTGATAAGTCTCCTCGAGCAGGGGTTCCCAAACGTTGCCATGCCAAGGACCCCCATATAGCATTATCCTCTGGCGGAGACCCCCCTGTTGCAATTTTTTTTAAATGATGTGTACAAGTGCCTCGCGATGGAGCATGCAGTGTGTTGCTCTACATTTGGGGCCTTCTGCCTGATCGAAGCTGTCACTCCGCTTTCTTTGCCTGTCATAGCCCCACTGCCATAAAATCGATATCCACCGGTGATATCCGTAATGAGCTACCTCCGTGCCTTACCACAGCATCTGGCACTATATCGGATAGGGCTACCATGCTAAATTGTTTTAATGAGCATTTTGTGTCCTGCTCTCTGTTTCATTCTGTTTCAATTCTGCTTCTGTGAACACCCCAGTCGGTGACTCAGAACAATGTGGTCTGGAAAACCCTTTCAGTTTTACTCCTTTTACTGTTGATGTTGTTCATGAAGTCTTAACCAAGCTAGATCCTAAAAAGCCGGCTGGTCAGGACAACGTAGAACCTTTCTTTTTAAAGATAGCTGCAGATTTTATTGCTCCACCTCTTACTACTCTTTTTAACCTCTCTCTCAGCACGAACAAAATCCCAAAAGTATGGAAGTCAGCGTATGTCCTGCCACTAAAAGGAGGGGAGGCCACCTTATTAAACAATTATAGACCCATCTCTAAATTGTCAGTTCTGGCTAAGGTTCTTGAACGCCTAGTGAGTGAACAAGTAAAGGAGTTTTTATGTACAAATGACATCCTGTCTAAACATCAGTCAGGCTTCAGAAAGCAACACAGCACCATCACTGTCACAATGAAAGTGGTGAATGATATTACGAGTATTTTAGAGAATAAGCAGAGTTGTGCAGCTCTATTTGTTGACCTGTCCAAAGCGTTTGATACCGTCGATCATCGCATTTTGAAGCAGAGGCTGGCCAGTATTGGCATATCCAGCCATGCAGTGGGTGGTTTGTAAACTACCTCTCTGAAAGGTCCCAATGTGTTCAGTTTGATGAACTGTCTTCTGAGTGGTTAAACATCACTAATGGTGTACCACAAGGTTCAGTTTTAGGTCCGCTATTATTCTCTATCTATATTAATAGTTTAGGTGAAAATGTCGAAGGAGCAACCTTACATTTTTATGCGGACGATACCGTTATGTACTGTGCAGGTCCCTCGATTAACGAGGCTGTTGTTAAATTACAGGCTGTTTTTAACATTATTCAGACTCAGCTCTCTGACCTTAAGCTTCTTTTAAATGTGGATAAAACCAAGGTAATGCTCTTTTCTAAAGCTAAAGCTAAAAATACACCGCAGACTGCTTTAGATATTGTAACTACGCAAGGAACAAAACTTGAAGTGGTTACCTGTTACAAATACCTGGGTATCTGGCTTGATGATTGTCTCACTTTTAAACTTCATGTCAATAACCTGCTTAAAAAGCTGAGGGTTAGGCTAGGTTTCTTTTACAGGAACAAGTCCTGTTTCTCGCTTGAGGCCAGGAAAAGGCTCTGTGACCTTTTGACCTGTGTGATTTGTTATATATGAATGCACCTGCCAATTGCCTGGTCAAGTTAGATGCTGCGTATCACAGTGCACTGAGATTTTTGACAAATTGTAAAGCACTTACTCATCACTGTACCCTGTATACCAAGGCGGTTATGCCATCACTTACTGTACGGAGGCTCAGTCACTGGTACTTTTTCATTTACAAAGCCATGTTGGATAAACTACCATCTTATATCTGCTCCCTGATCTCTCTGCGAATTGAAAGTACTTATTGCCTGAGATCTCATGCTGTGGTTTTATTAAATGTGCCAAGTGCTAGGACTGTCTTAGGGAAGAAAGCTTTTAGATGTGCAGCTCCACTAACTTGGAACAGTCTGCAAAAAGAATGGAAAATTACCAAGCTAGTACCATTACATGTTTTTAAAGCTCGGTTGGATGCTACACAATCAGATGCTGTTGGTACCTGTACATGTGGTTAAATATGTACATTGTAATCCCTGTACATTTTGCTGTATGATGTCCTTTTGTTGTTCTGTTGTTTATGTTTTTATGTCTTCTTGTGGAACCTACTGCTGCAGGTCTCCCTTGAAAAAGAGATCATTGATCTCAATGGGATTTTACCAGGATAAATAAAGGTTTTGAATTTGAATTGACTGCCCCATCTGAACACACACCCACACGACGAGACCAGTCAAGTCCGTTTGAGATTATGTACTCATCTAACACTTGGGAAATGTCTCTTCCTGTGGTCCTACCTTCCAGTGCTTTGCAAAATAATATTTCCTCAACAAAGTTGTCTTCTGAAATAAATCTGATGTATGCAAGCAACTCTGCGACATTTGCTACATCCGTGCTCTCATCCAGCTGCAGAGCGAAACATTCACTCGCTCTCACTTACTCCAAAAGCTCAGCAGATACTCAGCTTCACTCTCAGTAGCGGCAGCTCGATTCTGATTGGCTTGAAGGGCGGTCGTGTGATTCAAAAACAAAAAATATTAAAAGATTGGCATCAAAGGACACAAAGATTGATAGATATGCAGTTATTAATAACATCAACAAAAAAATTCCCCTTTCCCTCAAACTTTGCGTGACCCCCATGGCGCCCCCTGGCGGCCCCCCGGGGGGTCGGGGCCCCCACTTTGATAAACACTGTCCTAGAGGACGAGTGGCAGGCAGCCGGCTTACACTGAAACTGTGATTTCTGAGTTTATTTTACAGTTTTGTTTGTCTGTAGATGAAGTAAAGAAACCGTAACTTGGGATTTAATTGTTGTTTGAGGTGCAATATATGACTCAGCAGCTTTAAGACATGAAGACACTATTATTTTCCGCTTATAAGGTTTTTTCTGTAAAAAAGTAAGTTACATTGCAGTATCATCAATGTTATCCCTGAAATCTGCACAGCTTTGTTTGTAACCATATTGCATTATGTCCAGCCAAGAGGGCTAACAGGCTAGACGTAGCAGCAGATAAACTCATGCTGAGAGTTTATTCAGTGTGACTTTGTGGAAGAAACTGACCGCCAAGTGTATTCAGAATTCACACATACATGAAACTGTACGCCTCTTGTCTCTCTCAGATTGGTTCCTTCTTCATGATCTTAGATCCATATGATAATGGCTTAATGTGCATGCTTCTTAGTTTAAGGTCCCCTATTATACTGTTTTCATCAATATATCCCAGGTCATTGCAGCATTACCCATAATCCCCTCTGTTTCAGCCCTGTTTCCAAAGTGCGGATTCTCTGTCTGTTACTTTAGATGAAAATAAGGAGCCCCTCCCCACGCCCCTCTGAGAGACATTTGGTTACAAAGAACTCAATGGTGCTCTAGGAGGAGATTCAGGTGATAAGGGGGGGGGGGGGGGTTACCTTGGTTGGTGATTGGCTAATGGTTACACAAGACAAAACATTGTTATGACATCATCAAGTGGCCAAAATCTGATCAGCTCATTTTCAGACAGGTTTTTATAGAAATGGATCAAAAAGAGAGAGAATCTTTGTTCCTGAAACTTTCAGAGTCTCTTTCCACAGAGGGGACACATGTTGATGTAGAAGAGACATGGAGAAGAGGGGACACATGTTGATGTAGAAGAGACATGAAGAAGAGGGGACACATGTTGATGGAGAAGAGACATGAAGAAGAGGGGACACATGTTGATGTAGAAGAGACATGGAGAAGAGGGGACACATGTTGATGTAGAAGAGACATGAAGAAGAGGGGACACATGTTGATGTAGAAGAGACATGAAGAAGAGGGGACACATGTTGATGTAGAAGAGACATGAAGAAGAGGGGACACATGTTGATGTAGAAGAGACATGGAGAAGAGGGGACACATGTTGATGTAGAGGAGACATGAAGAAGAGGGGACACATGTTGATATAGAAGAGACATGAAGAAGAGGGGACACATGTTGATGTAGAAGAGACATGAAGAAGAGGGGACACATGTTGATGTAGAAGAGACATGGAGAAGAGGGGACACATGTTGATGTAGAAGAGACATGAAGAAGAGGGGACACATGTTGATGTAGAAGAGACATGAAGAAGAGGGGACACATGTTGATGGAGAAGAGACATGAAGAAGAGGGGGACACATGTTGATGGAGAAGAGATATGAAGAAGAGGGGACACATGTTGATGTAGAAGAGACATGGAGAAGAGGGGACACATGTTGATGTAGAAGAGACATGAAGAAGAGGGGACACATGTTGATGGAGAAGAGACATGAAGAAGAGGGGACACATGTTGATGGAGAAGAGATATGAAGAAGAGGGGACACATGTTGATGTAGAAGAGACATGGAGAAGAGGGGACACATGTTGATGTAGAAGAGACATGATGAAGAAGGGACACATGTTGATGGAGAAGAGACATGAAGAAGAGGGGACACATGTTGATGTAGAAGAGACATGAAGAAGAGGGGACACATGTTGATGTAGAAGAGACATGAAGAAGAGGGGACACATGTTGATGTAGAAGAGACATGAAGAAGAGGGGACACATGTTGATGTAGAGGAGACATGAAGAAGAGGGGACACATGTTGATGTAGAAGAGACATGAAGAAGAGGGGACACATGTTGATGTAGAAGAGACATGAAGAAGAGGGGACACATGTTGATGTAGAAGAGACAGGAAGAAGAGGGGACACATGTTGATGTAGAAGAGACATGAGGAAGAGGGGACACATGTTGATGTAGAAGAGACATGAAGAAGAGGGGACACATGTTGATGTAGAGGAGACATGAAGAAGAGGGGACACATGTTGATGTAGAAGAGACATGAAGAAGAGGGGACACATGTTGATGTAGAAGAGACATGAAGAAGAGGGGACACATGTTGATGTAGAAGAGACAGGAAGAAGAGGGGACACATGTTGATGTAGAAGAGACAGGAAGAAGAGGGGACACATGTTGATGTAGAAGAGACATGAGGAAGAGGGGACACATGTTGATGTAGAAGAGACATGAAGAAGAGGGGACACATGTTGATGTAGAAGAGACAGGAAGAAGAGGGGACACATGTTGATGTAGAAGAGACATGAAGAAGAGGGGACACATGTTGATGTAGAAGAGACATGAAGAAGAGGGGACACATGTTGATGTAGAAGAGACAGGAAGAAGAGGGGACACATGTTGATGTAGAAGAGGGGACACATGGTGATGTAGAAGAGACATGAAGAAGAGGGGAAACATGTTGATGTAGAAGAGACATGAAGAAGAGGGGACACATGTTGATGGAGAAGAGATATGAAGAAGAGGGGACACATGTTGATGTAGAAGATACATGGAGAAGAGGGGACACATGTTGATGTAGAAGAGACATGAAGAAGAGGGGACACATGTTGATGGAGAAGAGACATGAAGAAGAGGGGACACATGTTGATGTAGAAGAGACATGAAGAAGAGGGGACACATGTTGATGTAGAAGAGACATGAAGAAGAGGGGACACATGTTGATGTAGAAGAGACATGAAGAAGAGGGGACACATGTTGATGTAGAGGAGACATGAAGAAGAGGGGACACATGTTGATGTAGAAGAGACATGAAGAAGAGGGGACACATGTTGATGTAGAAGAGACATGAAGAAGAGGGGACACATGTTGATGTAGAAGAGACAGGAAGAAGAGGGGACACATGTTGATGTAGAAGAGACATGAGGAAGAGGGGACACATGTTGATGTAGAAGAGACATGAAGAAGAGGGGACACATGTTGATGTAGAGGAGACATGAAGAAGAGGGGACACATGTTGATGTAGAAGAGACATGAAGAAGAGGGGACACATGTTGATGTAGAAGAGACATGAAGAAGAGGGGACACATGTTGATGTAGAAGAGACAGGAAGAAGAGGGGACACATGTTGATGTAGAAGAGACAGGAAGAAGAGGGGACACATGTTGATGTAGAAGAGACATGAGGAAGAGGGGACACATGTTGATGTAGAAGAGACATGAAGAAGAGGGGACACATGTTGATGTAGAAGAGACAGGAAGAAGAGGGGACACATGTTGATGTAGAAGAGACATGAAGAAGAGGGGACACATGTTGATGTAGAAGAGACATGAAGAAGAGGGGACACATGTTGATGTAGAAGAGACAGGAAGAAGAGGGGACACATGTTGATGTAGAAGAGACAGGAAGAAGAGGGGACACATGTTGATGTAGAAGAGACATGAGGAAGAGGGGACACATGTTGATGTAGAAGAGACAGGAAGAAGAGGGGACACATGTTGATGTAGAAGAGACATGAAGAAGAGGGGACACATGTTGATGTAGAAGAGACAGGAAGAAGAGGGGACACATGTTGATGTAGAAGAGACATGAGGAAGAGGATTTTTCATAATAGGTCCCCTTTAACATGAATCTGTGTGTGGCTCTTTTCTGCTGTAACAAATGTCCCCTCTGTGGGACTAATAAAGGTATTCTGATTCTGATTTGGAATAAACAATAATTGGGTCTTTTATAACTATATGTCTCTTGTCTCCCTCTCTCAGATTGGTTCCTTCTTCATGATCAACCTGTGCCTCGTGGTCATCGCCACACAGTTTTCTGAGACCAAGCAGCGGGAGCACCAGCTGATGCAGGAGCAGCGAGCGAGATGTTCCTCTAACTCCACTCTGGACAGTGAGCCTGGAGACTGCTACGAGGCTGTCTTCCAGCTCGTCTGTCACATGATCCGCAAGGCCCGGAGACAAACTGTCTTCCTGTTCAACACCTTGCGGGGGAAACCTCGTGGATTTAAGGGCGTCGGAAGAGGAAGAAGAGGAGGAGGAGTGGAAAGGAGAGAGAGGAAGGCCAATGGAAGGGGAGGAGTTGAGAAGAGAGCAGTGATGAGGCACGGTATGTAAACATGTTTTAAACCTTCATGAAACCAGGAAGTATTTTAACATTTTAGCATAACTGTTCCCTGGCCTTTAAGTCAATTGTTTTCTGAATGGTTGTTATCCTAAAATAAGGTCTGTGGTTAATACAAGCTGAAGAGATTGTAATGTTTTATTCGACATAAATGACGTCAGTAAATATCCCATGGTGAGTTTAAAAACGGTGGTTGCTAACAAGTGTCTAAATGAGATGACTAAACATCATCACGCCCAACGCTAGCCACCTTTAGCTTAGCGGGGGTGATGTGAAGTCATGTGACCGTGCTGTAGTTCCTTTATAGCCCAATATTAGCATCCTTTAGCTTAGCGGTGGTGACGTGAAGTCATGTGACCGTGCTGTAGTTCCTTTATAGCCCAATATTAGCCGCCTTTAGCTTAGCGGTGGCGACGTGAAGTCATGTGACCGTGCTGTAGTTCCTTTATAGCCCAACATTAGCTTCCTTTAGCTTAGCGGTGGTGACGTGAAGTCATGTGACCGTGCTGTAGTTCCTTTATAGCCCAACATTAGCCGCCTTTAGCGTAGCGGTGGTGACGTGAAGTCATGTGACCGTGCTGTAGTTCCTTTATAGCCCAACATTAGCCACCTTTAGCTTAGCGGTGGTGACGTGAAGTCATGTGACCGTGCTGTAGTTCCTTTATAACCCAACATTAGCCGCCTTTAGCTTAGCGGTGGTGACGTGAAGTCATGTGACCGTGCTGTAGTTCCTTTATAGCCCAACATTAGCCACCTTTAGCTTAGCGGTGGTGACGTGAAGTCATGTGACCGTGCTGTAGTTCCTTTATAGCCCAACATTAGCCACCTTTAGCTTAGCGGTGGTGACGTGAAGTCATGTGACCGTGCTGTAGTTCCTTTATAGCCCAACATTAGCCACCTTTAGCTTAGCGGTGGTGACGTGAAGTCATGTGACCGTGCTGTAGTTCCTTTATAGCCCAGCATTAGCCACCTTTAGCTTAGCGGTGGTTTCGTGAAGTCATGTGACCGTGCTGTAGTTCCTTTATAGCCCAACATTAGCCATCTTTAGCTTAGCGGTGGTGACATGAAGTCATGTGACCGTGCTGTAGTTCCTTTATAGCCCAACATTAGCCACCTTTAGCTTAGCGGTGGTGACGTGAAGTCATGTGACCGTGCTGTAGTTCCTTTATAGCCCAACATTAGCCACCTTTAGCTTAGCGGTGGTGACGTGAAGACATGTGACCGTGCTGTAGTTCCTTTATAGCCCAACATTAGCTTTTTACTTCAAAAATCATAACGTCTTGTTAATATGTGGAGATTATCCTGCTGAACTAAACATGTAAATCTCATAAACGTTTGTTTTAAACAGAGATTATTTTCTGCCATAATCCAAAATCCAATGGAAGAATCTCTTTGCTTTTGTCGAGGGAACCAGGGAGATGCACCGCTTGATAAACTGCTTGTTTAACCCCTCTCTTTGCTTTATTTTAGGTCCCCCCTGTCCCCATCATAGTAAACCGGACCACACCTCTGCGACTGACGGCTGCCCTCAATGTGCCGCTGCTCTGTCGCTCACTGGACCAACTCGTACTGCGGTGAAAGAGGAAACAGAGGAGGGAGCTGTGGAGGAAACGGACCGGGAGGGGGCGCACTCTGACACCAAGGAGAAGGGCAATACAGGCCAGGAAGGTGCAGAGAAACAGGAGTGCTGTAGCCGAAAGAAGGGATGCAAGGAGATCTGGCATGACATCACGATGAAGCTTTGGGGAATCGTGGAGAGCAAATACTTCAACCGAGGCATCATGATCGCTATCCTCATCAACACCATCAGTATGGGCATCGAGCACCACGAGCAGGTACAGATCTCCTCTCATTTACACCGTCTTCTTGATTGAATTCCTCTCGTGGTCTTTGACTGAAAATAATGATGCTCTGTCGTCCCCTTGTCTCTTGTCCTTGAACTCGATGGGGAAAGGTCATGAGTCAGATATTTTAGATATTCAGAAACAAGTCAATATGTTGAGATTTTCAGAAATAAGTCAAACATTTGAGATATTTAGAAATAAATCAGACATTTTAGATTTTCAGAAAAAAGTCAGAAATGTGAGGGTTTTTTCCTTGAACTCGATGAGAAAGGCCATGAGATGAGATGGAACTATATTTTTCCCCGTCGGTGAATTCAGGCGTTTATAGTGAGTCAGAGTGAAAAATAGGATTCACACAAGATAGAAAATAAAGATAAAATAGAATACAAATTAAAATATGAATACAAAAGTGATAAAGTGAAAAAGTAACTGTTGAAACAAGGTATCACAGTATTTGAATGGAAATATACACATAGGTCAAGGAAATATTAGAAGGAGAATTCATAAGGACTCCAGGGTGATTATAGTTGTAGATGGGCCTTACGGTACTGTGCAGGGCCGTCCCTGGCCAACTTAAGGCCCCACGCAAAGGGGGGGGGGGGTACTAGTGGAGCCTCGCAGCGGCAAAACCGTGCCGCGCCAAACTAATTGCGCCGCATAAGCGCATAGCAGTGGCAAGCCGTGACTTTTATACCTAGGCCCTAAGAAGAGTTATTAAGGCTCAGCGTATACTTCAGCGGAATATCAAAACAACGGCCCGGGGTGCAAAACGTATCAATGGCAGCGACCCTCTACCACACGAAACAACACCATTTATAAAAACACCTATCATGACAGGGCACCCACAGCCAAGTAACAATTACAAATGAACTAAGTCGGCACGGCGGCCCACGTTGAAAATTACTTAGGCCTACCTTTGATGATCAATCACTGAAACACAAAGTCCAACCTCCTGTCCTTCTGGATGAAGCACTTGATGGTGGGTCATTCAGCTGATCCTTTGCCACTCCAGTTTATCATTGGAACTCAATCTTGAAAATGACTCGGTTAATAATTTCGCAACGATGTAATTACTGACGTGAGCCATCATGAACGAACTTATGCTAATCATAAATCTATCCATCATAAATCTATTGATTAGAAAATAATAAAAGTAGGGTAGACATGTGGATATTATCCGGCTGAACAAAACGTGCATTTATCTAACAGGTTCGTTTTCCACAGACCTTATTTCCAGCTATTTTCCAAAACCCTCTGGAGAAATCCCATTGCCTTCTGTCGAGGGAATCCGAGCAAAGCTTACTTCCGGGTTTTAGGACGCGTCACTGCACCACTTGCATAGACCTCTCAGCGGGCGGAACTTGTCATAAAGTCCGCAAAAATAAAGCCCACCCATTTAGAGGGAAGATATGATTGGTCAATTGTACTGTCATTTGACATTACTCTCTCATTGAGTTACTATAGCGGGCCCTCTGTGAATGTAGAGAGGGACCAACAAGCTCTCCCGTCTTCACATAACTCGCAGAGACGGCATTTAACCCTTCACATTCCAACACAAACTGAACAGGCAGATTCGAAGGATTTATTTCTTTGGAAATGTTATTTTAAATACAATTAAATCAAGTTATTGAGGCCCCGCGCAGTCTGCGTGATCAGCCTGTAGGGAGGGACGGCCCTGGTACTGTGAGTATTTATACTGGTCTTGTCTGCATTAATCAGCGATTATAAACACATAACCCAGTCATCAATGGGGCTTCATTGAGATTTTCATAGAAAAGTACGAATTTTCAAAAAAAGTAAGAATTTTCAGAATGAAGTCAAAATGTTGATATTTTCAGAAACACCCGGGTGTCCGTAGCCAGCAATGCTATTTACACCCGGGCTACACATTAGATACTGTTTTTGAAATATTCCTAAAAAAGTCTTAATGTTGATATATTCAGAAAAAAGTCAGACATTTTAGATTTTCGGAAAAAAGTCACAACGTTGATATTTTCAGAAAAAAGTCAGAAATGTTAGATTTTCAGAAAAAAGTAAGAATGTTGACATTTTCAGAAATAAGTCAGATATTCAGAAAAAAGTCAGAAATGTGTGATTTTCTGAAAAAAGTCAAAATGTTGATATTTTCACAAAAAAGTCAAAATGTTGATATTTCCAGAAAAAATGCGAAATATCAGATCGGCAGAACAAAGTAAAAAATATCAGCGGCCCATGACCCAGGGGTGGGTTCCCAACCTTTTTTCCCACGAGCCCCCCCAAATGACTCCTGTTGGAAGTTGCGCCCCCCCCCACACACACAAGGGGGAGGGGGGGGCGCAACGGTGGTAATTAAAGTTTAAAAGTCTTAACAATTCTGCAACTGCTGTCACAAACTGGATGAATGTGAAGTATTTTGTTAAAGGAGGATGAAAGCGTAATTAAGGAGCACTATTGGAGTGACTTTGATGGTTATTGGACTCAGGATTAATTCATTTGGATTCCTGCTGTATGAAGAAATTAAAGGACGGCGGAAGTGGAAACAATTCACAAAGGGATTAAACTGTTTAAAACACATGCTCAAAGTAAACCGGATTTTACCCACGTGTTTATGTGGATTCAAAAGTCGTAAATAATCTAAATGGAGGAGACCGATCTGATCGGAGCAACTGTGACAAATAATCTGAAACCGGCATGGACAATGACTATGTTTTAAAAATGTGCTTATCCAGAAAAGCCCGGTTTGGACACTTTACGGGCAGAAGAAACATTTCTATAGAAAGAATTATACATTTCTGTCTTTTCATGCCTTTAATAGCTACTAACTTGAATTTGTATTCAAATTAATTAATCAATAATTGTGTATATTTTATTGTAATGTAGAGACAATGCTTTTAGTGACAATCATGTATGTAAAAAAAAAAAAAAAAAAAAAAGTCTAAATATGATATTTGGCCTCAAATGCCCCAGGTTGGGAACCACTGACCTAGTCTTTGGTGTAGGGTAGGCATCTACAGTGTAAATGTTGTAATAAGTCATTGTTGTTCAGCCAAAACAAACAATGCCTGTATTTTCGATAATAAAGCAACATCTCACCTACTGTAGTCAAATGGTGCATTTTCATTCCTTTGGGATCAAAAGAAAGCTCCTTTACATTAAGAGTAGGCTTTGTCAGTTTTAAGCTGTACAGAAATAAAGGTTTAGAGGCTTCAATTTAGTGATGGATTTGATTCCTTCTAATAGGACATTTTACACGCTACATTTTGAGTAGATTGGTTGGCTGTCCGTGAAACAGACAGTTCCTGTGGTCATCAGTCTATGTTTCCATCAACTACTTTTCAGGAAGTAGAAAAATAATGAGACCAATTAAAAACATCCTTAGCTTCCCAAGTTCTTACAACTTTTAGTTGAAAGACAAACACAATGTCTGGAGGGAGATTACATCCGTTAGTGTTGTTGTAATGAACGTACTATATTTGTGTTTGTGTGTTTATATTTAGTCATTGCTAGCCAATTAGCATGCAAGCTAACAAGGTACCTGCGTGAATGGGGGAATCCATCAGCATAAAGGATTTGTCTGTTTAGTATTTACATCAGCTGCTCTTTCTCTAGCTTCATAAGGTGTTTTGAGAGTGATCCGACCACCCTGTTGCTTGCAGGGTGAATCTCGAGCCTCTTGTAGTGCCTCCTGTCGCTCAATGCCCTCCTCTGCAATTAAACCTCTATACATTCTCAATCCTGCACATCAATCTCTTTCCTACATGTCTCTTCCTCAATCATGATTTAACGCACCAAAAAGATAGACATGTCTGCTCTCAGGTGAGGCAGCAGGATATGGGTATGACCACCAGAACATGATCTAATCATTGGTTTTGAACACTCGTTCAAAATAACGCTTTCTTTCATCTTTTGTCTTTTTCTTTTCCGGTTCCCTGCAAGTTTCCATCGCTCTGCTTTGTACACTCTTTTGTCTTTCCATCAATATTTTTCTGGCTCTCTCTATACCATCGCCCACTTACGCCTGCCACCGCCGCAGTGGTGGGTCGTCTCTCATCTCAGGGGCGGCTAAAAATAGCGAGAGACGGAACGAGAGAGTCTTTGCTCCCTCACCGGAGAGGAAATAGCGAGCTGAAATGTCTGTGCTTCCACCGCCTGTTTAGCGAACTGCAGTCATGCCTCCCTGTGTTTGAACAGCGGCATCAGAGGATTAATCTCTCCCCTCGCTCTGACCCTCCTCCTGTAGAGTGCTGCTCCACCTGTCCTGCTGCACCTGTGGTCTGATGCCGGTGTAGACACAGCAGATTATCACCGTGAGGAAACAATAGCCAAATCATGTTTCTTTCTGAGTTGCAGTAGACGATTGAGGCCTGTAATGACTTTGGCAAGCGAGTGCATTTCATTACAAAGACACCTGTTACATATTTAAACAAGGATACTTCCTTTTCTTTTTTCTTACAACAAAGCAGATAAACACAAAGCGTTCCCTGCATTCCCTCAATATGTTTTCGGATATTTTTATGACATAATGAAAAGACAATAAGTTGGTTGTTTGGACCATATATTAGAAACAAAATGTAATCACAAAAGCAAAGTAGCTCAATGCTCTTTGTTTATTTGCCCTAACATAATTGCTATTGTTAGCATGTTGGGCTAACAAGGATTCTAGAAGCAACAGAGCAGATTATAAAGTGGTTAATAGTTCCAGGTTAGTCTATAAAATAATAACAAAAATGCATATTATGGGCAACACTGGGTAAGATTTCTACACTGTGCCTTCTTCTTCTTTTGTGAAACGTCAGAGGTTGAACTCGGTGTTGTGTAGCCATGCCCGCATCTCTGGTCCTACGTCGAAGAGGCTGGCTTCCGAGGGTGGTCTATATAAAGGGCAGGTGGTTGTTATATGTTCGGCAGTCTGTTCAGGGTCACCGCACTCGCATGCAGCACTGTCTGCCAGGCCCCACTTCTTCATTGATGTTTTGAAGCGACCGACCCCAGTTCGTAGACGGTTTAGTGTGGTCCATTGCAGTGTGGTAGGTCGTCTCCTCCTATGGCGCCATCTCCTGGGTCCCAGATATAGCGATGGATGCGGGAGGGCCCGGCTAGCTCCCACTGCTGCCTCCAAGCAGCTGCCAACCATGCATCTCTGGAGAGGTCCTCAGAGGTGGAATTGAGAATCTCTTGTGCTACCTTGTTGAAGGGGAGGAGGGGCTTGAGCCCACTTAGAGGCGCTGCTCTCTGCTGCTCTCTCTACACTGTGCCAAAGTCAGTCCTTGATGCTATCAGTTTGATGCTATCAGTTTTTGCTAATGTTAGCATGTCTGCTATGCTTTTCTTCTCTCTTGGAAAGTTACACTTAAGCTAACCTAGGCTACCTAAAATAGCATTAAGATTGGGAAACACTGTACATCGTAAGTCCTTTGTCTTTACCGTGGTGGTCTAATGGAGAGTGAGGTGGGCTGAAGATCGGAAGGTTGTGAGTTCAAATCCCACCAGGAACACCAGCACTAGTGTGCTCTTGAGTAAGGCACTTAGCCCTCAGTTACTCCCTAAGCTCTTGTTACGTTAAAACTAAAAACATACAGACATGTAAGCTAACCAAACAGCATTTTGCTTTATTAGCTAACAATAGCTTACAGTGCCTCAGACTTTTAGCACAAAGCATGCATGTAGCCATTAACTGCACATGTAAAACCCCCTTTATACGAGATTGTTGTTTAAAAATGAGAGAGCTGAAATGATAAAAAGTCAGCCAGAGTTTCAATCAACTCATGTGGATAACGTTATTTAATTTATCCAGCTAGATACGGCTGATAAAGTCTCACAGTGAGTCGTCATTTAAGCCAAAAAAATCAATGATTGTTATACAGAAGGAATAATTCTGCTTCTCTGATGACGAAGGACCCCTTGTTTTAAAATGTACTTCACATTTTGAGTAGTAAAACTTCCACTGCGATTGGTGCAAACAGCATTATGTTGCTATTGAGGATAGAAAGCAGGCAAAGCAATAGTAAGAGGGCCAGGACTAACATGTAACAACAAATCAGCTATTATGAAATTGAGTGTTGCAGAATTATAATTAAATGATATCAGTAACTGTTTTTAAAAGGAAAAAATAACTGTTCGGAAATCAGTTTGAGTTAAGATGAAGTGTTTCACAAATGGTAAATGAACTGTACTTATCTCTTTATCCAGTCTGTATGAACTCTCAAAGCACCTTACATTACATTCACACCTCATTCTGGTGAAGCCAATACTCACACACACTCACACACACACCGTTGGCCATCAGGAGCAACTCAGGGGTTCAGTATCTTGCCCAAGGACACATCGACATGTTGACTGCACGTGCTGCAATCGAACCAACAACCTGCTTGTTGAAAGACGACCGCATTGCTCTTGACTTCACAAAAATGATCGAAAGTCTTGGGATTCACTCGTCAATTCTCTCAGTCCTTGTCTCAAAAGGGACGTTAGATGCTCCAATTGCATCATGGGAATTATTGGAAAAACACAAGGCTGTTTCCGCCGTTGAACAGGATGGATTCCTTCGAGTGAGAAACACTTCAGAGATTCGAAACAGCTGTTTGGGAATAAATAATGCAGCAACATGATGGGCACTTTGGAGATTTGACAGGGATGGATCGAGATCAAACAACACCGCTGAATGATTGTCTGTCTCCTCTGAAATGTCAGGATTAAAACTGAAGAAGCAGCCGAGGCCACCGTCAAAATAATAAATAAAACCCTCCTACTTAGTTTAGATTTGTGGGGGAATGTCTGTCACATGCAAACTGAACATGTTTGGTCACCAAAAGTAGGTCAGAGAATGAAAGAATACAATAATAATTGGGTTTTTGGAAAACAATGAATCTATCCACAGGAAACAGTTGGATTCCTAAAATTAAAACAGCTGAGCTTCTGAAACCCTGCATCTAAAATGAATGCTGCACTACCTGAGGATAACTGAAGAATCAATAGCCAGCGGGACAAGACTTAAAGGGACAGTTGGGATGTTTGGAAGTGGGGATGTATGAGGTACTTTGCTAGTGGTTCATTAGTAGCATTGCTATCTGAGGAAGCTACGCTGAATACTGCAGTAGAAAAAGACGTTGGCAAAAAAGTATTTTAGCAATATCATAGAAAGGCACGGCAATATTTTAAGCATGCATAATGAAGAATATGCTGTAGCCTAAACCACTCCATTGGTAACTAGAACTTAAACCTTGCAGAACACTGTTTTTGTGTGTGTTTGGTTCAGATTAGCCAAATCACACAATAACACAAACCATCCCATCGAAGCCAGCTGTAGACCAGCAACTCCATCGTTGTCTTCTTGTCAATGGAGTCTGGTGGCTTCTGCGCTGGCATTATTAGGTATAACAGTTCAGCTTGACGTCAGAAAGGGTTGTTTGACATCAAGATAAAGCGGTAAAGATGTATAGAATTACAACACAGGTAAAACTCTCTTGTATGACTTTGTTTTAAGAAGTTAAAAAGCGTTTTGTGGACTCCCCCGTCCAGAAATGCGTTGCTAAACTGTGCCCCTGTTTGTCTCTCCAATCTGGGAGCATGCCAATCATCATCTACTAAAACAATGTAACTCGTATGACATATTTGTACTTCATACAACTCCTACTTTAAGTCAATAAAACTATCACTTTAAAAGGATAGCCAGTTGAAACACTATAACCTCTATTGAAGAGATACACTCTAAAAACAAGAGGAAACTAATTGAATAATTGAAACGGGAAAGGATTTTGGTTTGTTTTGGTTCCCATTAGCACATTTCTGATACGCATGATACCACAGCATGGGCTGTTGGCTGTTGGGGTCAGACTCGCTGTGCATCACAAAGCATTAGTGAAAAGGCTGGAAAGGCTTGCACAAAGTTCAACAACTCTCCACATGTGGGAACATCACAGATAGGTGTTACCAAACATCAAAGTAGGTTCGTCATACGCTACATTTCACCAGTAGGAAAATGATTTGTAGGAGTTTTTCGTGATCTGCAAACTGTAATGCACCGGAAACTTCTGGGTTAGGGTTCTGATACCGCTGTTAGTCCGTGTGTTTCTCAGTGATCCTCAGAAACCAGGACACTTGGTTCTGTTTCACTGTGTGTGTAAGTGAGTGCAGTTGTGCTTAAATTGCTTTAGTGTTTTTTTACTTGCCTTTTCCACCAATTGATTTAGAGAATACAATTCCTCTATCCAGAAGTAAAAGACAGAACAGACCAATAGATAGATGGAAGAATAAGCAGAGGAAATACAGTTAAGCATAGGTTAGCTGTGTGTGTGTGTGTGTGTGTGTGTGTGTGTGTGTGTGTGTGTGTGTGTGTGTGTGTGTGTGTGTGTGTGTGTGTGTGTGTGTGTGTGTGTGTGTGTGTGTGTGTGTGTGTGTGTGTGTGTGACAAGATAATAGCCTAATGTCCTCCAAATATTGATCATCTAGAACTGCTTGTAGTTTGTGGATGTATGACCAAAGGGACCTTGGGTTCAGGAGAGCATCACATGGTTTAAAGTAACTTGCAATAACTGTTGTAAGGACATGGATGAAGATACACAAGTGGTTACAACTGATTCAGGGTTTAAGTTTTCAGACGGTTTGCACAGATTTGTATCGTCTTTCATTCTGGCAGTAACACACTATACAAGAGCTTTAGTTATCCTTACCTAGAAATCTCACTAAGGTTTGACACCAATCAGATCAGCACAAGTGATTATTGCATGTTTGCAAATGTGCCTACATTACGGTATAAACTACTTGATAAGTCGATATACCTTTCTGCATTTTAGAAACCAAACCAATACCACATTTAAATCAGCCACATTACTTTTGATTTCAAGTCTATGGACATACAGTATATTATAAAGAGGTAGTCATGTGTGTAGAGGCAGGTTTCCAGATGCTGACATGAATGCATCTGTTTGTGTTCACTATCCAAGGTATTAGTTGTCCAACTATTTCAATATATACACTGAAGGTGTATGAAAACAAAGCTAGTAGAAGTGGAAGAGAAAAAAGCATATCTTATTTTAGCCCTTAATTTTGGGTCAAAAACTTCAAATCTGATGGAAAATAACTACAAAACTTTAAAAAGAAAAATGTATGTCATGCATCAAGGTATGCATTTATGTACGGGGGCTAAAATGATTATACATTATCAAAAGAGTTACAAGAAATGACAAGTCAGGTGACAATCGATGGACTATAACCCTGTATGGTCATTTTTTAAAGATAAACATAATTTTTTTTATTTAAGAGAGACTTATTCGTAGTTCTATTAAATAAATAATGTATATTCTAAGATATAGCTTTAGCTTTGGTTAGTTTTTTTCCACAACAAGTTACTAAAGTTAGTTCCAGTTCTCTTTACGTTGGTATAAAAACTGTCCACTTTCCTCCAGTGACTTCAAGAAAGGTCAGACAAGTCAGATGACAAACTATTGACTATAACCTACGGTGGCCCTGAAGTGCAAGACACCACAGCATTTCAGAAAACACCACAGCAGTCAGCTGTGTTTGCTCCTGTCATTCAAACAAGACGCGCTGGAGAGGGGGCGGGGCCTATCTCCATGTAAATCCTATGGGAGATACCAACTACAACAAAATGAACATATTTGACCGTGATTTAATTGTAATACACGTTTCAAAGTGATGCCGAAGTAACTACATACTGATAACGGTTAGTAAAAACCATGAGTTAACGCTTTGACAAGTCTGCAGACAGACGGCAGGCGAAAAATGGAATGGGATCCATCAGGCTAAACTAACCTGTAGCTGCTCCGTCCACACTCACAACAACGTCATACAGACATACATAAAGCAGCGACTGTATTCGCCATGACACAGACCAGTGGTTCCCAACCTGGGGGGCGCGCCTCCATTGGGGGGCCGCCAAAGATCGCAGGGGGGGCGCCAGGCCTCAGATGATTTGAGGCCAAATATCATATTTAGACTTTCTTTTTTTTTTTTTTCATATATAATTGTAAGGCAATACATGATTGTCACTAAAAGCCTTGTCTCTACATTACAATAAAATATAAAAAAATTATTGATTCATTAATTTTAATAAAAATTCAAGTTAGTATTAAAGGCATAAAAAGACAGAAATGTATAATTCTTTCTTTAATAGAAATGTTTCTTCTGCCCGTAAAGTGTCCAAACCGGGCTTGTCTGGATAAGCACATTTTTAAAACACAGTCATTGTCCATGCCGGTTGCAGTTGGATTATTCGCCAGTTGCTCCGATCAGATCGGTCTCCTCCATTTTGTAGATTATTTACGACTTTTGAATCCACATAAACACATCGGCAAAATCCGGCTTACTTTGAGCATGTGTTTTAAACAGTTTAAACCCTTTGTGAATTGTTTCCACTTCCGCGCCGTCCTTTAATTTCTTCATACAGCGGGAATCCAAATGAATTAATCCTGAGTCCAATAACCATCAAAGTCACTCCAATAGTGCTCCTTAATTACGCTTTCATCCTCCTTTAACAAAATACTTCACATTCATCCAGGTTGTGACAGTAGTTGTAGCATTTTTGAGGGTTTGAAACTTTAATTACCGCTGTTGCGCCCCCCCCCCCCCCCTTGTGTGTGGGGGGGGGGGGCGCAACTTTCAACAGGAGTCATTTGGGGGGGCTCGTGGGAAAAAAGGTTGGGAACCCATGACACAGACAGTCTGTGGTTTGTACTTGTTTAACTTTTGTCCAGTTTCTGAACAGATATGAGGAGCTGTGAGCTCTGAGTGTGTGCTAACGTCTGATGTGTTGGGACCACGTTGGGACATATTGCGCTGTCGGGTGTTGACCAATCACGAAGGGTCATTTCTTGACTGGCAGCAAAAACAACCAATCACAGCAGTGCTTCTCTGGCTGGCTCTGTCCAATCACAAACAAGAAGTGTTCTCCCTAAAGGAATACCCTTTCCGTCCAATGTGAAATGCTGTGGTGTCTTGCACTTCAGGGCCACCGTAATAACCCTTTATGATCATTTTTAAAGATTAACCAAAAGGCATTAAGCTCAGTTTCTTTTTTACCTAAGAGAGACTTATTTTTTACATCAATTCAATAATTGTAAGATATAGCTTTAGTTTTTGTTTGTTTTTTCCACAACAAGTTACTCAAGTTTGTTCCAGTTCTCTTTACGTTAGTACAAACTGTCCCCTTTCTCCGGTAAATCATCTGTCCTCATCGTCTTCTTATTGTATCCCATGCATACGACCAGAAACCCCACGTTTCTTCAGACGGGTTGCCAGGTCTGCAGTAATGGATCTCCAGGGGCGTCTGACGCTGTTTGTCTGCTCTGCAAACGGTCAACAGTCACATCGTTACCGACAGCGCTGGCCATGCATAATTAGCCCCTTCCTCACACTGCTAAACACTCATTAGCACTGACAAACACATACATACATATATATATACAGGCAGCAGACCAAACACACACACACACACACACACACACACACACACACACACACACACACACACACACACACAGACCTGTCAATCCAAAACACACAGCACTCATTGATTCTGCAGCGAGGAAATGTCATTGCCGAAAGTTACAGAGCAGCTCTGAGGAATAGTGATGTGCTGGAAATCATGATTGAGCCACATTTAGCCCTGTGTGTGTGTGTGTGTGTGTGTGTGTGTGTGTGTGTGTGTGTGTGTGTGTGTGTGTGTGTGTGTGTGTGTGTGTGTGTGTGTGTGTGTGTGTGTGTGTGTGTGGGTGTGGGTGTGGGTGTGGGTGTGTCCATGTGTGTGTGTGTTCTTCCTCATATTGAGCAAAGCCAGACAGAAACAGCCAGACAGAGAGAGATGGAAAGACACCCATTGATGTGCATTAACAACCCGAGACTGAAAGGAAATGAAAGAAGGCGTTGTAAAGATGGAACACAAAACACAAATAGGGCTATTAATGTGTAAACGCTCTCTATTAATCTGGAAAACTTAAAACAAATGTTGTACACTTTTCCTGTGACGGATCCAATCATTGTTCCTTTAAGTAGCTCGTGTCACGTTGACCTGTTCATTGCATTAAGTTAAAGGTCCCATGTCATGGCCATTTCCACTGATCATATTTCCATTGTTGAGGTCTACTAGAATAGAATTATACTGTGCAATTTTCCAAACTCACATTGGTTTCTCAAACAGCATCTCTGTAAAGTATGTGTATTCACTCTCTCCACTAAACGGCTCGTTGCAGCTCTTGCCCCCCCCCCCCCTCCCTGTGAGCCCAGTGTGCTCCGATTGGTCGGGACGTTGTGAATCGCGCTGAGCTCCGTGGAGGTGTGATTTCCTTGTTTAGCGATACACAGCGAAACACAGCCAAACTCACCCTGAGCACACAAAGTCACAGCCGAAGTAAAAACAATAAGTGTGGCTTGATATTGAGTAAGAAAAAGGTTGATAAACGCTGTGAGAATGGGTCTGCAGAGAGAATTTCAACTGTCTGTTATCAGCCTGCAGCCAGGGAGGAGAGATCAGCAGAGCTGCACTGAGTGTGTGAGGAAGTCCGTGGATTGGTCAATTTGGACCAATCAGCGGGGGCTTAACGTAACGGCTCCGCGGACGTAACGTAACGGCTCCACGGATTGGTCCATTTCGTTCCGGGGACCACATGACATCATGATGTACCCGGAAGAATCAAATGGACAGTGACGTATCTCCAACGAGGCGTTTTGGGGAGGTATTTTCTGTGTTAGAGTTTTACTCGCTACATGGTGTACTTTGAGGGTTTTGACTCTGCACACCGTTTACATGCAGAAAAACCTTCATAACACACAAGGGGACGGGTAATAACCGGAAAAGCATGACATGGGACCTTTACAACACGCTGTGAAGGAGTTACAAACACCATAGTAGCAACTTTTCAATTACAATATACATATAAAGCACTAAACGGGCCAGGACCCAAATATATCAAGGAGCTCCTTCAGTGGTACGAACCCAGCAGACCCCTTAGGTCTTCAGGCGCAGGCCAGCTCCCTGTTCCATTTGTGAGATCAAAGCGTGGGAAAGCAGCCTTCTGCATCTATGCTCCTGATGCGGAACAAACTCCCAGAACATCTGAGAATGGCTAGCACTTTAGAATCATCAGGTCTAAAAACATTTCTTTTTAATATGGCTTTTCAAATTTAAATGTTCTAATTTTCGAACTGTTAAACATGGTTTTCTTTCTTTTAATTAATTATTTTGTGTGTTTTGAATTTCTTCTCAATGTATTGTGTTTGCTCTGTTTGATCCTGTAAAGCACTTTAAATTGCATTACTGTATGAATTGTGCTATACAAATAAATTGCCTTGCCTTACAAGGTGTCCCGGTTTAGCGTCTATCATTTACTGAATAAACACCATGCTTTATGAAGGACTCGTAACAAGCAATTGAGATCATGAACTCATAAGGTACATCTTTGCTGACGTTTAAAAATATATTGGGGTGCCTTTTTTCCAACCCGGTCTCACAGTCTGCGTACAAATGACACGACTTTGCAAAGGCGTGCAATAGATACGCAGAAGTCCGATTTTGCGTGCATATGATACGCTGATATTACACCTCAAACATTACAACAAAGAGCTCTGTGGCTTCAGGCTTGATCGCCGTTCCAATGACAGTTTTAATGTTTGCGGTGCAATAAACGACACAGCAGCTTATTGGGTTATGGTTATGGTTAGGGTTAAATAAATGGCAAAGATATGTAGAAAATAAACGCATTTAAGATACGTTCACAACAAACGTAACGTGGGAGTATCATATGCACGCAAAATCGGACTTCTGCGTATCTATTGCACGCCTTTGCAAAGTGGTGTCATTTGTTCGCAGACTGAAGAGAGTGGGCTGCTTTTCCCATAGACTTCTATACAATCCGACTTCTTAATGGGAAAGCGTGGAGTTGCCCCCTGCTGGATAGTAGAGAGAATGCAGGTTAAGGGCTTTTATTTTCAGACGTGGAGGTAGCCTCTTTGTTAGCACGCTAACTTTAACAATGTGGGTACATACCTTGAGTGCCTTTCTTGCGTTTTCTCTGCTCTACCTTCCAATCTTATTTCTCTTTTATGTGTTTCTTTTCTTTGTCAGCCAGAGGAACTCACCAATGTTCTGGAAATCTGCAACATCGTGTTCACCAGCATGTTCTCCCTGGAGATGTTACTCAAACTCACTGCATTTGGCTCCTTCAGCTACCTGAGAAACCCCTACAATGTCTTTGATGGAATCATCGTCATCATAAGGTAATATAGCTGTCCTAAATATGCAGTATTTTGCCAGAAGGAAGGTCAAAGATATTGTTGTACTTCCTGACAATTCCTCTACGGCAGGGGTTCCCTACCTTTTTCACCCAGGGCCCCCCCAAATGACTCCTGTTGGAATTTGCGACCCCCCAAAACTTTGAAACTTTAATTATCGCTGTTGCCGATCTGCCCCCCTGCCCGATCTGTACAGCGCATGTGCGAGATGGTGTGCCATACTGGACAACTCCGTACGGCAACCCAACTAGGACACTTGACACAGAGGCGTTTGGCAAAGCACAAAAAGAAAACTAAAAAAAATGAGAGAGATGAGTTATTGTTATTACAACGTGACTTCACTATTATTTAACAACTCTTTTTATTGGGTTCTTTTATTTGGGGTTAAGTACATTGTCAGAATAAGTGAGAAGTGGATTTAACTTCTGTTAGACAGCTTTCATACTGAATACATATTTACTGTGAATGTGTGCAAAAATGTACGGCATATGGCTGTCTAACAGAAGTTAAATCCATGTGTATCGCCCCCCAGGAACCACTGCTCTACGTTTACCCTCTTACTTCTCGTTTTTATTTTCCTGGCTTGGTGTCATTTCTGTCAACTTTCTACCTTCACTTTAGTTCTTATGTTTCCTCGTTAGCTTCCTACATCCTAGCTTATCCAGCACCACCAATATGTCAAACTCCACATTCAGCGCTTTACCTTTGTGTCATTTTGCATCATATACTGAGACCTGTCTCGATACAAGAAGCGCACCGATTTATCTGTGATCTTCTGAAGCCTCAAGTCTGGCACTATTTGTTAGTAGTGTATGTACAATTGTTATTCCAAAGTATTTAATACATAGCAGACATAAAGGTTGTCTAGCAGGAAGGTGAACTTCACACTCACTCACTATTTCAGGACCAATGACATATTCTTTTTTTGACACTATAGACTGTTACCGATAAACCGACCGATGTTATTCTGGTACTTTTTGGGGGGTTTGACCGACTGTTGTTGCTGCAGTCAAATTATTCATGCCATGCTTTGTAATCTGTCATCTGCATTGTGCCTGATTGAAATGTACCACTTGTATGTGTTTGGATGCCGGCAGACGGCAGCGAACAGGTTTAGTCTTTTGTTGTGTGAGCCCGGAGCGTCTGAGGCTTTGATCAGCTGACGGTTTTTCTAATTCATCCGTCAGAGCGCATTGTCTGTGATCCTCATTATAACACTGAGATCAAATGCACATCAAAGCAACTCAAACTGAACAAGATCAAATGTGCAGCCCGTCACTGATTGTACGTATCTACACCTGTCTTCTTATCTCTCGATGCACAACCAATTGTCGTCTCTTCATCTATCTGAACGTTCTCATCTGTTCATGCTCTTTTAAAAGTGCTCCTATTCAATCTCCCCCCCCCTATGCAGCTGATGCTATTGATGTGTTCAGAGGAGTGTTTTATGGGCCCCTCCATTAGAGGACACATTACTTTAAAGCACAATTTTAACCAGGAAACCAGCATGGTTTTTTCTGCTCTTGAATAATACCTTCCTGAACTCAAAGGGACTTCAAAGGGAAGGTTTAACGTCCATGACCCCCCCCCCCCCCCCCTGTGGTTGTTTTTCAGGAGCAAACAGCAATTTAAAAAAAGACATATAGGCATTTAAGCACAAGCTTGATTTATAGTGACCAAAATCTCTTGTAACCTCGTAAGTGGACACATGAATCACTTCAACACAACAAAAACCAATTTGTCAACGTTTCCTTAAAGTGTTAGTGTAAAACATGAAACATCTTTTAATGTGAAGAGAGTAATGATTACTTTATCACATGTACTCAGATTATATGTCATTAGCAGGGGCGCAGGCAGGCAGGCAACTGCTTGGGGCCCCGGACCAGAAGGGGGCCCCCAAAGAAGGTAGATTAAGAAGGTCCACAGCAACTACAACATGAAATCCCCTTTAATGTACTGCAACGACATGTCGGGAAACCCCTTCTAGGGTGCCCCATGCATAGCGCGCCGTCAAAAGCTGCTTCATAAGTGAAGTTTCTTTTCTCCGCTCCGGGGGGGTTTGCTGCTGCCGGTTGTGCGTGGTGATGAAAAGCTGGTTTGAGGGCCCCCCAGGGAATGTTTGCCTTGGGCCCCCACTGACTCTAGGATCGCCGCTGGTCATTAGGTACGGGAGAGGATTAGGGCCATGTGACATTTTCTTTTTTTAAGAACTGACCAAAAGTGTTTTGTTTTTTTTGAAGTTCTGAGATCAGTCAGAATTTGATTGTTTGAGAATTTTGTATTTCTCTCAGAATGTTGACTTTTTCAGATTTCCAACTTTTTATCTTAGAAATTGTTTTTCAGAATTTTGACTTTTCTCTCAGAGTTTAGTCTTTTTTCTCAGAAGTCCGATTTTTTCAGGATTCTGATTTATCCTTGCCTCAAACAAAGGGTTTTTATTTGTATTTTTTTCATCTTCCCTATTTAACATCAGAGGAACACATCTTGAAAGTGTTTCTGACACCTGTTGACCACGATGCTTTACATTTAACTACAACTCCCAAAATCCAATGAAATTAGAAACATGAGATTTTGCGAGGAACATAGTATGGATCCATCCATGTTATTCTTTTGGACATAAGCTGAAGAAAACGGGTCAAATTTGACCTGAGGACAATTGGAAGGTTTATCAAATCTGCCAATGGCCGTGTTGGTTAGGATTTGTGACACCTGGCACAGGTATTTACTGTATGTTTGTCAGGGTGAGCGAAGCAGGCAGGAACAGATACGAGGTGTAACCAAAAATAGCTTTACTTCAAGGCTAACAACTGACACATACAGAGCACTCTCTCCCCAGTGAACACATTCAACTCGGACAAGGATCTCACAACGACTGAAAGACGAACATAGCTTAAATACCAGCAAGAGAGATCACCAAGACAAGACACAGGTGGGGAGGGAGGAAAAACACAGGTGAACACAATCAGGTAATCAAACAGGAGGGCAACACAGAGACAGGAAGTAAAAACAGACTTAACTGGGGAGTGCTCACCTTTCAGAATAAAACGGGATAACAAAGACAGATCGTGATAATATTAATGCATGTCTATGTCAATGTTGCTCCTGTTTCTGTTCTCAGTGTGTGTGAGATCGTGGGCCAGTCTGACGGAGGTCTGTCGGTGCTGAGGACCTTCAGACTGCTGAGGGTCCTGAAGCTCGTGAGGTTCATGCCCGCTCTGAGGAGACAGCTGGTGGTTCTGATGAAGACCATGGACAACGTGGCCACCTTCTGCATGCTGCTCATGCTCTTCATCTTCATCTTCAGGTAACATGTGCTGTGAATGGAAAGAGTGTGTTACTGCAATAAGATAAGAAGTACTTTATTGATCCCAATTTGGGAATGTTTCAAAATCAGGTTTATCACCAGGTAGGTTGACACGTACGAGGAATTTGACTTGATGTCGGGGTGCAGACATAAAAGTAAAACACAATTTAAAAGACTAGAACAAGAAACAATCCAAAATGTAAACGTCTCAAATTGAAATAAAATAGCATTAAAAAAGTAGAAAATATGCATGTGGAAATACAAATGTACAGTAACAAGTAATAAGCAGGATATTATATACGTTAATTGTGCAAGGAATGGATTATTAAATATTCGATTGAATGTGATGCCATGAACCTTCAACACCTTTCTAAGACACACACGATTGGCTTAGAAAGAGATTATCGTCACGTCTTCTCCTGTCATGTGTTTGTGTAAGTCCTGCTCACCTGCCTAACAGCTCCCATTGAAGAGCAGAAGGTCACAGTGTTCTGCAGCAGCTATGAACCCTGAGTGGAATATAACAAGCACACACTGAAAGATCTTGTTAGAATTTAATGAGCAGACACTTCAAGAGCTGTAGCAACTTAACACGCAGACATGGAGATGTTCATGCAGCAAAAGCAGTTTCTCTGAAGGCCTGAAAAGGGCTTTAAGAGGACGATCAATGGCTGCAGTCCTCGCTTTGTTTTCTTTCTCCTCTTCTCGTTCGACGGCCAGCGCTCACAGGGGTTTGAGAAGAAAGGACCCTGAGTTAACCAGATACACATGCAGGGAGATTTTGTACAAGCACTTCATGTGATATAATTAAGCAAAATAAAATAGTCCCTCCGTTGCCTTCTGCACAAAACATAGTGCGAGGTGGTTGCTATGCAACAACACTTACGGCCCGTCCACACAGCAGCGGTAAAAAAATCTTGAAAATCTTGGAGGTGGGCGTGTCTGAAAGCTTGGGGATTTTTTGCGAGCAACGCGACCAACAACCAATCACATGAATCTCCCGCCCCCGACATACAAAGCAATAGCAATGTTAAAACGAAGTAAACTGGATATAGAACCTACCAGTTTCACCCACTGTCTCTGCCACCTCCCTCCATGCCTGGTTCCTCCGGTTTGTATCCCGGTAAGTTAATAGCGACTGGTCATAAAGAACCGGGTGATTTGCTACCGCAGTATCTCATTTCTCATCCATTTTCAGGAATATAGAAAATGAACTGCGGTCTGTCTCTCCCAGCTTGCACGCGGTTTGATTGGCTAGCGCTTGTACTGTCAGATTTGCATAAACGGGATTTGATTGGCTGACGCTTCCAGCTCAGCTTCAAAAGTTGAACATTGCTCAACTTTTGAATCCTGAAAATCCTGGAAATCTTCGCTTTGCTTCCCACAATGCAGTTCGGCGAAAAGCGAGGCAAAGTGACGTCACCCCATTCAAAGTCAATGGGCAGAAGCGTTGGAAGATTTGTTTAACGCTGCTGTGTAGACGGGCCGTTAACAGCTAGCGAACATATTAGACAGAGAGCGTTGATCCATTATTTGGCTATTTATTCACATTAATGTGTATGTTGCCGTTTATTGTGCAGCCACTGAAAACCTGTCCAGCATCAGTAGCATGGCTTACGAGGTTACTTGTATAGGTTGAGGTTGTTCTAGGCTGTTGCTTGGCGTGACGAGAATATTGCTCCACTTTCTCCGGTCCCCGAGATTCGGCTTCCAGTAGCTCTGGAGAGAGCTTTCGCACCTGTGGCCACTAACGGCCATCATTTCTCTGCTTTGTTTCAAGACCCGCATCAGAAAGCTTTTGTCTTCAAAGCACTTAACTGCCCATTTTGTTTGCTTCACGGTGTTCTGTTCGTTTCGTTTTTGGTCTACCTGCTCTTCACGTAGCTCTGTATGTCGTTGTTTAGGTGGAGATAGGCACCGCTCAATCCACTCCTCCATAGTAAGACTCCGGAGGTCGAAGTTAACCTTAAATGTTTCCATCTTAAGCTTTGTTAGTTAGTTTCGTAACGGACGTAATGTAACAGTTGTAACGGTTGTAGCTCAGACGCGGAGGGATACTGACTTGTGAAAAGTAACTACAATTCTACCTGTGATATTCGCTCATTATATCACGGCTAAGAACCAATCAGATTGCTTGATTTGACTTATCCGTTTTATCATTGTACTTACCAAGCTGCGACTATGAAAAGGTGTTTTATTGTGTGTTGGTGTCCTTTGTATGGAGGGTTATGAAAGTGTCACATCCCAGCTACATGTCTTTAACATTTGTCCATGTCATGTCTGGTTTGTCAATTTACTCCAATTTAATTATCCGGCTGATAATTAGATAATTACATACAACTACCAACAGATAACCGACAAATACATTATTTATCAAACTAAAAACACTAAAAGTAAAAGACCTGGTTGACTAAAAAACTATCCAAATTATGTTCAAAGCCACAAATCAACCATTACCTCGTAATGTCCAGGGACTTTTCACACGGAGAGAGGGCATGCACATGTTGAGAGGAAACTGCATTTTTTTTAAAACACCCACACGAACAAATTCAAAACTTCATTGCATCACAACAGAAGGTCTTGACGTGTGGAATAACAGTAACGATGAGCTGAAATATTGTTTATCGAAACATTATTTAGAAGCCAAATCATTAATGGTTATGAGCAGGACCTGTGAACTCATACTTGTTATTTCTTGTCATTTTAAAAGTTATTTCTTTCTGATAATAATGATAAATACATATTTGTTTACAACATGACGCTGATGACCTAATGTTTTATATTCAAGGGACATGTACGCAAGAGGGGGACCAGAGAGGTTTTCAGCTTCTTCTTGCCCCTGTTGAACATGACAGAGACTCTTTGAGAATTCATTTTCTTTGTACGCTGAACGTTTCTTAATGCCATGAAAACAAATGCCATGAAAACAAATAACACAACATTGAGAAACAGTATTCTTGTTGATGCTCAGAGGCAGGTCTGTGCAAAGGATTCCTTGCAAATCGTTTGTATCTATCTTACATTACATTTATCCAAAGCGACTTACATACTCAACACTGTGGACAATCCCCACAGGAGCACTTTGGGGTGAAGAGTCTCAGGGACACAACATGCTGACTGCAGTGGGGTTTGAACCTGCTGTGACCCCCTGACCCCAACACCAACGCTCTAGTCCACTGCGCCACACGCCTCTTACATATTACCTTTTATCTCAACCAATGCTGTGTGATTACATCTTATGTAACCATTGCCTTCATTTTCCCAGCCAAGAAAGTGTTTGGTTTCAAGTTTTAAAAATAACTACACACAGAACAGCATCAATGCAGAATGTCCAAAATCAGAACTGGCGGAACAAAGAAAAGCCTTAATTATCCGAAGCCTCTCCGTGAATAACTGTAACAAATTGGCAGAATATTCATCATGCTTTACCAAGTCTATAATTCATCAGTCAGGTCCAGCAGACGTTATGTTCACATTATGAGTGTATACAGGTTCATGTTACAATACATGACCCTCATATAGTCCATGTGTTTGCTTGGTTATGATTATTACATGTGTTAACTAAAATACAACTTTCTGTTAGAAAGATCTCCCTGGTCCCCGTCTTGAGCTTCAACCTCAGGATCCATGTATCTGTGATCCTCTCCAGAATGGAAGGAGTCATCACATACAGAGCATCAACTAGTTCCTGAACAGTGTCCTTCACATGCTGATATCCAAGAGAGGGAGTTACACAGTCACAAGATGGAGGAATACCAGTTTCTGTTTCTTTTACTATTTCTCAAAATTCTGACTTTTTCTCAAAATCCTGACTTTTTTTTCTCAAAATCTCTAAATTCTGACTTTTTTTTCTCAAAATCTCAAAATTCTGACTTTTTCTCAAAATTCTGACTTTTTCTCAAAATCTCAAAATGCTCTTTTTCTGAATGCTCAAAAATATCCCATGTCTCCGTCTTGAGCTTCAATCAGGATCCATGTATCTGTGATCCTCTCCAGAATGGAAGGAGTCATCACATACAGAGCATCCACTAGTTCCTGAACAGTGTCCTTCACATGCTGATATCCAAGAGAGGGAGTTACACAGTCACAAGATGGAGGAATAGAAAGCAGTGTTCAATGCTTAGCTCAGATTAGCTAAGGCCTGCGTAAGCAATAAACATGACAGTCATATGCCTATCTCCCTAGGAGCTGTGTCATCATGTTTAATTGTTAGCTATCGTATGTTCAACACTGTGTCTCATGAGCTATTTAACATCCGGTTATATACATTCAAAGAGTACATTCAGTATTTTCTCAACACTTTCATCGACTGCCTGTTTTTGACTATGAAAGGTTTTCTTCTGTTGTGTTTCAGTATCCTGGGGATGCACATCTTCGGCTGTAAGTTCAGTCTGAAGACAGAGACCGGCGACACCGTGCCGGACCGGAAGAACTTTGACTCTCTGCTCTGGGCCATCGTCACCGTGTTCCAGGTGAACAACACCAGAAATCTTGCCCAGTATATGTGTCTAATATCTAGTCAGAACATGTCCTTACACTTGCTATAAGACATACTAACTTCAGAAGCAACACGGCAGTGAGATATCGGGTCTTGATTTAGACAATGCATCATCTTGGTAAGTCAAATCATCTTATTTTGAGTTGTATCTCAGATGAAACATATTTTTCATGTGTATTGGAAAATCACCATCAGAGAACATTTCCTGTTCTGGTCAATATCGTTCAAAATAAACACATTAACACATCTCTGCATAGTTTCTCCACTTGCAACCATGTATGTCTGTATGCAGATGACTTGAGAGGATTAGGGCCATATTTAAATGTTGTATCTCTGACCAAAAGTGCATTTTTTGGGGGAGTTTGGAGATAAAAGTTAGGGTTCTGAGAAAAAAGTACAAATTCTGAAAGAAAAAAATACTTGCACATAGTTCTTAAGATTCAATACATTTTTGCACAAATCTTTACAAAAATTGTAACTTTCAAATAAAATGTTCTATATTGGTTCTGATACCAATTTGTAATTCACATTTGATATATATTTTCAAAAACCTATAGAAGAATCAAAACTAATCTTTGCCCAACAGCTTATTTGAAGAACTCCTTGGGAAACGTCAGTATGTTGTATCGACATCTAAGTGTTTAAGTGGTATACTTGTGTTTAAGCGCCCTGTATATGTGTGCAACCATTTCTCTCTGTATGCAGATGACTTGCGTTAGAAGAGGATTAGCGCATTATATGTTTAGATATAACCAAACGTGATTTTTTAATTTTTTAATTAAATAAAAATCTGAATTCTGAGAAAAACTCTGTGCAAAAAACATTTGGAAAGATCGTAAAAATAAAATTCAGTCGTGGCCCTAATTATTTTCCGTACTTGGACACATTTCGTAAAATTCAATACATTTTTTAACTTTACACAGACTTTGACTCCAATGATGTACATTTTGCATATTGGTATATAAGTCTTATTGTTACGGAAACTTCAGAGCGGTTCAGGAAAGATGGAGACTGGAATCATTGTTTAATCAAACACCTTGAGATTTATTGAAAGTTCGTAGATACGGCCGGAGAGCCTCGCATAGTTTATCACAGTGTTAAGTGTAAGCCACCACGCGGAACTCTGAAGAGACAAATAAATCAGATCTGTTATATATCTGAGAGGGACGGACTATTTGCAAGCCCGCCTAATCAATGCCAGACACAGGAACAACGGCCCCTCTGTGTCTGCAATATTTATTCTCCACAAGAAGGAAGATGACCCTTTGACCTGTTACCCAGTTCAAGTTGCAGCAAGGGGATATTGCGATTTAATGAGAAGCATATGTTTGTAATTTTGACAGGTTCTCAGGAACGCTGAGAAACTCAATATACCAAGTGATCAGATTAAAATATTCTCTGACAGTTCTGTGATTCACAGTTTAGTTAGTTTATTTTTTTATTTTTTGCGAGCGTGTAAAAGCAAAGAAAAGACAAATGAAACAAAAGGCGATACAGACATGATACAGTGCTATACAAATGAATTCAATAACAAAACGAAATATTGAATTAATAATTGAATAATCTGTAGTATCATCGTCTGATAGCAATAAACAACAAAGCTTGAGCTAATTACACGTCCGAAAAGACATCTTAACATACAATATCAATGTATACTTATAATCTTGAATAATGTTTGTAATCATTCATATAATATATACAGGCAAGTTAGGAGAATGGTCTCTATATATTTATATACATACACAAATTCATACAAACACAAATTCATAAATTGAATACAAAACAAGAATATGAACAGTTATGGTTTAGCAGTGTACCTTGTGAGAATTGTGTCTTTATACCTCTTTATTTTCAAAATCATTTAAAGCTAATAGAAAAAACTAAGATGACAGATTTGAAGAACTCTTTGGTAAACATTAGTATTTTGCAAATGTAAGAATATCTAATCAAATTGTTGGACTCCTGTTATTTTGTACTATTAACGCCTGATATGTGTGTGTGTGCGTTACTCTCTCAGATTCTGACCCAGGAGGACTGGAACGCGGTTTTGTACAACGGGATGGCGGCCACTTCTCCTCTCGCCGCTCTTTACTTCGTGGCCCTCATGACCTTTGGAAACTACGTGCTCTTCAACTTGCTGGTAGCCATCTTGGTCGAAGGCTTTCAGGCGGAGGTAAGGGAGCTCACTGCCAATTATTCCACTCAAAATGCAGGCTGTAAACTTGTTTCTTTAATAAATTGAGGTCTACTTTTCAATAAAGTCGTACATGATGGAGGTGCCCAGGCCAGGTTTGTTGATGTTATTCATTACTAACCTTTTGAAAATGTTAATTTGGTTCAACCTGCTTCAGTAGAGGTGACATATTAAATGATCACTGACATTTAATGCAACCAAGGCACCAAATCAACAAGCCCTCATTCACTCCAAACCGTTCCAAATTTCAGAATATTGGTGAAATTAATCTTTATTTTCCAAAGCATGGGCTGTAAACTTATAAAGCAGCTCTTACATCTTAGATATTCAACAACTTCCTCCGAACACGTGCTGCATTTCAAATGTTTAGATATCAATTGGTACATCAACAGTGCATTCTGTGCATGGAGAATTCTTCTATAGATAGTAGGCATCCGTCCATCTGTCTGTGTTTCTCACTTTGACCTTTGACCAGGACATTCACAGCTAAAATTAGACCGGTCTTTGTGTTCATAGAAACTGAGCAGATTGACATGAGTTACTGCTTCTATTCTATCCAGTTCAAATACACGATAAAATACTAAACCAATCCACGCTCTTGTACAATTCTTTTGAAATAGTTTTAGATCATGTCGAGGAGCAATGTGCAGTCATTAATGAAAAAGGTTATTAGCAACTGGCTATGTAATAAACCGGATAATGACCACCTCAATGTTCATTTGTCTGCCTCTCACATGGCAACACACTCAATGAACCAACGACTTCACTCTTAATATGGATTTTTAAGGATTTTATTGACCTTAGAAATATTGATTTGCTGCCGCTAAGAAGAAATTGTCCAAAACTGTCCAATGCTGGCAGCACTGATCGAGGTTTTCTGTAACTGTCCAAGTCTGTTCACCTTTTCTTTTACATTAACCAGTCTTTAAACACTGCCAGAGCCCATACTGTGTTCCCTTTAGTGTTTACTTCCTGTCTGCCTGTCTTCTGCTGCTGTTCCCTTTAGTGTTTACTTCCTGTCTGTCTTCTTCTGCTGCTGTTCCCTTTAGTGTTTACTTCCTGTCTGTCTTCTTATGCTGTTCCCTTTAGTGTTTACTTACTGTCTGTCTTCTGCTGTTCCCTTTAGTGTTTACTTCCTGTCAGTCTTCTTCTGCTGTTCCCTTTAGTGTTTACTTCCTGTCTGCCTGTCTTCTTCTGCTGTTCCCTTTAGTGTTTACTTCCTGTCTGTCTTCTTCTGCTGTCCCTTTAGTGTTTACTTACTGTCTGTCTTCTTCTGCTGTTCCCTTTAGTGTTTACTTCCTGTCTGTCTGTCTTCTTCTGCTGTTCCCTTTAGTGTTTACTTCCTGTCTGTCTTCTTCTGCAGTTCCCTTCAGTGTTTACTTCCTGTATGTCTTCTTCCGCTGTTCCCTTTAGTGTTTACTTCATGTCTGTCTTCTTCTGCTGTTCCCTTTAGTGTTTAATTCCTGTATGTCTTCTTCTGCTGTTCCCGTTTGTGTTTACTTCATGTCCGCCTGTCTTATTATTCTGTTCCCTTTAGTGTTTACTTCCTGTCTGTCTTCTTCCGCTGTTCCCTTTAGTGTTTAGTTCCTGTCTGTCTTCTTCTCCTGTTCCCTTTAGTGTTTACTTGCTGTCTGTCTTCTTCTGCTGTTTTAAGTGTTTACTTCCTGTCTGTCTTCTTCTGCTGTTTTAAGTGTTTACTTCCTGTCTGTCTTCTTCTGCTGTTCCCTTCAGTGTTTACTTCCTGTATGTCTTCTTCTGCTGTTCCCTTTAGTGTTTACTTCCTGTCTGTCTTCGTCTGCTGTTCCCTTTAGTGTTTATTTCCTGCCTGTCTTCTTCTGCTGTTCCCTTCAGTGTTTACTTCCTGTCTGTCTGTCTTCTTCTGCTGTTCCCTTTAGTGTTTACTTCCTGTCTTTCTTCGTCTGCTGTTCCCTTTAGTGTTTATTTCCTGTCTGTCTTCTTCTGCTGTTCCCTTCAGTGTTTACTTCCTGTCTGTATTCTTCTGCTGTTCCCTTTACCAAGTGTTGACTATACTGTAAGCCTAGATACTGTGAAGTAATTGCAAACTTATCCTACGATTCAAATGGTATAAAATCTAGTTTACACTGAGGCAGTCCTACCACAATAATGGTGTATTACACACAATACTGAAGCCATCCATCTCAGAGGAACTCATGCTGTCAGTCTGCCATCAGCTGTCAAATGTACAGACAAATCCTTGAATAACAGTAATCCATTCCACATTCATCGCTAGTGTAGATTTAGGAGGGACACTGGCATAATTCACAAGGTTTTGACAGTCTTCCTCCGTCTTCTCTCTCATCTCACTGAAGGTCTTTTCTTATGGCTTTATCACCTCCTCTACTACTGCTACTACCGCTATCCCCTGGGGATTGTTGAGCCAATTTACTCCAGATGTTCCCATTGCGTAGAACAAAGGGGAATCCCATTGGTCTAAACCAGGGGTGTCTAAACTACGGCCCGGGGGCTAAATGCGGCCCGCGGCCCATTTTGAAACGGCTGTCAGCTAATTAAAAAAGTATAATAAAATATGGCCCACAAATAAAACTTGTCCTTGTCTTATATTGTACTTCTGAAATATAAATGTGAAGAAAAAGCCCAATAACTTAATTACATAACAAGCTTTAAATAGACTCTTCATATGTCCGGTTTTTATAAGCAATCTGAGGCTTTTGTTTTAAGGAATGAGCTGCCAACTAAATAAATGAAACCCTAAAGGAGAGCTCTGATGTAACCTGTTGTGTTTCTTAAAGCATTTTCAAGTATCAAGAATCATTTACCTACATTTGATTAACTCACTTTAAGAGGCAAAATACCTCTAGTAAGCGGCCTGGCCCTGGGGGAAATAGTTTGGACACCCCTGCTTTAAACCAAACGGTTGGGTTATTAGAGTAGTGTCTTAGTGTTGTTAGGTTTGTGGTTGAACATAGATCTGTTTGATCGTTGGTGGGAGAGTCTGTTTCTTTGATTGACACCAGAGATTACAGTTCCTGAGTCAAACTAAACCTGTGAAAGCTGGTACATTGTGAGCCTCCCATACCATGACTGCATTCATATGATGAACTCCCCGTCTGTTTTTATGCTTCTTTGTCTCCAGGGTGATGCCAATCGCTCTTATTCTGATGATGACCACTCTTCCTTTGACGAGAGTGAGAAACACGAATCCATTAAGTTGTCTGGTGAGCTGATGGCACGTTTACCTCTCTGCCTTACAGTAACAATAAAAGAGACCCAAAGGGGGCGGGACATATCTGAGCGGTTGACCAATCACAATAGAGCTGTCCAGCGAACGATTCAGATCAGACTAGGCTCAGGTTTCCTCTTTAAACCTCAGTGGCTTGGGTTAAAGCAACTTCCTGTAGTTAGATAAATATCAAAATCGCTCTAAAATCGCAACTATATCCCACTATCCAAATTACAATAATATTAATATCTAAGTATCATAAACCTTTCGCCCCTATTCCACCTAGCTTAACACTTTTTACTGTTGTTGTTATTTTTCTTTACTTGCTTGTAAAGCGCTTTGAGCACCAGGAAAAGTGCTGTGTAAATAACATGTATTATTATTATTATAAAAGACAGTATCAGTTACTCATATATACGTATATAGCCCGATTACACCCATTTTCTCAAGGGTCTCTTTAATATGTGCAGTATACCCTATGTTCGTAAACCCTTGATTAAATTAAGTAAAAGTATCCTAAAAAACCATAAAGAAGTCAAACATTTATGAAACCTCCCAAAAAAATATCTGAGGACATGAAGTTGTAATTTCTACAGAATAACCAACATGATTAATTATAATACAGACAATTCACAAATGAAAATTGAACATTGCCTCTGATGGACAAATATAAAGAATATGAACCCTGGAGGATGTCAATTACAACAGTGACTTATTACGTGCCTTTAAAAGCAAAAGAGAAAGTACAGTTTGTTAGGGGTGCTGAAAATTCCTCAAAATGTGTGATTTTAAGATATTAAAACCACATCCACAAGTCTGTACCTGGGTGTTTTTCACCGCTTAAACCAAATTGAAATCACAGAATCTGCTTGCATCTCACATTTACTCTCAGTTTCTAGCAATGCTTATTCATGTTGTTTACCCAAACAAAACTAACGTGAGACAGGAATATGTGCCCAAAGGCTTGTAAATAGTCTTTAAATATGAATGATATTTGTCTTTATCCAGCGCTCACAATGAATCGTACCCAGTTCACTTCTCAATAGAAGCAGATAACGGCACAGAGGACTCAACAAATGTTCAGGAACGTCTCTACAGTGAGAGATGCTGCAGAGGAGAGGATCTCTGCAGTGTTGGCAGATATAAAACCCTGCAGTCTGCTCCTCTTTACAGTGGATGGGAATACTAGTATACTAATAATAATCATGAAAGAAGTTAGCATTTTAGCACTTCCTGTTGCCTCATTTTGAAGTTGTTCATGCCCAAGATTAGCCGCCTTTAGCTTAGCGGTGGTGAAGTGAAGTCATGTGACCACGCTGTTGTTCCTTTATAGCCCAACATTAGCCACCTTTAGCTTAGCGGTGGTGACGTGAAGTCATGTGACCACGCTGTAGTTCCTTTATAGCCCAACATTAGCCGCCTTTAGCTTAGCGGTGGTGACGTGAAGTCATGTGACCGTGCTGTAGTTCCTTTATAGCCCAACATTAGCCGCCTTTAGCTTAGCGGTGGTGACGTGAAGTCATGTGACCGTGCTGTAGTTCCTTTATAGCCAAACATTAGCCGCCTTTAGCTTAGCGGTGGTGACGTGAAGTCATGTGACCGTGCTGTAGTTCCTTTATAGCCCAACATTAGCCACCTTTAGCTTAGCGGTGGTGACGTGAAGTCATGTGACCGTGTTGTAGTTCCTTTATAGCCCAATATTAGCCACCTTTAGCTTAGCGGTGGTGAAGTGAAGTCATGTGACCGTGTTGTAGTTTCTTTATAGCCCAACATTAGCCACCTTTAGCTTAGCGGTGATGAGTTCAGAGGATTTAACAACAGTCTAGAAACTTCTCTACAGTGTGACAGGATCTCTGCAGTGTTGGCAGATATAAAACCCCGCTCCTCCTTACAGTGGATGGTAATACAACGAGGTGTTTTAATGTCCACCTTCACACACAGACTCATTACCTTTGCTTCTTGTCTTTTACTTTTTCTGTGTGGGCAGTGAGTGTTCATTCTCCACCTCTCTACATTTTTTTTAAAGCTTTCTTTTAGCCTTAAGAAGCTTAAGAAGTGATTTCAACTTCTTCTTTCACGGAGAACCCTCAGCTGGGGTGGATTTTGGCACCATCATCCCGCCCGTTTCTAACATTTAATTTCTTTAGACATTAATCAGGATTAAATGTCTCCAAAACGGCTATCTTTGTAGATGTTTTTTTTCATTTATCCTTCCCACTGACTGGAGCCTTAAAATACATGTTAAAGTCACAAGCAGCTGTCTGAAGCTTTATAAAGTGTCTGGGTTGAATAAAACAAAACACATATATTAAAAGTTATTGTGTTAACGTAAGAAGTAAAAAATAAAATAAAAAACGATTATAATCCAATTAAAAATCCCTAAAAATGAAATAGATACAATTATTTACATTTACACAAGAAGTTAGCTGTAGCTGCAACATTAGATGGATGGCACAAAAAACAATCAAATATTTATTCAACGTGTAATCTCTGTTATACCTCCAGACCCCAGGATCTGCACGCTGACCCCCAATGGGCACCTGGAGCTCGGGGCCCTGTCGGGGCCGCGGGGGTCGCGGAGGTCAAACTCCTCAGAGAGGCGGAGCTTCACCATGGAGTCCAGGAAGAGCAGCGTGAAGAGCAGCTTGAAGGGCAGTGTGAAGAGCAGCGAAAAGAGCAGCCTGGAGAGACGCTCCCTCTCTCTGGTACACACACACACACACACACACACACACACACACACACACACACACACACACACACACACACACACACACACACACACACACACACACACACACACACACACACACACACACACACACACACACACACACACACACACACACACAGTGGGAAAGCCTCAGCGTTGTGCCTGCTGAACTGAAACCTCCAGAGAGAGAAAACAGTTCATCCATGTTTGGCTCAGCATTCAGTTGCCATGGCAGCTTGAATTAATTGACTGCCCCCACCTCATCAGAAAGTGAAAGAAGAAGAAGAAACAGAACAGAGGGAGGGTGATGGCGATGCAGTGACAGGGAGATAAAGGGGAGTGAAACGCAGAGCTAGATAAGCTGTTGTTTGGCGGCGCTCTTACCTCACAGGTTAAAGTTAAGCTCTGTGGGTGTGGAAGAAGATCCTCTTCACTGTGAAGTCTCCTCCTCTTCTCCCACGGCTCTCCAGAGTTAATTCACATCAGAAGTTACATCACCTGGAGACAAAGTACAGCGGTAATAATCAGAGAGGAAAGTTGGTTCATGAAGTTTTGCAGAAGTTTTATCAGCAGCTTCCGTCACAAGCTTTTGATAAGATCCATCGTCTAAGCAGTTTGGACTCGGATGAAACTCCAAACTGATTTAGCATTGCTCTACAGCAGGGGTCTCCAACACGTCGATCGCGAGCTACCGGTCGCTCGCGGGCAGCTTTTCAGTCGCTCGCCGCTCGATAATCGATTATAGCGTAGTAAGGTTGCTTCTTGATTTTTCGGCCGCGGCTGGACAATAAAGTTTTTTTATTTTACAATTGTTTCTGTCACACGAATATCAAATTGGTCCGTGACGCAGAGATCAAGGAACAGACGTGACAGCGGCATAGCGACACCACACACGGAGCAGTCTGCTTTCTCCAGCAGCACCAGAACCAACAGCAGAATGACCCGCTCTGGATCAGGCCGTGTCGCTGCGGCTCAGAGACACACAGGGAGGGATTTGTGTTTTTGAAAAACACTCGTTATCGTATTGTCAGGTTTTTGGTGGATTCAATCAAGTCTTGGATTGCAGAGTATGAATGTCCTCTTGCTATTTTCAGTTGATACATACGTGTGTAAAGTTTGTGAAGGCAGGAGGAAAGCTTCCGCGATCACCGTCTCCTCTGTTCCTCCAAACCCCGCCCCCTCCCTGAAAAATAATGAGTGACAGGCTGACAGTGACACGATAGAAACTTTATTATTCACTTAATCACTGATTGAGATGATGAAGCTAACTTAGTCTCATACATTCATGGGATTAATGTAACAGTAAGACAGAGAATGTAAGTGTGCACCCACATGCAGTATTTTAGTTTTTATAATGCTGTTGTAAATACTCCTGTTGTCTGCTGTGTTCAGACTCAAGTCATGTGTGTGATGCCACATTCAGGACATTCAGTGTCCTTTCTTTAACAGAAGGCCGTTGCTAGAAGCTGCAGCTAGACTGCAGAAGTATTAGTTTTTTGTTTTTGAGGATGGAGCAACTTCACACACAGATATAGGGAGGCTAGACCTATACAATTGATTTATTATGGTTTATAATGTAATGTCAAGACGAAGAAGAAGAAGAAAAAGATGGCTGAACTGTTCAGTGTTAATCCTGTGGAGATGGAGGTTATAAATCTCCAAAATCATGTTCAGCTTAAGTCTCAGCAAAACTCACAACATTTCTGGAGCCTTGTAGACCCAGACAACTCTAAGAACATCACCAAGCAGCACTGAACACGTCTGCTTTATTTGGCTCTACAGACCTTTGTGAAGCAGCTTTTTCTGACACGAATGAAATCTAAATACAGAACAAGACCGACTGATGAACATTTAAATGACTCTATCAGAGTGAACCTAAGTGGGTCCAGCAGACCCCTCTATGGTGGACTCCATGCAGCGCCATTCATCTCACTATAACTGTGAAAAAGAGTGAATGCACATATTTTATACATGTGCCATAAGATGTTTGTACGGTGGTGATTAAGGTGATGTGGACTATGTGGGCCATAATAATATGTGAGACATTTTCGTTTTTTTGGACCTTGATGTGAAGTTAACATTTTTGATAAGCTTTGGGTATTGATTTCACACGTGTACAAAAGTAGCTTAATTCAAATGATGAGGGCTATGTGAATAAATGTAAGTGATGCGATGCAAGTAGCTCTTGGCCACTTTCATTTTTTCAAAGTAGCTCTCGGATGGAGAAAGGTTGGAGACCCCTGCTCTACAGAGTGGTGCAGGCATGGGCCCGAAACCATGAAAGAAGTTAGCATTTAGCACTTCCTGCTGCCTCCTTTTGAAGGCCGTTAGCCTGGTAGTAAGCCTGAAATTAAGACTGCGATTAACACAAGCTGAAGAGATTTGGACGTTTTGTTCTACGACATAACTATGTCAGGAAATAGCCCCCTGTTGTATTTGAAGTGTCTAAATGAGACGACTAAAAGTCATCATGCCAACATTAGCCACCTTTAACTTAGCAGTCATGTGACCGTACTGTAGTTCCTTATAGCCTAATATTAGCCGCCTTTAGCTTAGCGGTGATGACATGAAGTCATGTGACCGTATTGTAGTTCCTTAATAGCCCAATATTAGCCGCCTTTAGCTTAGCGGTGGTGACCGTGCTGTAGTTCCTTTATAGCCCAACATTAGCCACCTTTAGCTCAGCGGTGGCGACGTGAAGTCATGTGACCGTACTGTAGTTCCTTAATAGCCCAATATTAGCCGCCTTTAGCTTAGTGGTGGCGACGTGAAGTCATGTGACCGTGCTGTAGTTCCTTAATAACCCAACATTCGCCACCTTTAGCTTAGCAGTGGTGACTTGAAGTCATGTGACCGTACTGTAGTTCCTTAATAGCCCAACATTAGCCGCCTTTAGCTTAGCGGTGGTGACGTGAAGTCCTGTGACCGTACTGTAGTTCCTTAATAGCCCAACATTAGCCGCCTTTAGCTTAGTGGTGGCGACGTGAAGTCATGTGACCGTGCTGTAGTTCCTTAATAGCCCAACATTAGCCGCCTTTAGCTTAGCGGTTGCGACATGAAGTCATGTGACCGTGCTGTAGTTCCTTAATAGCCCAACATTAGCCGCCTTTAGCTTAGCGGTGGCGACGTGAAGTCATGTGACCGTACTGTAGTTCCTTTATAGCCCAACACTAGCTTTTTCTTACAAAATCATCAGAATCAGAGATGTGGAGATTATCTTGCTGAAGAAAACGTGTGAGTATCATAAACGTTTATGTGAGGCGAGGAAGCCCTTGTGATGCTAACTTTCTACAAAAATCACTGCACCACTCTATTGTCTTGCAGCACAATCAAAAGTGCATCAGTCTAATGGATTTTCTACACTTAGAGGTGCGTTTCAATCTGATAGAATCGAGTTGATGATGCATTAAGTATTGAGGGTGGAAAAGCACACGGAGGAGTCAATGATTGCTTCTTTTAACACAATACAACTTGATCAAAACTGCGAACAAGTCATCATCTCTGTGAGGGTTACCTCAAAAATAATTATTCCTTAGAGTATATGCATTTTTTTAAAGCCTTATCATGCTTTTGGAGATTTCCTATGTGTTCTATAGGTTTATGTGCGTGTAAGTGGTCTGCAAAGGCTACAATCTCCATACTGATATACACCTGACCATCAGCAGGAGAGGACTCTTTAAAGTAGAGACACTACATACTGATATACACCTGAACATCAGCAGGAGAGGACTCTTTAAAGTAGAGACACTACATACTGATATACACCTGAACATCAGCAGGAGAGGACACTTTAAAGTAGAGACACTACATACTGATATACACCTGAACATCAGCAGGAGAGGACTCTTTAAAGTAGAGACACTACATACTGATATACACCTTAAACATCAGCAGGAGAGGACTCTTTAAAGTAGAGACACTACATACTGATATACACCTGAACATCAGCAGGAGAGGACTCTTTAAAGTAGAGACACTCCATACTGATATACACCTGAACATCAGCAGGAGAGGACTCTTTAAAGTAGAGACACTACATACTGATATACACCTGAACATCAGCAGGAGAGCACTCTTTAAAGTAGATACACTACATACTGATATACACCTGAACATGAGCAGGAGAGGACTCTTTAAAGTAGAGACACTACATACTGATATACACCTGAACATCAGCAGGAGAGGACTCTTTAAAGTAGAGACACTACATACTGATATACACCTGAACATCAGCAGGAGAGGACTCTTTAAAGTAGAGACACTACATACTGATATACACCTGAACATCAGCAGGAGAGGACTCTTTAAAGTAGAGACACTACATACTGATATACACCTGAACATCAGCAGGAGAGGACACTTTAAAGTAGAGACACTACATACTGATATACACCTGAACATCAGCAGGAGAGGACTCTTTAAAGTAGAGACACTACATACTGATATACACCTTAAACATCAGCAGGAGAGGACTCTTTAAAGTAGAGACACTACATACTGATATACACCTGAACATCAGCAGGAGAGCACTCTTTAAAGTAGAGACACTACATACTGATATACACCTGAACATCAGCAGGAGAGGACTCTTTAAAGTAGATACACTACATACTGATATACACCTGAACATCAGCAGGAGAGCACTCTTTAAAGTAGAGACACTACATACTGATATACACCTGAACATCAGCAGGAGAGGACTCTTTAAAGTAGATACACTACATACTGATATACACCTGAACATCAGCAGGAGAGGACTCTTTAAAGTAGAGACACTCCATACTGATATACACCTGAACATCAGCAGGAGAGGACTCTTTAAAGTAGAGACACTACATACTGATATACACCTGAACATCAGCAGGAGAGAACTCTTTAAAGTAGAGACACTACATACTGATATACACCTGAACATCAGCAGGAGAGCACTCTTTAAAGTAGAGACACTACATACTGATATACACCTGAACATCAGCAGGAGAGGACTCTTTAAAGTAGAGACACTACATACTGATATACACCTGAACGTCAGCAGGAGAGGACTCTTTAAAGTAGAGACACTCCATACTGATATACACCTGAACATCAGCAGGAGAGGACTCTTTAAAGTAGAGACACTACATACTGATATACACCTGAACATCAGCAGGAGAGGACTCTTTAAAGTAGAGACACTACATACTGATATACACCTGAACATCAGCAGGAGAGGACACTTTAAAGTAGAGACACTACATACTGATATACACCTGAACATCAGCAGGAGAGGACTCTTTAAAGTAGAGACACTACATACTGATATACACCTGAACATCAGCAGGAGAGGACTCTTTAAAGTAGAGACACTACATACTGATATACACCTGAACATCAGCAGGAGAGAACTCTTTAAAGTAGAGACACTACATACTGATATACACCTGAACATCAGCAGGAGAGCACTCTTTAAAGTAGAGACACTACATACTGATATACACCTGAACATCAGCAGGAGAGGACTCTTTAAAGTAGAGACACAACATACTGATATACACCTGAACATCAGCAGGAGAGGACTCTTTAAAGTAAAGACACTACATACAGACACCTGAACATCAGCAGGAGAGGACTCTTTAAAGTAGAGACACTACATACTGATATACATCTGAACATCAGCAGGAGAGGACTCTTTAAAGTAAAGACACTACATACTGATATACACCTGAACATCAGCAGGAAAGGACTCTTTAAAGTAGAGACACTACATACAGACACCTGAACATCAGCAGGAGAGGACTCTTTAAAGTAGAGACACAACATACTGATATACACCTGAACATCAGCAGGAGAGGACTCTTTAAAGTAGAGACACTACATACTGATATACATCTGAACATCAGCAGGAGAGGACTCTTTAAAGTAGAGACACTACATACTGATATACACCTGAACATCAGCAGGAGAGGACTCTTTAAAGTAAAGACACTACATACAGACACCTGAACATCAGCAGGAGAGGACTCTTTAAAGTAGAGACACAACATACTGATATACACCTGAACATCAGCAGGAGAGGACTCTTTAAAGTAGAGACACTACATACTGATATACACCTGAACATCAGCAGGAGAGGACTCTTTAAAGTAGAGACACTACATACTGATATACACCTGAACATCAGCAGGAGAGGACTCTTTAAAGTAGAGACACTACATACTGATATACACCTGAACATCAGCAGGAGAGGACTCTTTAAAGTAGAGACACTACATACTGATATACACCTGAACATCAGCAGGAGAGGACTCTTTAAAGTAGAGACACTACATACTGATATACACCTGAACATCAGCAGGAGAGGACTCTTTAAAGTAAAGACAATACATACTAAAATTAACCTGGAAATTATAGCCGCTTTAAGAAAATAGGAATGAGGTCAGAGTAGCGACCTGTTCCCTCCCCTCACTCCACTTATCTTTAATGGTGTTATTATTTTGAGTACAGTTATCAGCCTCAGTTCAATGTCAGATAAAGTTGTACCGAGACAGACATCAATAAAGCTCAAAATAAGCCGTTTTCATAGACGGAGAGAACAGCCAAGGACACATTGACTTAGTGCAGAGGTGCACGGTGTATCTGGTAATACAAAGTAATGATGTTTAAATTGATAGAGCCATTGACTTTCAATTTCATTTTATATAAGACAAAGTGGTAGTAGTGACAGAATGTTGGCATATCGTGACTGCACATTATAGAGACAGCATATGTCTTGTTTATGCTGTATTGTGCGGAATAAATAGTCTTAAATGTCCACAACACACACACACACACACACACACACACACACACACACACACACACACACACACACACTCTCACTCTCTCTCTCATTGTTCCTCTTGACTTATCCGCAGTGCAGTTGTCAGTGTTGCTGCCGTTGTACAGCTTCACTTCCGTTTCTATAGAGACGGATGCATAGATTCCCTGTTACATCGCATCAGTTCAGGCTCTGACTGTTGACATGTTTGCTTCGAAGGTAAAACCCATAATTATCTCTGGCAAGCTGAGAGGATTAGACATGCGGAAACAAACAGGACTGGTTCTGTTCCTCTGAGTGGAACTGGCACTCGGGGGTCTGCACATTAAACTTGATGACAGCCTGCTGACAGCAAGTTCACTTTAAAACCTTAGTTTATCACATTTGCTAGAGATTAACCTACAATAGCAGGCACGCTCTTTTCCACTCATGTGCTGAGTTTAAGAGCATCAAGCGAATAGATTACATTTGTTCTTTAAACTTCCCTAGGTGATGACTTACCTAAAGACTGTTTGTTGGAGCTATATTTTGATGTATATAATTGAACAGTTAAACTTGTATTTTCTTGCTTTTTTTGTTTATAGTAAAATTATTATTATTGAGTTTTATTATTTAAGTTAGTTAAAGTAGTTTTATGCTTTTATTTTGAAGGTGTATTTGGGCACTGGGTGATTTGGGCACCCGGTGTAATTGTATATATTGGAGACAGGTGTTGGTGGGAGTAGAGCGCGAGTATGGCATATGGTTTTTACCAGGGGAAGAGTGTCATAGCTTTGTCGTTGTATATTGTTTAAGGAATCAAATCCTGTTGGCTTTTGGTGAAGAGAACCAGGGAGATGATTATTGTCTGGCCGTCAATGTGCCCCTATATGGCAGGTCAAATACAAACCAGGAAGTAGCCATGTAAACTGTGTTAAATCAAACCAGTTTGGGTTATAACTTGCTGTTTATAGCAAAAAAAGATTGTCAGAATACTGGATAGTGAAAGTAATCGGTACTTGTTGGTTATCTGTCGGCAATTTTTTAGTTTTTTTCAGACTCTCTAAATACGGGAATTGAATCTTTGGGGAGGGTTAGGTTAGGGTTAGGGTTAGGGTTAGGGTTAGGGTTAGGTTAGGGTTAGGGTTAGGGTTAGGGTTAGGTTAGGCTGTTTAAAAAGTGGCGACAGATAACCCACAAGTACCAAAAACCTAAATTCTTGATAGGTTTTTTAACTTGATTATTTATTTATTTATTGTGAAATTACGTATCGTGTAAATTGGAATGATCCACATCTCTGTTGTGTCCCGTCAATTATGTTAAGTTTTGTCATGTTAGTTTAGTGTATGTTCCACTTCCTGTTTTAGTTTGTACTCACCTTGTCTCATTCCAGGTCCCTTTACTTCCTGCTCTGGTTCCTTTTCCCGCCATCGTCAGTGTCTGCCCCGCCACTGATTGTTTCCACCTGAGCCCACTTACCTCATGTATATATTGTCCTGTCTCCCCTTGTTAGTTGTCGGTTCGTCTTGTTCATTGCTCCAAGAAGTAAGATCTAAGCCATTGTTTAATGAAAGTCAGTGTTTTGCCTTTTACCCTCCACGAGAGCGCTTTACGTTTTGTCAGTTTGTTATTTCCTCTAAAAGAGTGATTTTGTTTCTTGCAAGTAAAGACTATTTGTTCTTCAAACCTTTTTATCTCTGGGTCGTGCATTTGAGTCCTCCAAGCTATTGAGTCAAGGTTCCTAACAATCTCTGCTCCCGGGTGTATCTGTGTCTTTCCTTCCTGTATGTTCCTGCCTGTGTGCGTGACAGAAACGGCTCATAACCAATTGCCCCTTACAGGATTAATAAAGTTGATTGATTGATTGATTGATTGATTGATTGATTGTCCCAAATCATCTGCTCTGTGTCTCTTCTAGCGTCATGGTCGCAGTCCCAACTACCACAACTGGGGGCGCCCTTTGCATCCACAATCTACATGGAGCCGCAGGTATAGAAGATCACATTTACATCCTGTAATTGAGTTCAGCTTTTGCCTCACTGAATATTTAATACCCTCATTAAGCCTTAATTACATACATGGGAACATCGAACCTCAGCTGTTGTTTAATGCTGCTATTAGCTTTATGACTCTTAATGTGCATGCAGCGTTCATTACATCTCTATTGATTCATGAATATTACATAACTCCAATTCCAATTCAAAGGTTTTATCGTCACCTGCACATAAGATACAGGGTAGAAGTTATTCTGACCAAACTCCTCTATATTTGTTTTATTTTAACTTATTTTTATTTCTTGTCAGCTTTTCTTCAAGGGAATTTCATTACTGTTGATGTTTTATCTTGTTCTGTATTTATTTTAATGTTGTTGTTATGTTTTCTTCTTGTTCTGTAAATCACTTCTGGCTGCTTTGTGCTGCAAGGTGCGATAAGGATAAGTTCAAAAAGAAAGTAGAAAGAAAGTGAGGACAAAGAAAACTATTTCTGCAAAATAGTGAGCATTACATCACATTGCATTTAGCTGACGCTTTTATCCAAAGCGACTTACAATAAGTGCGTTCGACCAACAAAATACAAACTTGAAGAAAACAGAATCATAAAGTACATCAGGTTTCATAGAGCAAAAACATTTCAAGTGCTACTCAACTGGCTTTAGATAAGCCAGTCCTTTATTAGTATATAAGTGCTTTGTTAATAGTTCTATCGCTCGAAGTGGAGTCGAAAGAGATGAGTTTTCAGTCTGGAAGGTGTGTAAGCTTTCTGCTGTCCTGATGTCAATGGGGAGCTCATTCCACCATTTTGGAGCCAGGATAGCAAACCCACGTGTTTTTGCTGATGGGAACTTGGGTCCCCTCGCAGCGAGGGTGCAGCGACCCGTTTGGTTGATGCAGAGCGGAGTGCACGTGCTGGGGTGTACGGTTTAACCATGTCCTGCATGTAGGAAGGGCCAGACCCATTCGCAGCATGGTACGCAAGTACCATTGTCTTGAAGTGGATTCTAGCAGTTACCGGAAGCCAGTGGAGGGAGCGGAGGAGCGGCGTGGTGTGGGAGAATTTAGGAAGGTTGAAGACCAGACGAGCCGCTGCATTCTGGATGAGCTGCAGAGGTCGGATGGCCCATGCAGGTAGACCAGCCAGGAGGGAGTTGCAGTAGTCTAGGCGTGAGATGACGAGAGCCTGGACCAGAACCTGCGTGGCTTTCTGGGTCAGCTGGGGACGCATCCTCCTGATGTTGTAAAGCGTGTATCTGCAGCAATGATTGAGAGTCAGACCTAAACATTTCCGAAGTGTATATCTCACACTGCTCCGTCACTTTAATTCATGTTCCTTTGTTATTCATGTTTTATTATCTTTGCTTTTCAATGAGTGTTTTTAAATGCCATTTTATAATATGTTTCTTAATGCTCTTAATGTCTTTCGTTTTTGTAAAGCACTTTGAATTGCCTTGTGTTGAAAAGTGCTATATGAATAAACTTGCCTATATAACTGTTATTCCACCAGGTCCAGCTCTAAAAGTTTGGGTCGGAGGAGTTATGGGTTTGGTGGACCCCCTGTGGTCGGGGGGAGTCTCCGTGTCCACAGCACTCGATCCCCCTACTCCTACACCTTCGCTGCCGAGCAGGAGTCCCTCCTCTCCCACCCTCGACACTCCCATCACGCTCTCCCCCCTCATCAGAGATGGCAAAAGTACACACATCCTTTACTCAAGTAGAAGTACAGATACTCGTGTTTAAAAATACTCTGTTGAAAGTAGAAGTACTGACTAAACTTCTTTACTCAAGAAAAAGTAAAGAAGTATGGGCTTCGAAATGTACTTAAAGGTGGGGTAGGTAATTCACTTCAGAAACACTTGTTGTTATATTCCATGGAATGCTCTTAACATCCCGATAGCAATGAATATATTAAATGCTTTGACAATAAATACATCAAAAAGTTTCATCTGTGGAAGCCGTGGCGCTGTAAAAAGCACAACCAATCATCTGAGCCGGCTAAAGTAACTGGATGGCCTACCTGCCTGTCAGCCTTCCATCTGTGCACACTTATCTCGTGCCCTCATTGGTCATGTGTGCGTTCGTGTGTGTTGGAGGAGGGGCTCTGTGAGGAAGTGGCAGATTTTTTCCGGTTGTGTATTTTCAAATTCTAGCGCACTCGAGCTGGTTTCTCCTAAATGACATACCCTACCTTTAAGTAAAAAGTACCCATAACTACCAGCTGTTTTAAAGAGTAACTGACCTCCCTTTATATTAACCCTCCTATTGTCTTTGTTTCCCCCCCCCCTTACTTTGGTGTTCACGGTCAAATTTGACCGGTCCCGTTTTAACTGTTATTACATTAACACAAAAACCATTAATCATCAACACATTTAATTTAACACCCTTTCAAACTGTACATAATGTATCAGAATACTGGTATACATGAACAACTGCAGTAAATAGACAAAGAACAGACACTGAACATGTATTGCGTGTTCCAGGTGTGATCCATGTGGGGGGAGGGGCACATAAGAGCGGGACATGTATCAAATTGTTCTGTGTGTGTGTTTGTGTGTGCCTGGTGTGATTCACATGGGGGGATGGGCACATAAGGGGGGGACACATCTAGAGTATGAGTGTGTGTGTTTTTTTATCTGATCCGGATGGTTACCAATTCCTTTTTCTTTATGGCGGTCCGGGAACACCATGGGTGTTACAAAGTTGACTTAAATCATCCAAAATGCAATGAAAGTGGTGATCAGCAATTGTATATGTTCAAATGTCGACTGTGAAGGATATCATAAAGCCTTAATGCAATCGAATGTAAAACAAAAAAGTTATGATGAAAGTTATGATGAAAGTAGTAAATTGGTCAGATTTGACCCGAAGTCATCAGGAGGGTTAATAGAACAATAATGTCATTGTTAGCTAATGAATGTTTCCATGCTGAACAACGGCAACATGACAACGTTTCCATTGGTCCCTCTTCTTTAGAGAAGAGCAGGAAATGATGGATACACGGATCGTGTTCAAATCAATAGGCACGCAATGACTCTAAAGAATAATGATCACGCCACCAAACACACATTCAGACTAAAGGAACCAGCTGTTTGGAAAATGAGAGAAGTAGAAAGTTCAGGTATTTGTGTTCAACATGTAAGAAGTAGAAAGTACAGGTATTTGAGTTCAACATGTAAGAAGTAGAAAGTACAGGTATTTGGGTTCAACATGTAAGAAGTAGAAAGTACAGGTATTTGGGTTCAACATGTAAGAAGTAGAAAGTACAGGTATTTGAGTTCAACATGTAAGAAGTAGAAAGTACAGGTATTTGTGTTCAACATGTAAGAAGTAGAAAGTACAGGTATTTGAGTTCAACATGTAAGAAGTAGAAAGTACAGGTATTTGGGTTCAACATGTGAGAAGTAGAAAGTACAGGTATTTGTGTTCAACATGTAAGAAGTAGAAAGTACAGGTATTTGAGTTCAACATGTAAGAAGTAGAAAGTACAGGTATTTGAGTTCAACATGTAAGAAGTAGAAAGTACAGGTATTTGGGTTCAACATGTAAGAAGTAGAAAGTACAGGTATTTGAGTTCAACATGTAAGAAGTAGAAAGCACAGGTATTTGAGTTCAACATGTAAGAAGTAGAAAGTACAGGTATTTGGGTTCAACATGTAAGAAGTAGAAAGTACAGGTATTTGGGTTCAATATGTAAGAAGTAGAAAGTACAGGTATTTGAGTTCAACATGTAAGAAGTAGAAAGTACAGGTATTTGAGTTCAACATGTAAGAAGTAGAAAGTACAGGTATTTGTGTTCAACATGTAAGAAGTAGAAAGTACAGGTATTTGTGTTCAACATGTAAGAAGTAGAAAGTACAGGTATTTGTGTTCAACATGTAAGAAGTAGAAAGTACAGGTATTTGTGTTCAACATGTAAGAAGTAGAAAGTACAGGTATTTGGGTTCAACATGTAAGAAGTAGAAAGTACAGGTATTTGAGTTCAACATGTAAGAAGTAGAAAGTACAGGTATTTGTGTTCAACATGTAAGAAGTAGAAAGTACAGGTATTTGGGTTCAACATGTAAGAAGTAGAAAGTACAGGTATTTGGGTTCAACATGTAAGAAGTAGAAAGTACAGGTATTTGTGTTCAACATGTAAGAAGTAGAAAGTACAGGTATTTGGGTTCAACATGTAAGAAGTAGAAAGTACAGGTATTTGGGTTCAACATGTAAGAAGTAGAAAGTACAGGTATTTGAGTTCAACATGTAAGAAGTAGAAAGTACAGGTATTTGTGTTCAACATGTAAGAAGTAGAAAGTACAGGTATTTGGGTTCAACATGTAAGAAGTAGAAAGTACAGGTATTTGTGTTCAACATGTGAGAAGTAGAAAGTACAGGTATTTGGGTTCAACATGTAAGAAGTAGAAAGTTCAGGTATTTGGGTTCAAAATGTAAGAAGTAGAAAGTACATGTATTTGGGTTCAACATGTAAGAAGTAGAAAGTACATGTATTTGGGTTCAACATGTAAGAAGTAGAAAGTACAGGTATTTGTGTTCAACATGTAAGAAGTAGAAAGTACAGGTATTTGTGTTCAACATGTAAGAAGTAGAAAGTACAAGTATTTGTGTTCAATATGTAAGAAGTAGAAAGTACAGGTATTTGGGTTCAACATGTAAGAAGTAGAAAGTAAAGGTATTTGTGTTCAACATGTAAGAAGTAGAAAGTACAGGTATTTGTGTTCAACATGTAAGAAGTAGAAAGTACAGGTATTTGTGTTCAACATGTAAGAAGTAGAAAGTACAGGTATTTGTGTTCAACATGTAAGAAGTAGAAAGTACAGGTATTTGTGTTCAACATGTAAGAAGTAGAAAGTACAGGTATTTGTGTTCAACATGTAAGAAGTAGAAAGTACAGGTATTTGGGTTCAACATGTGAGAAGTAGAAAGTACAGGTATTTGTGTTCAACATGTAAGAAGTAGAAAGTACAGGTATTTGAGTTCAACATGTAAGAAGTAGAAAGTACAGGTATTTGGGTTCAACATGTAAGAAGTAGAAAGTACAGGTATTTGTGTTCAACATGTAAGAAGTAGAAAGTACAGGTATTTGGGTTCAACATGTAAGAAGTAGAAAGTACAGGTATTTGTGTTCAACATGTAAGAAGTAGAAAGTACAGGTATTTGTGTTCAAAATGTAAGAAGTAGAAAGTACATGTATTTGGGTTCAACATGTAAGAAGTAGAAGTAACAAGTCGTCAGAAAAATAAGTAGTGGAGTAAAGTACTGATACCAGAAACATTTACTTAAGTAGAGTAACAAAGTATTTGTACTCCACTACTTCTGACCCTTGCCTCTCATCCTCCACCTCCACTTTTCCTCTCCAGGCGCTTTTCTGCGAGGAGGGATCGTCGGACTCTTTCTCTGGAGCTTCCTGATCTCAGAGGCCATCCTCCAGGTCTCCCTCCTGTCCAATCAGCAGACCCCGGGAGGAGGGGGGCGTCCGGGGCGGGGGGGTCGATCACCGGGGGGTCTGTTGCAGGAAGTGGGGTGGACCATCGGGATTGTAACGGCAAAACACCGCACACTCAGCTGATGGCAGAGGTTTACCCTCAGGTCAACGCACGCAAGGACAGAACCGACCTCGATGAAGAGACGGATTATGTGAGTGGAACGGATCTGTATCGCAATATATAGATAAATATCATTTGTGAAGAGGCCCTGGTGTTCTGCTTTCTGGGGTTTGACTTTTACTGTAGTGTCTTATATAGGTTTATGTGCATGTAAATGGTCTGCAAATGCTAAAATCCCTGTGTTCCCTCCAGAGGGAGTTTCTCGGGTACATATATAGAGACATCCCTATGTAACATGTGCGCTCCTATTGACTAGCACTCAGACACATTGTACGTTATAGGCTAAGGGGCGCGACATCTCTAAGCAGGTTGACCAATCACAGCAGAGCCAGCCAGCTAACCAATCAGAGCAGACTGGGCTCTGGCTTCAGACAGAGGGTGAAAAGAGGTGCTGTAGCACAGGCAGTATGATATACTGATATACACCTGAACATCAGCAGGAGAGGACTCTTTAAAGTAGAGACACTACATACTGATATACACCTGAACATCAGCAGGAGAGGACTCTTTAAAGTAGAGACACTACATACTGATATACACCTGGACATCAGCAGGAGAGGACTCTTTAAAGTAGAGACACTACATACTGATATACACCTGAACATCAGCAGGAGAGGACTCTTTAAAGTAGAGACACTACATACTGATATACACCTGGACATCAGCAGGAGAGGACTCTTTAAAGTAGAGACACTACATACTGATATACACCTGAACATCAGCAGGAGAGGACTCTTTAAAGTAGAGACACTACATACTGATATACACCTGGACATCAGCAGGAGAGGACTCTTTAAAGTAGAGACACTACATACTGATATACACCTGAACATCAGCAGGAGAGGACTCTTTAAAGTAGAGACACTACATACTGATATACACCTGGACATCAGCAGGAGAGGACTCTTTAAAGTAGAGACACTACATACTGATATACACCTGAACATCAGCAGGAGAGGACTCTTTAAAGTAGAGACACTACATACTGATATACACCTGAACATCAGCAGGAGAGGACTCTTTAAAGTAGAGACACTACATACTGATATACACCTGAACATCAGCAGGAGAGGACTCTTTAAAGTAGAGACACTACATACTGATATACACCTGAACATCAGCAGGAGAGGACTCTTTAAAGTAAAGACACTACATACTGATATACACCTGAACATCAGCAGGAGAGGACTCTTTAAAGTAGAGACATTACATAATTATATACACCTGGACATCAGCAGGAGAGGACTCTTTAAAGTAGAGACACTACATACTGATATACACCTGAACATCAGCAGGAGAGGACTCTTTAAAGTAGAGACACTACATACTGATATACACCTGGACATCAGCAGGATAGGACTCTTTAAAGTAGAGACACTACATACTGATATACACCTGGACATCAGCAGGATAGGACTCTTTAAAGTAGAGACACTACATACTGAGATACACCTGAACATCAGCAGGAGAGGACTCTTTAAAGTAGAGACACTACATACAGATATACACCTGAACATCAGCAGGAGAGGACTTTTTAAAGTAGAGACACTACAGACTGATATACACCTGAACATCAACAGGAGAGGACTCTTTAAAGTAGAGACACTACATACTGATATACACCTGAACATCAGCAGGAGATGACTCTTTAAAGTAGAGACACTACATACTGATATACACCTGAACATCAGCAGGAGAGGACTCTTTAAAGTAGAGACACTACATACTGATATACACCTGAACATCAGCAGGAGAGGACTCTTTAAAGTAGAGACACTACATACTGATATACACCTGAACATCAGCAGGAGAGGACTCTTTAAAGTAGAGACACTACATACTGATATACACCTGAACACCAGCAGGAGAGGACTCTTTAAAGTAGAGACACTACATACTGATATACACCTGAACATCAGCAGGAGAGGACTCTTTAAAGTAGAGACACTACATACTGATATACACCTGAACATCAGCAGGAGAGGACTCTTTAAAGTAGAGACACTACATACTGATATACACCTGAACATCAGCAGGAGAGGACTCTTTAAAGTAGAGACACTACAGACTGATATACACCTGAACATCAGCAGGAGAGGACTCTTTAAAGTAGAGACACTACAGACTGATATACACCTGAACATCAGCAGGAGAGGACTCTTTAAAGTAGAGACACTACATACTGATATACACCTGAACATCAGCAGGAGAGGACTCTTTAAAGTAGAGACACTACATACTGATATACACCTGAACATCAGCAGGAGAGGACTCTTTAAAGTAGAGACACTACATACTGATATGCACCTGAACATCAGCAGGAGAGGACTCTTTAAAGTAGAGACACTACATACTGATATAGTATATCAGTATGTAGTGTCTCTCCTTTAAAGAGTCCTCTCCTGCTGATGTTCAGGTGTATATCAGTGATATACACCTGAACATCAGCAGGAGAGGACTCTTTAAAGGAGAGACACTACATACTGATATACACCTGAACATCAGCAGGTTAGGACCCCTTTAAGACAAAAGGCCTTAATAGCAACACATCAATGAATAATCACAACCTCTTAACGATGATGCCTCTGCTCTGTATTAAAGCTATATATTGCATTCTGTTGTTTATTTGTTTGCCGAGACATTACTGTGAAGCACAACATAAATCTTAATCACGGTGGTAGTGGGTGTACAGATGAGGCAGCGGTATTAGTTTATCTTATCTCTGCAGGGGCTTCACACTCACTTTATGAAATCTCCAAGCGTGCCATGAATAATTCAATCGTTTTAATGTCATTGTAAATGGAATGAAGATAAAATAAAGTTACGTGAATTAAAAATATTAATATTACACATAGTTTGAGTGTTGATCATTGCACTTTTAGAAATAAACACAGAGAAACAGATGCTCCAATCAGCTGAAACACAGACATGTGTATCAGTGATGAAGGATTACTGCCTGGTCATTTGATATGTTTAAACGCCCCCAGCTTTCTTTCTTCTCATGTCTGTTCCTTTTCCCTCCTGCCCCCTCCAGAGTATGTGTTTCCGTGTCCAGAAGATGATGGAGGTGTACAAGCCCGACTGGTGTGAATCGAGAGAGGCGTGGTCCGTCTACCTCTTCTCCCCCCAGAACAGGTGAGTGCTTCAAATAAACAGCCCTCAAAACCACTGAAACCCAGCTCTGGATAAAGAAGAGCATGAAGTTTCAATGTTGGAGGTTTTTTGTTCTGGGTCAATCTAGTCAACATCTTGGCCCGCAAGAGCTTGCAAAGAATATAATAAGTTTATTATATGTTGCATGCCTCTTTACAGAAGCACATAAACTACATGTCCCACAATGCATCTTGTATTGTGACATGAGCACTGAAGAGACTTGCAATGACTTGCCCTAGACTTCTGCTTTCAGACGTACTTAATTATGAAGTTATTACCCTATTCAATAATAATCAAATGCAGAGGAAATAATGTTATATAATACATAATTTTTTAAATATGATATATTTATATGTGTATATTTATATAGTCTTGAAGTTACAACCAGCCCTTTGAGTGCAAACATAATGCTGATGTGGCCGCGACATATTTAGAAGCAAATCAGGTAACAATATGCTTCAACATTTCTCCTGTAACTAATGTCAGAAAGCAAATAAACAAATGATTTCACTGCTTTACATCAAACAAGTTACAACAATTCCAGAGTCATGAAAGTGTTATGCAATTGAGCACACGTGTCAAACTGAAGGCCCGGGGGCCAAATCAGGCCCTTGGTGGATTTAATTTCGGCCCGCAGGATCATTTCTAATTACTATTAGATCTGGCCCGCCGGTATATTGCACGCACACCTTCACTCCATCCTGAGGGTCTCCTCAGCTCAGAGCCTGAGCCCAAACATTGATGACCTTGCACCCAAGATGAGATGCCAAGTGTCTGAACTAGCATCACAGAGCAGCACACTGAGTTGAATGGATGCTTCCTTCTGCACTTTCTCTCTCAGGACAACAGGGCATGTTTGGTTTTCTCTTTGAGGGAAATAGTTTTTTTGAAGCTGTTGTTGGCCTGTGGGAAAATATACTCATAAGAAATGACTCTGGAAAATCTGCAGATAGAGCCATAAGAAATGAATGCAACTGATTATTTAATGTTGTTTTTATAGGCAATCATTTAAGCTTTGTTAGTTCCAGGTTTAATATGTGCAATAAGTTCATTTCAATAAATTCTGCAATAAACATTGAACCAGTCCGGCCCTCGACTAGTACTGATTTTTAAATTGTGGCCCACTGTGTGTTTGAGTTTGACCCCCCTGCTATAGAGGAATTTTTGAAGATTTGTAGGCAGATTTTTGGGGCCATAAATGAATATAAAGATGCCAATATTCACATTCTTCAAACCCCTTTTCAGTGAACTGATCTTGACCAAAAGGCGCAAGAAAGTCCATCAAAGTGTAAAGCATCTCTCTGGTTGAGTCAGTGCTTGGGATAGTTTCCTCCGGCAGAGTTTCCACCAAGCCTGTCCGTTCACCACTGAGGCGCAGAGAAACAAAGTGTGGAGAGATGAGTCGACAAGCAAGACCAATGGCGCTGAAAACAAACGTTAACAAACATTACAAGCTCTGTCTGCAGCTCTGAGAATGTGGAGAACACTCGCACCATTCGCCTGAAAGCTGCTGTTCCACAAACGGCTTTTAAACGTGATGTCACTGTGTTTCCTACAAACCATTGTGTTCTTCTCCAGACAGCGTTATTGATACCTGTGTGTTCATCTGTGTTTGCCCATGTTATTGCGCTTTTATTCTTTGCTTGTGTAATAACTAGGGATGTAACGATATATCGAATATCGCGATATCACGGGAAATAAATGTCTCAATACCGTCGTGAGACTGACAAAATATATCGCGATTTTTTTTTTTTTTAATAATTTTTCAAGGGAGACCTGTCCAACATGGCAGCAAGTAGGTTACAACATGAACACAAAAGGACATTTACAGGGCTACATGTACACACCTAGAGACATTGACAAGTACCAACAGTATATTTATATCCCTGTCAATAAGCCTCACCTTCTTGGCAACAACTGTATTGTTGTTGAAGTGGTGGAGACACAATGCACAGTTTGACCCACTGCTGTCACCCATGGCCAAAGCATATCTCTCTGTCCCAGCAACATCAGTACCAAAGCAAGAGAGTTGTGTCCACAGCAGGGGATTTTGCAAACGCCCAAACATCCCAGCTTCTACCTGGAAATGTGGACATGCTCATATTCCTAAAAGATAACCTTGATGATGTTGAGTGAGTGAGTGAGTGAGTGAGTGAGTGAGTGAGTGAGTGAGTGAGAGAGTGAGCGAGTGAGTGAGTGAGTGAGTGAGTGAGTGAGTGAGCGAGTGAGCGAGTGAGTCGAGTGAGTGAGTGAGCGAGTGAGCGAGTTAGAGTTGAGTTACTTGAAAGACTAAAGTGAAACTTGATTTATTCTATTGCAGGGTCTGATTATTATATTGTTGACACTTTAAAATACTACTATCCTACTAAAATGCTGCACAAATCACATTTATTATTTAATAAAGAAAAAACAATTCAAGTAAAAAAATATATATAAATATCGTACCGTGGACTTTGTATCGTGATATTATCGTACCGTGAGTTGTTGGTATCGTTACATCCCTAGTAATAACGCATTCTTTCAGCCTTCAATGCATTGAACGGCTTGTAAACGTGATGTCGCTGTGTTTCCTAAAACCATTTCCCCCCCCTCTAGACAGCGTTATTGGCTCCTGGGCTCCTGTGTGTTCATCTGTGTTTGCCGCTTTCTTCCAGCCTTCGATGCATTGCTTGGTAGAAAGTCCCCTGAAAGCAACCTGAAGGAAGAATCACTCATCCCCCGCTCACTCATCCGACTCCCTGCGTGCTGATAGCCACTTTAAGGGAAGTCGGGCCCCAG